>NIVC01000131.1:0-287880 GCA_002269645.1 Macrostomum lignano
CAAACACTTCATGAAAATCTTCAGACAAGGAAAAATATGTTTAGACGTATCGCTTTAAAACAAATAGCCACTTTTCGGCTAAAACAGTATTCTTGAAATAGCTTCCCCGGGTGTTGAGTTTTGGAAGGATCCAGCCCAGTGCGAGTGCCGCACAGCCATAGAAGAAGACTGTCGCAAATTTTTTTTGCGTCTATTTTGTTGGATGGAATAAAAAGGACGGCAAACAGCTGGGCTGCGGACGGCAACTGCTGTTTGCACGCTTTTGCTTGCTTCTGCCGCCTTGGAATTCAAAAACTTTTAGCACAACAACAGCAAGCAGCAGCAGCAGCAACAACAACTGCGGCGGGGGAACTGACCGTCCGAGTTTACCAGCAGTCACAATGCACCCCCCCCCCCCCCTGCTTCGGCACTGAAATCGGAGGGAATTGGAAGTCAAGAGGAGCTCCCCAACAGCGGAGAGACAGATGGGGGACTGGGCGGGACTGGCGGCTTGTCATCGAAACCGAGTGCTGTTTATGCCCCGGCGAATGCGGATTCCCGCCAAAGCCCGAATCCCCTGGGTTCGAGGGCCCACGAGCCGCGGCTCCTTAGAGTCCCTCTCGACAAATCCTGACAAATCCGCCATCTAGAGACTGCAGAGAGAACGCCGGAGGGAGAGACGGAAACTAATTTGAAATCCCTGGGAAATGAGCCTGGGCGATTAACGGCCTCCCCACAGGCTTTGCTGAGCAGCGCGTGTCTCCTCTTGAGATCCCCAGCGGTCCGCGGTTCTCTCTCGCCATCCCCGCCTCTCGCATAAGATTCCCAGAAATTGCAGCATCCATCACAACTTTGCTTGTGAGCTCTGCTCTGCTCTGCTCTGCTCTGCTCTGCTCTGCTCTGCTCTGGCTCTGCTCTGCTCTGCTCTGGCTCTGCTGTCTGCTCTGCTCTGCTCTGCTCTGCAATTTAAAGATCCCAAAACTCTCAGTATAGCTAGTTGACAAAACTTTTCGAAGCAGGCTTCTTCAAGAGCGATAACTTCCGAGTCACTGAAAAGCTACCCAGGGAACAAAATTAGCAGTATTTGACAGCACTCGCTTAAGCCTTATTATGCCGATAAGCTTTTTGTTTTTGGTTTCAGACAGCGACACGGTTTGCGCTGTCAGATTTTCTTTGCAAGCAGAAGACATCGCAGTTGTCGCAAGCAAAAGCTGGCTGTGGGTATAGCGGCTCCCCAACCAGTTTGAAGTGCAGTCCGTAACCGGGGCTTTGGAAGACGAGGATAGAAGCGAAGATTCAACTGCGGTAGAGGAATGCCAGCCGCGGGGCCGGCGCGTGTGAAGGGCAAAAACAGTGCGGGCTGGACTTGCGAAAAATCTGGCGATAAAACGGCACGTTTTGGGACACGGGGCGGCGGCTGACAAGGTCGAGTTTTTGCCCAATTAATTTCCCCAGTTTAAAAAGCATACAGAGATTAATTCTACTTATTGCCTGCGCGTAAGCCTGGGTTTGTGGCAAAACTATTTTTGTCACTGGCCTTTGCGTGTGTCTGCCCACTGTCACTGACCTCTGTGTGTGTCTGCCTGCTGTCACTGACCTCTGTGTGTGTCTGCCTGCTGTCACTGGCCTCTGTGTGTGTCTGCCCCCTGTCACTGACCTCTGTGTGTATCTGCCTGCTGTCACTGACCTCTGTGTGTGTCTGCCTGCTGTCACTGGCCTCTGCGTGTGTCTGCCCCCTGTCACTGGCCTCTGCGTGTGTCTGCCTGCTGTCACTGATCTCTGTGTGTGTGTCTGCCTGCTGTCACTGACCTCTGCGTGTGTCTCCTTCCTGTCACTGACCTCTTTGTGTGTCTGCCTGCTGTCACTGGCCTCTGTGTGTGTGTCTGCCTGCTGTCACTGGCCTCTGCGTGTGTCTGCCTGCTGTCACTGGCCTCTGCGTGTGTCTGCCTGCTGTCACTGACCTCTGTGTGTGTCTGCCTGCTGTCACTGGCCTCTGTCTGTGTGTCTGCCTGCTGTCACTGGCCTTTGCGTGTGTCTGCCTGCTGTCACTGACCTCTGTGTGTGTGTCTGCCTGCTGTCACTGGCCTCTGCGTGTGTCTGCCCCCTGTCACTGACCTCTGCGTGTGTCTGCCTGCTGTCACTGATCTCTGTGTGTGTGTCTGCCTGCTGTCACTGACCTCTGCGTGTGTCTCCTTCCTGTCACTGACCTCTTGTGTGTCTGCCTGCTGTCACTGGCCTCTGCGTGTGTCTGCCTGCTGTCACTAACCTCTGTGTGTGTGTCTGCCTGCTGTCACTGGCCTCTGCGTGTGTCTGCCCTTGTCACTGACCTCTGCGTGTGTCTGCCTGCTGTCACTGACCTCTGTGTGTGTGTCTGCCTGCTGTCACTGACCTCTGCGTGTGTCTCCTTCCTGTCACTGACCTCTTTGTGTGTCTGCCTGCTGTCACTGGTCTCTGTGTGTGTCTGCCCCCTGTCAGTGACGTCTTTGTGTGTCTGGCCCTCTGTCACTGACCTCTGTGTGTCTGCCCTCTGTCACTGACCTCTGTGTGTGTCTGCCCTCTGTCACTGACCTCTGTGTGTGTCTGCCTGCTGTCACTGATCTCAGTTAATGTGCGTATGTCCCTTGTCACCCGCCTCTCAATATTTGTTTCAAATGTCAAGCAATGTCACTTATTTGTTTATAATCTTAGAAATTTTCCTGTCTGTCTTGAAATGCCTGCCTTGGCGGCACCAGAGAAGCAGGCTAGCTCACTAATAATCTTCTGCCTGCCATGGCTAACAAGATGCTTTGGACGCGACTTAGTCGCTTTCAAAGGAGCCACAGGCTCTTTGCAGCTTCGAGTTGAAAATAATTAGACAGGCGAGTTTTGCTAAGACACGGAGCCGTTCAGAGGCGGGACGCAGGAGATGGAGAAAGCAGACAAAGGCCCCTCGGCCGGTCTTCGTGCCTCAAATCTCTAATCAGCAGCCTCTTTCGCAAACTGTGAGATCTCACTCTGTGTCTCCATCCGACTTGGTGTGAGACCCCCTCATTAGCAGGTGGCTTCACTTTCGACGAGCTCAATGCGTGACGTCATCGAAGCCTCTCGTCCTTTGGGTGGATGAGAAGAAGCTTGCTGAGCAGAAAGTATGCAATGAAAACGAAGCATGCATGGCAGAATTATGATGGAAGCGCGCAGTGACAAACTTCTTCAGGGTTTTGGATGCTCCCCCCTCTGCTTCTGCTTTTCTCTGTCTTAATCCGGGGGATTATCCGCTGCTCACAGGCCCCGTATAGCCCGGGTCCTTATATCGGAGCTCATCTCCGCCCCGCTTGTGCTCCGAACGATAGAAATAGAAAATGAGCAAGAGCTGCGCTCGTTTGATGCGGAGTTACTGCCCGGCAGACTGCCCAGGCTCTCCATATTCTACTCATTCCCGAGTGCCGCACTGATGGCCGGCTGCCATCGGCAGGCAGTTTTTTTCTCAGTCAGAAATCTGCGCCCCTTCATCTTCTGCCCATCAGCTGCCCATTCACTGGCTGGCTTGGACTTTCTATCGCTATCCCACATATATCCCCTTAGTCCTTCGTTTTGTCTAACGAATTCCAGGGCAAAATCAGCCTAGGACCAGGGGAAGGCAGATATAGGGGAGATGGCGGAGAGAGACTGCCGCCCGACACTATATGCCGCTATAGTAAGTGTTGACGCAAAGCAGCAGCACCCAGCCTCTGCTCCGCATCTCTCCCTCTCTCTGCCCGCTGATTGACAGAGCCACCCCCCCCCCCCTCCCTAGGCCCTTTTGACCAGCCTCCCGCTTCATCTCCTCTCTCGTGCCTTTGCCGTCTCCTTTTTCCACTGATTTCTTTCCCATGGGGGCCTCGTGCGGCTCCTGTGGGGCTGAGGGATAATGCAAAAGAAGTGGGGCAGGAGCGCCAAGTTGGAGTGCCGAAATTGCTTTTTCTCTCTGCCTTCTGAGGGCGGGTCCGAAATCCCTCCCAGCTCTCTTTGGCCTCTGCTTGACTTTCCAATCCATATCTGTCTGCCCCTGATGTGACCTTCCCGACTTCTTCAGTAGACTGGCAGTTTTTGGTCTGTCTGGCCGGAACCTGGGAGGCCTTTTTAAAAATAAATAGAGACTACTACTATTACTACTACTACTACTACTACTACTGCTACTACTACTACTACTACTACTACTACTACTACTACTACTACTACTACTACTACTACTACTACTACTACTACTACTACTACTACTACTACTACTACTACTACTACTACTACTACTACTACTACTACTACTACTACTGCAGCCCCTAATTATTCAACTCCCAAAGCCGTTGACATTAGTTCCCTCATCTTCACAGTGAAAGATGATTATTGCGGGACAACATTTCCTTTTCTTAAATCCGAGAAAACCACACCCAGAAGGAAACGAATCAAGAGTCAGACTGAGCTTCCTTTCAATTCAGGTACTGAGCCCAGACTTCATTTAGCTACTTGAGTTCTACACAACCAGCCACGCGGCACTCAGGGTCTCCCGACAGCACTCAATAAGAGAAAATTACAAAAAATGAAGAAAAAAATACAGGGACGAGGAGGCAGGGCAAGCTATTTTAAATTATACGACATCAGGCCAAATCCCCGTGTAAGGAAAAAACTCATTCGCCACGTCTGAGCGACCATGCAGGCTCAGCTTCATACAGCTCAGAAGCGCCGGCCTTTGTGGCGCTGAGGGACATTGTGTGTGTGTCAGTCCTGCAGCGGGGCCGCTTCCTCTGTTAGCTCTCACTTCCCCAGCGCCCTGCCATTATCCCCCAGAGACCCGGGAAGGGGGGGGGCGAAGCTACAGCCGGTCTCTGGGAGAAGTCGAGAAGGAATAGGAAGAGGTGTGAGTAAAGATCCTGCGCATTTTACGAGCTGATGCGCAGATGAGGTTGAGCAAGGTACAATGCAGCTAAGTAGACGGTACAAACACGCAGGGGATACGGGAGGGTCTGGCGGGAAGGGATGCTTTCAAGAGTTGAATGAGCTGGGAAGCATGGCAAACTTCTGACTTATTCACGCTTTAAGAATTGCTGAATCTCAGTGCTGCAGCTGAAAGTGGGACCCCTATTCACACAAACCCCTTAGGGGAACACAAACTCTAAGCTTCACACAAATCCTAGAAGCTTCACACAAACCCAAAGCTTCACACAAAATCTCATCTTCACACAAACCCTAAACTTCACAAAAACCCTAGAAGCTTCACGCAAACCCTAGAAGCTCCACACAAACCCTAGAAGCTTCACACAGACCCTAAGCTCCACACAAACCATAAGCTTCACACAAACCCTAAAAGCTTCACACAAACCCTAAAAGCTTCACACAAATCCTAGAAGCTTTACACAGACCCTAGGCTCCACACAAACCATAAGCTTCACACAAACCCTAAAAGCTTCACAAAAATTTTAGAAGCTTCACACAAGGCCAAAGCTTCACACAAACCCTAAAAGCTTCACACAAACCCAAAGCTTCAAACAAACCCTAAAAACTTCACACAAACCCTAGAAGCTCCACACAAACCCTAGAAGCTTCACACAAACCCTAAAAGCTCCACACAAACCCTAGAAGCTTCACACAGACCCTAAGCTCCACACAAACCATAAGCTTCACACAAACCATAAGCTTCACACAAATTCTAGAAGCTTCACACAAACCCTAAAAGATTCACGCAAACCCTAAAAGCTTTACACAAAACCAAAGCTTCACAAAAACCCTAGAAGCTTCACACAAACCCTAAGCTTCACACAAACCCTGCTTTCATCGAATAGTACTGTGAATTTCAAGCAGCGAGGATAAATTTAAGTGACAACTAACCTAAGCACCATCACTACTAAAAGTAGTGCAGCAGAAAATTTTTAAATAAAATGTTTTGCAAGGAAAATGTAACTAAGTTTTATTATTATTAGATGTCTGAAGTCCTCGTAATAAAACATTACTGACTTACGTTTTGTTATATATTTACTTAGGATAAATATAAAATTATCCATAATATTCGACTAACGCGTGGAAGCGGTCAAAATTATCTGATATCAGCTAATTAATTATTTATTTGGAATCGGAATCCCATCAATTTAGCTAAGCGGATTCCCCATTTAGAAGGATTCGATACCGCGTTCAAGGCTACGTTCAAGGCAAAACCGCCCACAAGGTACAGAGAGAGTAGACAGAGAGCGTACACAGAGAGCGTACACAGAGAGCGTACACAGACAGCGTACACAGAGAGCGTACACAGAGAGCGTACACAGAGAGCGTACACAGACAGCGTACACAGACAGCGTACACAGACAGCGTACACAAACAGCGTACACAGACAGCGTACACAGAGAGCGTACAAGAGAGTGACGTCTCTATGACGTCATGCGAATGCTGGGTTACCCTCTCAGATCCTCAGCTGCTGGGCCAGCCTCCCAGATCCTCAGTTTCTAGGCCAGCCTCCCAGATCCTCAGTTTCTGGCCAGCCTCCCAGATCCTCAGTTGCTGGGGCCAGCCTCTCCCAGATCCTCAAACTGGATCAGCCTCCCGCATGCCTGATGATCAGAAAGTCAGGACCGCTGTACACCCTGTGTGAGCGTGTATCTGCGTTCTGCAGTATCCGTATCCGTATGCTAAATATCCGCAGTGCTCAAAGTTACATGTAAGCAGCTAACTATAACTGGTGACTACTTAGACAGCTGCTGCAAGAGTGCACCAACTTTACCCGGGCTCAGGGAAGAGAAGGACGGAGAGCCAAAATCGAGACGAGGGGAAACCGGAATGAACTGTCTGGCTTTCTTCACCAGAAGGGAGGATGTTGGATAACTTATCTGTCGAGATTTTCCAGCTGGCGTTTTCGGGGTTTTGTACCTAAGAACAGTCAGATGTTTTCCCTAGAATTGGAGCTTTTCTAGGGAAGGGGAGGGAGAGGGACCAGTGGGAGATGGGAGAGATGGATAAGGGAGAGAAGGATAAGGGAGAGAGGGAGAGGGGAGAAAGGGAGACGGGACGGAGGGAGAGGGGAGAGAGAGGCAGAGGGAGAGGAGAAGGGAGAAGGGGGAAGAGGAGAAGGGAGCCAGGGAGAGGGGACGGAGGGAGAGAGGGAGAGGGGAGAGGGAGAGGGGAGAGGGAGAGGGGGAGCGGGAGAGGGGGAGCGGGAGAGGGGAGAGGAAGAGGGGGAGAGGGAGAGGGGAGAGAGGGGGGAAAGAGAGAAGGGGAGAGGGGAGCCAGGGAGAGGGGACAGAGGGAGAGAGGGAGAGGGGGAGGGAGAGGGGAGAGAGAGGCGGGGAGGGAGACTGGAGAGAGAGACAGGGAGCGAGGGAAAGGGCACGGAGGGAGAGAGGGAGAGGGAGAAAGGTGTAGTGACGAGGGGAGAATGAGAAATGATGGGGTCCAGATTGGCAGAAGAAATTAGAGAAGAGAAATATTAAGAAACGCACGCAGAAAAATGCAAATGTGCCCGAATGTCTCATCAGTAGATAATGTCCTTATATTCAATTTGATTAGCTCGAACACTCCAAGGGGCGCAGGTTTCAAAGGCGATGCGCGCAAAGGCCGTGCGACATCCTGAGAATTTTAATGAGCTCCAAGTCTAACGCTAAGCGAGTTTCTCTTAATTTTTTTTTGCTTTTTTAGACAACAATCATTATAGTGCTCTCTCAGAGAAGGAAATCAAACCTGGTTGGGGTGTTAGAGTGGGGTGTTAGAGTGGGGTGTTAGAGTGGGGTGTTAGAGTGGGGTGTTAGAGTGTGGTTTTAGAGTGGGGTGTTAGAGTGGGGTGTTAGAGTGTGGTTTTAGAGTGGGGTGTTAGAGTGGGGTGTTAGAGTGTGGTTTTAGAGTGGGGTGTTAGAGTGGGGTGTTAGAGTGTGGTTTTAGAGTGGGGCGTTAGAGTGGGGTGTTAGAGTGGGGTGTTAGAGGGGTGTTCAGTTAGGGTGTTCAGACTGATTCCGTGTTCTAGTTTACCAGGTCAGATCACGGGCATCTCAGTGGTGCTGAATATACGCACACTGACACCTCAAAATAAAAGATTGATAAATTTACACAGCTAATTTCGAACTGAAGTAATTTGCTGCATCACCTGTATTGTTGGCTTTAATCCCAAGGCCAGAGAGATAGATCTAAATTCTATTATATAAAAAATGGAATCAGAATTTTCTGCTTTAAGTCAAAGAAACTCGTCCAGGCGCAGGGACACTTTTTAGTTGCTGGGGGGCGCTCGTCTGAGGGGGGAGAGGCCGGGAGATCAAAGGGAAATTGGAGGCGGTTGACGGGAGGAATCTGTTTCGGGAGATGCAATTACCAGTTGGGAATTTCTTGCCTGCGGCAGGGAAGTGAAATATCAGCTTTCTAGCGCTGATGAACTCTTCCTGCTAATGGCTTTGAAATTTTCTTTAGCCCTCCTCGGAAACTGCTGAGCCAGCGAGCACTTGGCGATGGGATTCACACAATGAGATCACCCACCATGGGATTCACACAATGAGATCACCCACCATGGGATTCACACAATGAGATCACCCACCATGGGATTCACACAATGAGATCACCCACCATGGGATTCACACAATGAGATCACCCACCATGGGATTCACACATCATGAGATCACCCACCATGGGATTCACACATCATGAGATCACCCACCATGGGATTCACACAATGAGATCGCCCACCATGGGATTCACACAATTAGATCACCCACTATTTGATTCACACAATGAAACTCACACACCATGATATTCACACATCATGAGATCACACACCATGGGATTCACACCATGAAATCACATACCAGGAGCTAACACACAATGAGATTCACGCACCATGAGATTCACACTCATGAGATTCACGCACCATGAGATTCACACTCATGAGATTCACACTCATGAGATTCACACTCATGAGATTCACACTCATGAGATTCACACTCATGAGATTCACACTCATGAGATTCACACTCATGAGATTCACACTCATGAGATTCACACTCATGAGATTCACACTCATGAGATTCACACTCATGAGATCACACTCATGAGATTCACACTCATGAGATCACACTCATGAGATTCACATACCAGGAGAGCTAACACACAACGAGATTCACACACTGCCAGTTTGACACAGCATGAGATTCACACACTGCCGGTTTGACACAGCATGAGATTTACGCACCATGAGATTCACACTCAAGAGATTCACACTCAAGAGATTCACACTCATGAGATTCACAATCCATGGTATTCACACTCATGAGATTCACAATCCATGGTATTCACACTCATGAGATTCACAATCCATGGTATTCACACTCATGAGATTCACAATCCATGGTATTCACACTCATGAGACTCAAGCACCATGAGATTCACTCGGTTTCACTCGAATTCTTCAGACTGGCACCCACAGGCTGAGACGAGCACAAAAGAATTCGCGGAGGCTGCATCCCTAATCACCGCTGGATGAAGAACTTAAGAAACAGGCCCAACCCCGAAATCGCTACCCCCTGAAGATTCTGCATAATTATAGAACTCCCTGAGTCCTTAGCTCATTTTCCTTCTTCCCCAAATGGGATGAGGATTTTCCCAACTCGAGCGACCAGAAAGCTGGGGGGAATAGCAGTCGCTATATGGGCCCGCGTCACTTGAGCTGGTTGATAAATTCGAAGAAATAGGAGCTCATATAACTTCGCTTTCAGTGTACTTTTGTTTGTTTAGCGATGCGAACATTCAGCTGCTGAGGAGTGGCTCGATGGGAGTAATGAAAATATCTGGTTGATTATACCGATTACTGAGACGATAAAAATATTTTTTTAAAATCTGTTTTCTATTGGAGGTTGCTAACCGGAAGTACATGTACTTTAATTGGAAGGTTGATAAACCGGAAGTATTTTTACTAGAAGATTTCCAGGTTATCAACCGGAAGTATTTTAACCTGAAACGTTGCTAACTGGGATGGAAGTATTTAAATGAAGGTTGCCAACTGGAAGTTGATTTAAAGAGAAATTTGCCAACCGGAAGTTGATTTAAAGAGAAAGTTGCCAACCGGAAGTTGATTTAAAGAGAAAGTTGCCAACCGGAAGTTGATTTAAAGAGAAAGTTGCCAACCGGAAGTTGATTTAAAGAGAAAGTTGCCAACCGGAAGTTGATTTAAAGAGAAAGTTGCCAACCGGAAGTTGATTAAAAGGGAAGGTTGCCAACCGGAAGTTGATTTAAAGAGAAAGTTGCCAACCGGAAGTTGATTTAAAGAGAAAGTTGTCAACCGGAAGCTTGCCTTTTGGAAGTTTATTAACTAAATGGTTGTTTAATAGAAGCTTCATATTTATTAGCTGCAAATCCGATGCAAAAAACAATATTCGACTTGGAGATCTACTTACGCCTACTTCACTAGAATAGTGGAACTAGAATATCAACTGTTTTCGTGTCGCCAAAGACAGTCCAAATAAGCAATTAAGGATTGTTTCTTCAATTTTCGTGACGCCCCCCCCCTCTTCAATCTTTTCTCCGCAGAGAGGCGGTGACAGCCGCTGTCTTGATCGACTTTCATTTAACCAGCTCTGTGCCCAACCAGGTAGACCAGGAGTCCAGGTAGCAGGTGGACTCGCACCTGCTCGGGAAATTGCGTGGCGGCAGGAGAAAAGGAGAATGAAACGCGTTGATGAAGCTCAGCGAAGCGCGATACTAGCGAGTTTGCTGCTAGGAGAAAATAACTAAAAGACGGCAGGCAAGAGGAAATGTTGTTCCCGGAGTTTCAGCTTTCAGACTCTGCTTTTGTTGCCTCTGAATGTCGTAGTTCTTTGTTAAGACTTTGCGCTTTGAGTTCTTCTTAACCTCTTCCCTCCCGAATCGTGCTGCAGGAAAAACCCGCGTCTCTTTGTCCAGCATCACTGGCGTCATCTTTCTTTATTTGCATGTCAAAGAGCGCTGGGCATTTAGCAATATGCAGCAAGAACCACACAACAACAACTGCACGAAATCTGCTGGATTCGCATGCAGAATCAAATTTGAAACCTCGAGAAACCCACCCAATCACCTCGAGAAGCCCACACTATCACCTCGAGAAACCCACACCATCACCTCGAGAAACCCACACAATCACCTCGAGAAGCCCACACAATCACCTCGAGAAGCCCACACTATCACCTCGAGAAACCCACACCATCACCTCGAGAAACCCACACAATCACCTCGAGAAACCCACACAATCACCTCGAGAAACCCACACCATCACCTCGAGAAACCCACCCGATCACCTCGAGAAACCCATCCAATCACCTCGAGAAACCCACATCATCACCTCAAAAAACCCACACTATCGTGCCAATAAACCCACACTATCACTCAGAAAAACTCACACTATCGCGCCAATAAACCCACACTATTACTCAGAGAAAACCACACTATCACTCATAGAAACCCACACCATCACCTCCACATTACACCCACACCATCACTCATAGAAACCCAAACCCACACTATCGTGCCAATAAACCCACACTATCACTCAGAAAAACTCACACTATCACTCATAGAAACCCACACCATCACTCAGAGAAACCCACACTATCACTCAGAGAAAACCACACTATCACTCAGAGAAACCCACACCATCACTAAGAGAAAACCACACTATCACTCAGAGAAACCCACACCATCACTCAGAGAAAACCACACTATCACTAAGAGAAAACCACACTATCACTCAGAGAAAACCACACTATCACTCAGAAAAACCCACACCATCACTCAGAGAAAACCACACTATCACTCAGAGAAAACCACACTATCACTCAGAGAAACCCACACCATCACTCAGAGAAAACCACACTATCACTCAGAGAAACCCACACTATCACTCAGAGAAAACCACACTATCACTCAGAGAAACCCACACTATCACTCAGAGAAAACCACACTATCACTCAGAGAAAACCACACTATCACTCAGAGAAACCCACACTATCACTCAGAAAAACCCACACTATCACTCAGAAAAACCCACACTATCACTCAGAAAAACCGACACTATCACTCAGAAAAACCCACACTATCACTCAGAAAAACCCACACTATCACTCAGAGAAAACCACACTATCACTCAGAGAAAACCACACTATCACTCAGAGAAACCCACACCATCACTCAGAGAAAACCACACTATCACTCAGAGAAAACCACACTATCACTCAGAGAAAACCACACTATCACTCAGAGAAACCCACACTATCACTCAGAGAAACCCACACTATCACTCAGAGAAACCCACACTATCACTCAGAGAAACCCACACTATCACTCAGAGAAACCCACACCATCACTCAGAGAAACCCACACTATCACTCAGAAAAACCCACACTATCACTCAGAAAAACCCACACTATCACTCAGAAAAACCCACACTATCACTCAGAGAAACCCACACTATCACTCAGAGAAACCCACACTATCACTCAGAGAAACCCACACTATCACTCAGAGAAACCCACACTATCACTCAGAAAAACCCACACTATCACTCAGAGAAACCCACACTATCACTCAGAGAAACCCACACTATCACTCAGAGAAACCCACACCATCACTCAGAGAAACCCACACTATCACTCAGAAAAACCCACACTATCACTCAGAGAAACCCACACTATCACTCAGAGAAACCCACACTATCACTCAGAAAAACCCACACTATCACTCAGAGAAACCCACACTATCACTCAGAGAAACCCACACTATCACTCAGAGAAACCCACACCATCACTCAGAGAAACCCACACTATCACTCAGAGAAAACCACACTATCACTCAGAGAAACCCACACTATCACTCAGAGAAACCCACACTATCACTCAGAGAAACCCACACTATCACTCAGAGAAACCCACACTATCACTCAGAGAAACCCACACCATCACTCAGAGAAACCCACACTATCACTCAGAAAAACCCACACTATCACTCAGAAAAACCCACACTATCACTCAGAAAAACCCACACTATCACTCAGAAAAACCCACACTATCACTCAGAGAAACCCACACTATCACTCAGAAAAACCCACACTATCACCTATCAATTGCAGGGAGTTACAAAAATCTCCCGACCGACTCTTTCGCAGCAGAAGACACGATTACGGAAAACTGGCAAAAATTGCATGCAAGCAAGCGTCCCTGGCTGGGCTATAACTCATCAGTCAGCTGATCCCGTCTCGTAGCCTAGAACGTTAGTCCATAAGCTACGGCAGCCCCGGCTACTCGGCCTGGGGACCGGCACTCTCCCCTCCATCCGATTAGGTCAACCGAGCTATATTTATTTAGCCGCAGCAGCCTTGATGCAGCGCGTCCATCAGTTTCCTGACACAAACAAAGCCTTTTATCAACGTCATTTTGCAGATTGAAACAGAAATTCGTGCCCGCTTTCATCTGGAAAGAGAGAGCTAGAGGGGGGAACAGAGAAAGCCTGCATCTCACTCATCCTCGAGACTGGCCCGTTCAGAGAGTACAGTAGGCAAAGGCGCGTGATGATGCAGATTTTATTCGCCAATTTATTTGATTTTGATGCCACAATAATATAACAAATAATATACAAGCGGTCTCTCTACTACTAGTTACGAATTATTTTCCTTTACAATCATTTGGCATCGGACGCTGCTCAGAAATCAATTATCGATCACGAAGCAGAGTTGGTGAACAGATGGAGCTTCTGAATCTGATTTCTTAGAAATATTTGGCATGCACACGAGCTCATAGATTTCATCCGATACGACATCCGGAGAAGACACGCAAGGACTCAGCTCTGCTCGGCAGACAAAACTGAAAGAACAACAATCCAGTCTAAGTCTGATTTAGAGGCCCGCTAGCGTCGAAATCCTTAAATCAGCTGGTTGTGTAAGAGCGTAAATCACATTTTCCCCATTGGTTTCGCCTACTGAGGATTTCTCTCGATTTCTCGCGTCTCCATCTCCCTTCGTGTCTCTCTTAGGTTGGGGGTAGCCAGACAAGAGGGCGCCCCCCCCCCTACTAGTAGCTTCGCCCCCCCCTTACTAGCAGCTTTGCCCCCCCTTACTAGCAGCTGTGCCCCCCTTACTAGTAGCTTCGCCCCCCTACTAGTAGTTTTGCCCCCCCTTACTAGCTGCTGTGCCCCCCTACTAGTAGCTTCGCCCCCCCCTACTAGTAGCTTTGCCCCCCTTACTAGCAGCTTTGCCCCCCCTTACTAACAGCTGTGCCCCCCCCTACTAGCAGCTTTGCCCCCCCCCTTACTAGCAGCTGTGCCCCCCTTACTAGCAGCTTTGCCCCCCCCTTACTAGCAGCTGTGCCCCCCTTACTAGCAGCTTTGCCCCCCCTACTAGTAGCTTCGCCCCCCTTACTAGCAGCTTTGCCTCCCTTACTAGCAGCTTTGCCCCCCCCTTACTAGCAACTTTGCCCTCCCTTACTAGCAGCTGTGCCCCCCTTACTAGCAGCTTTGCCCCCCCTTACTAGCAGCTTTGCCCCCCCTTACTAGCAGCTTTGCCCCCCCTTACTAGCAGCTTTGCCCCCCTACTAGTAGCTTCGCCCCCCCCTTACTAGCAGCTTTGCCCCCCCTTACTAGCAGCTTTGCCCCCCTTACTAGCAGCTTTGCCCTCCCTTACTAGCAGCTTTGCCCCCCTTACTAGCAGCTGTGCCCCCCCCTACTAGCAGCTTTGCCCCCCTTACTAGCAGCTGTGCCCCCCTTACTAGCAGCTTTGCCCTCCCTTACTAGCAGCTGTGCCCCCCTTACTAGCAGCTTTGCCCTCCCTTACTAGCAGCTGCCCCCCCCTTACTAGCAGCTTCGCCCACCTTTACTAGCAGCTTTGCAGCATCCTTGGCACTTCCTCAAAAATGAAATGGCGAGTCCAAACGCGCACCCCAAGCCCAACTGGCCCAGCTCGGTAAGCTGCTAGAGGCGAATCACAGAGTCAGAAGCACTGCTTCATCGCGTCAACAATGGCCGCGTGCTCGCAGAATCTGGACAGAGCCGAGTCGTGCAGTCGCCTGTCCAGCTCCAGGCACAGTCCGTTGCGCCTTTGGCTGCCGCGCTCTGAGCGGAGGAAAGCTTTGAGATCGGCCTCCAACAGCTGCCGCTGAGCAGCCGACGACGCCTCCTGCAGGCTGTCCTGGGCAGACTGGCTCAGCTGCATCTCCGGACTGCTGTGCGATCGGGGTCTCCGCTGCTGCTGCTTCTGACCCTGCTGGCCAGGTCGGCCATGCCACTGATTGTCGTCGGTGGCATCGTCCGGCCAGGAGGAGTCGAAAGCGGTCCATCGGACTTCGAACTCGGCACCAGTTCGATCAGTGCACAGCTCGCTGATGACTATCTGCAGTGGGATGGTCAGCTTGTGCCGCTGCTGACCCTTTTCCTGATCCGCTGGCCTGGGCGAAGCCCGGCGTTTCTTAGAAAACATCCTCGATCGGCGCCGGCCGAGCATGTCCAGCAGGGAGGAGGCCCGGGAGGCGCTGAACGACCGGCTTCTTGGCTGGGCTTGCAGGCGCTGAGGAGACTCCGGCAGCTTGGCCATGGCTCTGGCTGAAGGCGGGCAGGTAGGGACCGGCCGAGCTGAGCAGCCGGGACTGAAATGATGAAGCAAAACAAATTCAGGGAAAAGTGAGAGGCTTTGGCCAACCCCCCTTCCGTTAGAGGAAGCCTTATGGTTAGGGAGGCGAGCGGGGATTGGGCACGCGACAAGGAGTGCCCCCCCCCCCGATCCCGCGGGTGGGAGCGCCTTCCCACCATACCTACGGGTGAGCAAGCGAGGAATAAAATTAACACACTCCTCTCTCAGCTGACTGGCAACTGACTGCCTGGTTTGAGTTGTTTTTTTAAAGCTATGATGTACTTTCATTTATTCGTTCACACGCGAGCAGACTAACAATGAATTAAATTGTAATCTATGCAGCAGCCGGTGCAGCGATAGAGTGCCGCATTGGTGACTCGCTCGTAGCCGATCTTGAAGGCGGCGCGCAGCAGGCCAGCGTGCGCCGCATCGACCAGTTGTTCGAGCGAATCCGTCAGCGTCCAGGTCTCGGCGTTGTACAACAGGACGGTCTCGATCACCGCCTGAAGCAGCACCGCCCTCTAACGATCAGGCAGGGCCTCAGACTGCAGGACGACCCTCGCGGAACGGAAGGCAGCCCAGGCAAGTCCACGGCGGCGTCGCAGGTCCTCGCAAACGTCAGGCACCAGACCGCCGAGGTAGACGAACTGCTGACAGCGGGGAAGCCTCGTCACCTGTCCGCACAAAATAGTTGCTTTGATGTCGTCCGGCAGGCATGCAGAGCACGCGGTCTTCTGAGTGTTGACCACCAGGCCAACACTCGCTGAAACGCTCACCAGCCGGTCCAGCTGGTGCTGGGCGCCCTCGACGGTCGACGACAACATGACGAGACCGTCGGAGCAGGCAAGCACGCTGAGCCGCCTCTCCGGTTGGCGTCGACCCACGCGTCGCTGCAGCAGAAAGCCGTCGTCGGTAGAAGGGAGAGCGGTCCGCAGCATCCAGTCAAGCACCAGGACCAACAGGAACGGCACAAGCGTATCTCCCTGAAGCACCCCGGAGGATGGCTCAAGGAAGTCCAATTGTTATCATTAACAATTATCATTACCTTAACAGAATGCGATTGTTCATACTTAAAAATTACTTGTTTAGGCAGTTGTATACGGGTCAATTGTTATTAGAGAAATGTGAAAAAACAAGCTGCGGATAGATTTCTACGAAAACACCTCTCTCGCCTCTCCCTTCTCACTTTCTGTTATCTCTCATCTTCTCTTTCCTCTTCCATCTACTATTCCTTCTCCTCTTCTCTCGCATCTATCTGGCCCGCAGCCGTGAGCTGATTATTTAGCTGACCCTTGAGGTAAAAAAGTTTGTCAACCCCTGATGTAAGGGAATCTAACTGCTATCTGACTATCTCAACACTAGCTTATGGATATTTAGCAATTAGAGTTGAATTCAGAACGACCTCATTTCGTCACGTACACGTAAACATATGCAAGCTCCGATATCCGATCCGCACTGAGGCATTGCAAAAACGCGCATACTGTAAGATACGCAAGAAGTCTGATACATGTACTTTGTGTAGAAATGCATTTTTTCTAGGATTTTACGTGCTAAAGCCACCATCACAAGCTCGAAAAATCACAAGCTCGAAAAATCACATCGTCGAAAAGTTTAGCAACCACCATCATAAGCTCGAATAGGCACAAGCTCTAACCCTAAACCCAAGGCACTAACCCTAACCCCAACCCTAACCTAAACCCTAACCCTAAGGCACAAGCTGTAACCCTAACCCTATTCGAGCTTGTGATGGTGGTGTGACGATGTGACTTATCGAGCTAGTGACTTTTCGAGCTAGACTTTTCGACGATATGATTTTTCGAGCTTATGACTTTTCGAGCTTGTGATGGTGGATGCTTTTCGACGATGTGATTTTTCGAGCTTGTGAGGGCCCCCCTGCTAAAGTACTGAACTTAACTGTAAGTTTGAAAAATGCACGTGAGTACGCCTGTACACGTTTACATGCATGTACGTGTATATAACTCAGAACCTAAACAGTGGTAGGCCTTATCCTATAAACAATTTCAATATCTTTGCATTTTAGTTTGTATAGTGTGTATTAGTGTGTATTAATGTAACACTGATTTGCATCATATAATTGTCTTCATGCTCCAAGAACAGCAGGCAGGAGAGCCTTAAGACTCTAGGGAGTAAGGAGCTTTGGGTGAGAGAAAGATATATGTAAAATGGTATACATGTAGCGCGCTACTACATGTTCATAGGTTAAAATATTGTAAGCGATGTTAAATCAGTGAAAAAACAGGAATCGCAATTTTGTCAATAAGTACTGATGAGGAATACAAGTAATATCAGTACCTTTGCATGCAGTAAATATACTGATTTTTGATTATTTGTTCAGTGGTGGATCTACTAGGTTTTTTTCTGGGGGGGGGGGGGTTCACCCGACACCCTTGACACGGCCCCCTCCCTTGGATTCGCCAGTGATCGAGTTCACTTTTCAAGCAATATATAACTTATAATTAAGAATTAAGGCAAACGAACACATTTTCTGTTTTTTTTTCAGGGCTCGATCATGACCCCCAGTTTTCTCCGGGTCAGCCGCTTGACCCCCATGATTTGTCACTGTATTTTTCATCAATTGTTGCATTTTGATAGCCCAAATCACTCTACCTTTTTATTTAACGTAAGGTATTCCGCTAAATAAAATTACGCTGCGACTAGCCCGACAAGAAACCCAATTGTCGACACTTAAGTCTCACTATATGGGTCTTTTCATGTTTGCTTGTTCTGGTTCTAGAACCAGATCCAATTTGTAAAGTATAACTTTTTTCTCCTAAACTATAGAGGGATATAAGTGCGAAAAAATTGTAATATTTAATGGCAATAGCCAAGAAGAAAAGTGAAAAATTGTGCAAAGTGAGGCTGTTAAGCAGTCAAACATTCAACAAAGTTAAATAGATATACTGCTTTTTTTCTTGGAAGATCGGGCTTGGATGGAAGATACCGTCATGAAAAAGGGGCCATTGTGCCGAGTCAAGACTGTAAAACATTTAAACAAAAAGAGTTTATTTTTTAACCTCTGAATAAAATTCTGGTTTATTTTTTAACCATAATTGCTTGAAAATTTAAAGATTTTATTATTTTTCAAGTGTGAATAAAACGGTAATATAAACAAGCAAGCGGCCTTATGGTTCAATTGAGAATACAATTTTACTTAACAATCCGTTGACAAACTTACTTATTATAAACTGTGGTTAATTAAACAGTTGTTTTTGATCTGATTGTACTACGTGAATAAAAAATCACTGTTTTCTGAGTTAACGTTTTTTAAAAGATTTATGCAGCAGAAATCAGAATCAGAACCAGCCGAAACGAAGAAAGACCAAATGGAAAAAAGAATAAATCCTTCGAAGCATCGCTATCCTCATTGTGTTGTCTGGACTCCACTCCCTTGTATTAGGTATGCTACGCATGACTTTAGTTTTAGCAGAATGCTGACAACATATGCTGCTACTAAGTATTACTAGGGGTTTTCTTCAGTTCTACTGCTGTTACTAATGTCAATGACAATTTTTATAATGGTAGCAACTCCACTCCTCTAGCAAAATATTGCTAATTTTTTACTATTTTTTAAATAATCTGTTAAACTTCGTGACATGTATTTTGACACCTCATTTTTGAAATTTGGTTAAGTAATAAAACAGTTATTGCATTTTTAGTCTCATTTTTTTGGTTTGTTTAAGACAATAATGTACAATAATTATAGACAATAATTATATTTTTCCTATAAGGCCAGGATGGAATTTTTGTATAATTTTTCCTATAAGGCCAGGATGGAATTTTTGTATAAAATCCTGGACACATTCTGTGTGCACTGACAAAAACTTGCATACTTGCATGCACATTTCTGACAAAGTTGCGCAACTTTAAAATGTTTATGTGCACATAGTCGCAGCTTATTGTTCTAAGAAATCTTGCATAATTTTATTTGAAAATTTTGAATATTGCACTTGTTACAGTAAAACAAAGTTATTGCATATTAAAAACAAAGCCACTAAGAACTATATTAAACTTAAAAGAGAATTATAAATTTTTTTTTAAGTTTTATTTAAACTTTAATGAAACTTTGTGAAAAAGTTGCTCAAAAATTCAAGTGCCAAAAAAACTTGCACAAAAAATTTTGTTCCAAAATTGTCATGCAAAGATTCCACCCTGGCTATAAGGCTCTGTGATCATTTTGCTCCAAAAAAGGTTTTTAATTAATAACATTGAATAATAAAAAAATCAAGGCACTAGGCCTAAAATGCTATGACTTTTTGATTATTTGACCAAATTTCATAAATGTATCAAAATGCTTATTTCATTAGGTTCTAACAGTAGATTAGATAATAAAGTTAGAAATTTCCTTTTTTAAAATCTCACTAGAGTCCTTATATGTATAGAGTTGCCTGACTTTGAATGTATATTATAGAAAAACTGCTTGATAATTTTTTCCAATTCTTTTTGCATGGTATTTGTGTTAAAATTCTATTTAAAATGACCAGTGCTTGGCATTAACTAGTTAATAAACTAGTAAATTTTTTTTTAAATTGTTAAATTTCATTAAGTTTTTTATGTATTAACTAGTTAACAAAAATCGTTAAATGTTTTCTGTAAGTTAAAGTTAAATGACAAAAGTTAATAATTCCGGGAAATGGAGTTCCCCCAGTTCAAAATCCGTAGGTTTCAATAGCTTGTATGCCATTAAAAAGTAAAATTAAGACATACATAAAATAACTTCGCCTTTCTAAGCATTATTTAACACGTCCCAAACTATTACATGTATATTATTTCTGTTACAAGTTATAATGTATAGAATATTCCAGAAGATTCTGGAATCTTCAACTATTATCTATTGATATTCTACCCAAGGACTACTAGAAGTTATCGTTGTATACATGTAATGATTCTGCCTTTCCTGCTGCGCTGCTCCACGTCGCGCTGCATAGATATTTCCTTGTTGCGTTGCACCATATGGTGCCATGTTGCACTGCTGCGCAACTTCCCGCGCTGCTGCACAACCTCCCTCGCTGCTGCACAACCTCCCGTACCACCGTGTAACTTCCCATGCCGCTGCACAACCTCCTGTGCTGCATTGCGCCGCGCTGCGACCTGGCCACAGCTGCGCTGCACCAACCAAAAAATTAAAAAAATGCACTGGACACATGTCTGGAAAAATGTCACTTTTTCCGTTAGGGAGAAATAGGAATTAACTTTAACTTTTAACTTTTCAGAAGCTAAATTTTTGGCAAAAGTTAAATATTTAACTAGTTATAGTTTTTTTTGGAGCAATTGAATTAACTTTTTAACTTTTAACAAGTTAAAAAAATTGATTAACTTGCCCAGCACTGAAAATGACTTAAGCGTTATTTACACTTCCAAAAATTGGTGCAAAAAATAAACACTATTTTCAAAAAAAAATTTTTATAATAATATCCATATACTAAAAATCAAAATTATGACTACTATTGCTTAGCAGAAGTCTTATAGCTTCCTTCAAAAGTAACTTTATGCCAATAAAAGTCTCCAAATACAGTCAATAGGTAGAAATCCATTGCCAACCAAGATACTAAAATAGTTATATATTTGGGTAGGTACATTTGATGGGGAGATCCCAAAAATAAACAGCAATAAGTAACCTGCCTATATTGATTGTTGAATTACTATAGTAAGTAGTTACTACAGCTACAAAAATTTGAAATGAAGAAATTCCAACAATAGGTTCAAATTAACAAAGCTAAAAACGAATCTGGGATTAGTGGGATAGATATATTAGTGCAATGAAGAAATGCATTAATGAATGAACTCCTCTCCACCACTGCCACAGCTGGCTGATTCCCCTCATTGGCCACCTGGGAATTTGCACCAGTGCTGGAGTTGTTCGCGATTTTGCTGGCCCATATGAAGTAAGCGAGGACCAAATGGCTTTTGGCTGGCCCTACAAGTACTGGCAGCTGGACATCGACTCCGTTGGACGGGATGTCTACGACAGGGCTGTCTATGATGCTAGCGAGGTCTACAAGGGTCGCATGGTATGGATTAGCTGTATGTGTTTATTGCTTTCTTTGAGTGCTTTTTAAGTAGTCTGTTTTGAATTTAGTTATGGGTAAGCAGACTCTGGTGAACTGGGAGCAATAACAGAGTAGAAAGCAGAATATCAGCGGAGAAGAGCAGACTCTATGACCTGCGTGCAGCGAGGGAAAGCAGACTCTATGACCTTGGTGCAGTGCGGGAGAGCAGACTCTATGACCTGGGTGCAGTGCGGGAGAGCAGACTCTATGACCTGGGTGCAGTGCGGGAGAGCAGACTCTATGACCTGGGTGCAGTGAGGGAGAGCAGAGTCTATGACCTGCGTGCAGCGAGGGAAAGCAGACTCTATGACCTGGGTGCAGTGCGGGAGAGCAGACTCTATGACCTGGGTGCAGTGCGGGAAAGCAGACTCTATGACCTGGGAGAAGCGGGGGGAGAGAGCAGATTCTATGACCTGAGAGAATCGGGGGGGAGAGCACGACTCTATGATCTGGGTGCAGCGAGGGAAAGCAGACTCTATGACCTGGGAGAAGCGGGGGGAGAGCAGATTCTATGACCTGAGAGAATCGGGGGGAGAGCACGACTCTGTGATCTGGGCAGAGAATTTCACTTAGAATCAAATTTCACAGTGAAATTCTTACGCAAACCATCTGCAGCACAATTTATTCTGCGACAACTGTCACAGTCATGTGGCCATGGCGCTTAACAAGATGGAGTACTCCGGCTGCAAGACGTGGAACATGGTCCGCATCTTTCTTCTCTTCACACTGCACTGTCGCTACGTTAGGTGAGTTATTGATTGTTTATTTAATTCCAATAAAGGAACTTTTTTATTTTTTCGAAACAAAAATTGCAGCTGGCCTCGCCTCGTACTCACCTGGCTGCCGTTTATTATCGTGGTTGGTCTTATTGTTGGCCTGTCAGTAATGGTTAATCATCTTGGTGGTCAGCAGTGATCTGGTGAAACGGATGCACAATTATAATAATATTAATCCATGGCATGAACTTCAGATGCTCTTTTTGATAACAGAATTATAAACATCTCACACGCATCCCAGCCTCGTATGTAGCTGATCCTGCGGCACTAACTAATTTGTAAAAAATATTAACTAAATTCACCTTAAACATTCTGTTGCACATACTTCGTAAATGTACATCTGTGGTATACTGAAGTACACTGTGTACTGTTATATTTATATACGTTTTTTTGCGTTCTCTAACAAACACGAGTTGAGATATATTATGTTGCAAAAAATAAAAATACCCTACTTTTCATTCATAATTTAATTCATAATTATATGATATATTGACTAGCTAAATGTATATAAGCTTGACGTATAACATGTACTGTAGTTAATGTTATTGATGATATTGCAATTGATGCATAGGACAAAATTTAAAAAATTATGAGTATAAGTTCAATAAAAATGACGTAAGGGTAATACGGATCGATGTGTCAATGAAGCTCATGTAATTTCCCTCGTAAGCAAGGGATCGGTATAATTGAGCTTTGCTTATATTTAGAGCTGAAGTCAGGTGCGAATCCAGAAAATTTAGTATGGGGGGCGCAGATTACGTACTAAGTAAGGTACATGTATATGTAGATGTACATGTACACGAGCGATAATATGTATTTTCCATATAAAAAATTAAACAATTCTAACTCAACAGGGGGAGGGCGGCCCAGCTGTGCACCTCCCCCTAAATCCACCACTGGCTGAAGTCACGCAGCACACGCACGTAACGTTATGAATTCAGATAGACATTGACCCGTCT
This sequence comes from Macrostomum lignano, assembly GCA_002269645.1. Classification (NCBI taxonomy): domain Eukaryota; kingdom Metazoa; phylum Platyhelminthes; family Macrostomidae; genus Macrostomum; species Macrostomum lignano. The sequence continues at coordinate 23,339 of NIVC01000131.1, forward strand.
TGGACTGCATGACCGGCATCGCTTTAAAAAGTGACGAGACTGAACATATGCCTACTGTAGCTAGTCGGCTAGTCGCGCTGTGATTGGTTAAAATTTTGGTAGCGTGGGAGTGGGGCGGTTGGTGTACGCGAGGTCAAGGTACATGTACATTCATACATGATCGATTCGGCGGAAGAAGGGGCTGGAGTGTACTTACAACTTTGTGGTGAAGCTGAATCCAATTAATATTTTAAACTTTTAAGCAACCACCGTTTTGACTCCTAGCCTGAAGATGCTGCAAGCTATAGCGAAATATGTTATGAATTAAAACATTAGATCCATAACTTCGTCAATAAGACATACTGTGTGCATATACTCAGCAACATTGAAAATTTGCCACCCTTTGCCCCAGTGAGCAGTGTCTTTCGACCAGCGTCATCACCTGGCTCACCATTTTGATATTAAAAAAATGCTTAAAAACAGTGAAAACCCGGCGAAAGCTTCGGTCCATCCAATCTTCGCCCTCCGCTCTTCCCAACCTCTCCTCATCCAGCCCAACTCTGCGTCGCGTTGCGCAAGTTGCGTCATTAAAAAGTCATTTCTAAGCTAGAATTTACTGCGAACTCTCAAAGGTGGCGACTTTTCAATGTTGTTAAGTGTATTTAAAATGCAAGCGTTTTGTAATTATTTTCTTGTTCTTTGCATTTTCCCAAAAGGTTGGCGCAAATTCAAAATGAATAAAAACGTGCAAGTTCGAGCACGAGCCGCCCCGCGCCGCGCCCCCAACCTTGGAGCCTTGGAGCTCGCTTGAACAGCTTAGCTCATAATATCATTCATAAATAATATATTTTGGTTAAATCGCATTTGAAATCTTCTATTTTATATAATTTAAACTTGATTTTAGCTAATGATCCAATGCAATTTATTAGATTAATCTGTAAATAAGTCTCACTCTCAGGTAATTTATAATATACATATCATTATTGAATATTGATACATAAACCTAGACATCTTAACCTAATTGAAACTAACAGTTGACAAAGCTGATTGCATGGTTGAGTTGACAATTGCTTATGTTATAGTTTTGACCTTACCACTTCAAGCTAAGTTATATATGTTATATATATATAACATAAATAATAAGCATATATTAATATGGATCTACTGTCATATTCATAATTAAAAGGCAAATAAGCTTTGATTCTATATAGACTCCTTATGGGCCATGGCCATATGCTAAAACTCATTGATATGATATTTTCATTTCAAAAAGAAATCCCATTGCTATTCACCCATTGTATTAAATTTTAACAATATATTTTGCAAGAATTTTAATTTATATCCTTGGCCTTAAAATTATAAAAATGCCATCCTATATATATATGGCCATGGCAATATTATAAATAATATGTGTCAATCATTTTTTCCTATTAAAGCTATCTAATTGATTATTATATATAATCTATTGATAAGCCCTATTGGAATACTTTTCAAAAACCCATAGTTGCATATCAAAAGCTTTTAGAAAACCTATAGATATGATAGGTGCTTGTCTAGATACCAATAAGTTTTAGGAATTAGACTTGTACTATATATTATTTATAACTTTTTAGGTTTTTTGAATTTTAGCTCAAGATTTTTAGTTTACCATTTTTCCTAATAATATGAGATGGGGGTAGAGAAATAGATCTGTAAGTTGGTTGGTTTGCTGACACCAATGAGATGGGGTAGTTTTAACTTTGAATTTCTGCTAGTGTTGCATTTGCGCAAATAATTCTGGAAAAAAATGTGTAGACAAATCACAATAAATTTCTCCTGTTTTACTCTAGCTGTGGGGGTCTCAAATTTGGGGGGAGGGTAGTCATAATCATAGTTAAGCAGTTGTTTAGTGGCACAGTCTTTCAGGTGACTTTGTCGGTAGTTTTTGTTGATTCTAGCAGTCGATAGCTTCTTGCTTGGTGGAGGGCTAGGGTGGCTGCTATTGTGGACCTTTGGCACAGCTGTGCCAGATATCACAGCTGGCTGTTTACTTTGGTCCTTATCAGCTACCTTACATTGAGCCTTCTCTATGCATTTGGTATCATCCTCGGGCATCTCAAGAGACTGTTGGCTTTTTGATGCTGACTCAATTTGCAATGTTGGATCTCAAACTCAAATTCCCTTAGCCATTGTAGCCATCATCCAAAGATGCCTACTTGTTGAGTTTGTCTTAGGATCTAGGTCAATATGGCATAATCAGTGCTTTTATAGAGTCTTGGCTTATTGTTCCATCACCTCACGCAACTAGTTTTCCTCAGGCTAAGATGACTTATTGTCATGTTGCATCCCAGTGGGCATCTGACTGTTGTCATCCTCAAAAAACTGGACATGTCTTGCTAGCAGCAGTGCTACTTGCTGAGCCAGGCTAGCTGCTGTCTCAAGGGGTAACACAGCCCTTCTACAGTCAGATTCTGCAGTTGCACTAGGATAAGCTGTTCTTTTGCCAATTGAGCAATTTGCACTCCCATAGTGAACTGATCCACCAGCTAGCCTGCTTTTGAACCAGGGTAAAATGCAGAAATGTTGTATCAGCCAGAGCAATTAGTCAATTGCTGTAGTTGTTAACACTCATTCTTGCCTTGCTGGCAGTATTGGAACTGCTCCCAATACTCTAGCATGTTGGCCATATGCATGAAGCATTTAGACAATTGTTGTTTAAACTCACCAAACATTAGATTATCTGGCAGCTCTATCTTGATGACTGCGGTATAGATTGTGGTGATGTCCATATTCACAAGGACCTCCACCTTCTTTCGTCTGTCATCTAGGATGAGCTTGCATTGCTCCTCAAGAGCCTGGATCCAGATGTTGAAGTCCTAGTTTGGTGTGTACTGTTGAATCTTGACCAGTTTTGGTGCTGGAGCTCAATCTGGCTTTTCTTCTTCTTCTTCAGCTTCCAGACACGGCTGATTCGACGGGGTCAATAAGGCTGGGGGCATCCCCTGCTAAAGGCGCCCCATCCTGCGCAGCAGTCCGAGTAAGGCCATTGGGTTCCCCATCAGGTCCTCAACTGGCGTGCCACTAAGAGCTCTCCAACCATCCTCGCGCGGGCAGTGGAAGATCATGTGGTCGACAGTGTCCTCCACGCCGCAGTCAGGGCAAAGGGGCGACTCGTCGAGTCCCATGCGGTGATGGGTGGCTGCATTGATAGTGCTGGCCCCCACCCGGAGCTGGTTGATGAGCACCTGGTGCTTCCTAGGCAGGTCCATGGTGGGAGGCCAGGCCGGTCCCGTGGCGGCGGTGTCAAGCGCGCGTTTGCAACAGCGGATGGCTGCTTTGGCGGCGCTGAGCTGAATAGGCGCGTGGCTTTGGTCAAGGGCGGCAGCACGGTTGGCCGCCTTGTCTGCGGCTTCGTTGCTGGCCACACCGCAGTGAGCCGGGACCCAGATGAAGTTGGTCATGATGCCGGCTCTTTGAAGGTCAAGGAGGCAGTCCTAGCAGTCGATGGCAACTGAGTCAGACTCAGTGCCATGATGGTGCTTAGACTGTCAGTTGCAATTGTTAGAATGGGGTTGGGGCTGTTCTGGATGAGGCTCAGGCCTTCACGGATAGCCGTGAGCTCTGCAGTAAAGCTGCTGCAGTAAGCACTGGCCGTGGCAGTGTGTGCGATGCCGGCTGGTTCCCACTGGGCAATGGCTGCTCCTCTGCCGCTGCCCGCCCCTTCTCTGACCGAGCCATCGGTCCAAATGACGGCCTGCTGCTCAGCCAGCCAGTCGGTGACCGCTTTGGCATGCTTCGCCCTGATGCTAGCTAGCATCGTGCGGCTGCTGATGTCATTCAGCATGGTGTCAAAGGAGATTGTGGAGCTGCCTTCGGTGGTCCATGGTGGCGGGCCAAGCGGGGGGGGGCACTCTCGGCAGGCTGTCCAGGGTCCTTGTGCAGGGAATTTCCAGGGCTGCTTGGTGCCAGTAGTTGCGGAAGGGCCTGGTTGCTTTGGTGTCCCCTGCTGGCCTAGGTGGTGGCTGGGCCGCCTGTTCCTGGTCGGTGTTGGCGGTAGTGACTCCGCATTGGCGGCAGCAAGTCTGGGCCTCATAGGCGCGGTTTTTGAGTCTGGCTTGGTGTCCGGAGTCGATTATCTGCCATGAGGGATATTTGTCAGGCAGTCTGGCCATCCTTTCGCGCAGGTTGCAAGGGCGTTCGAGGGCAACGTGGCTGATTAGAGGCAAGTTAGCAACTGCTAGGAGGTTGTAGCATTGGGTGGACAGCACGCATCCGGTAATTAGTCGTGCACAGGTGTGTTGCTGCCTTTCCACCAGCATCCGCATGCTCGGCGCCGCGCAGTTGTACCAGATGGCGCTACCATAGTCAGCCACTGACTGGCAGGTGGCGATATAGGTGGCTCGCAAGATGTTCTGGTCAGCTCCACTCTGGCGGTCAGTGATCATTTGGATTGGGTGCCGGTAGGCTGCCATACGGCGTCTGCAGTCCTTAGCATGTTCACTAAATCCTAGGTGGTCATCCAGTTTGATGCCCAGGAAGACTGGGTGCTGCTCAAGTCTGAGCGGGACTCCATTGATATTGAGTTCCGCCTGGGCCTTACCGCAGTTCTCGGCAGGGCTCAGGGTGAAGATCGTGTAACTGCATTTCAGTACGCTGAGGTCAACTTTCCAGAGCTGACACTACCTGTATACTGCGTCAAGCGCCAGCTAGAGTATCGCAGTGCAGTTCTTGAGGTTGCGGTGGCTGGCAAGCAGGGCACTGTCGTCAGCATAGAGGCTCGTGTTCGTCTGCGCCAAGGCAGCCTGGATCGCCGGCGCAAGGTCGTTCATGTACATGAGCCACAGGAGTGGGGCGAGAACAGAGCCTTGCGGGAGGTTCTGGCAAAATGTCCGCTCCTTGCTGTACCGGGAGCCGACTTGGACCCTGGCCCTGCAATCCACGAGAAAGCTATTGATCCATCTGCAGGTGCAGGCAGGGATCCCCAGTTCGGCAAGCTTGGTGATGAGCACTTTCCTCCACACCTTGTCATTAGCTTGGCTAAAATTGAGCAGGCAGAGGATGCTCTAGAGTGATGATTTGCTTTCAAACCCATCAAAGATAAGCTGGATCTGGCTGCTGAGGCTGCTGGTACACGTGATGATGGTGTTGTGGCTAGCCCAGGCTGGTCTGCTCTAGTTTGGTCACTATGCAAATCATCTTATCATAGGTTGGTCTTGTCATTGAATTGTTAGGACCTGCAGCGTCTGTGGCCATAGAATTAGTAGAAGCCATAATGTAACATTTTAATGACTTGTTAAAAGGGTTTCGGCATTTTGTTATCCCATTTAGCTATCCACTAGTGAGGTGGGGCCAGAGAAATAGGTTGGTAGATTGGTTGGTTTGCTAACACCAATGAAGTGGGGTGGTTTTAACTTTGAATTTCTGCTAGCATTGTGTTTGCACAAATAATTCTGAAAAAATAACATAAACAAACCACAGTGAATTTCTCCTGTTTTACTCCGGCTGCTGGGGTCTCAAGTCCGGGGGGAGGGTAGTTGTAATTATAGTTGAGCAGTTGTTTAGCAGCATAGTCATTCAAGTGGTACGTTGATTTGCTTAGCTGATTACTATTAGTAGGATAGAGCTACCACCACCACAATTTATGTATTATAGAATGTTTCAAGTCTCAAAGCTCTCTTTGAGATGAGAACTATTAACTGTTTTAGATGGCATTGAGAAAACCCTTTATATATAGGCTACCAACAAAAAATAAACTTGTTTTTTTCTTTCTAGTTTTTACTTTAAAAAGACTAAATAATACTTTTGCCTTATAGTCATTAAAGACATTTAAACCCACAAATTTTTGGAGAATTAACTATCTTAGAACAAGAATTTGAATATCCAGATTTAGAATTTAGGAAATTGCCTTTAAGGAAAAATATCTACTAGAATATAGACTATAACCTTTGGATTTTAATAATGTCTAGACTAAGAGAAACCCTCAATAGGAACAAACATAAAGATTAAACCAAGAATAGGCCTACATGATATAACCATGCCTATGGTTTACCCACGATTCGCTAAATCCCGATTCGCCGATTCCCAATTCGCCGATTCCTGATTCGCCGAATTCTCGATTCGCCAAATTCCTGACTCGCCGATTCCTGCTCTGCCAAAATTCCTGATTTGCCAAATTCCTGACTCGCCGATTCCTGCTCTGCCAAAATTCCTGATTTGCCAAATTCCTGACTCGCCAAATTCCTGACTCGCCGAATTCCTGATTCGCCGATTACCCCATTGACCATCCACTCACACACGCACACACACAGGCGCACCATCAGCTGAACAAGTGCTTCCGGGGATCAGACTTGGAGAAAATTATTATTGTAGTTATATTATTGTAATATTGTATTTTGGATTGTATTAAAATTGTATTATTTGTATTATTATTATTACTGTAGGTGACAACAGCTGTGGAAAGTTCAGATAAAAGGATAGAAAATATGTAATAAACTCTTGTGGCAAAAAACTTATTATGTCACGGCAAGAGAAATGTTCAAAGCTGCATGGTTATTATGTCATGGCAAGAGAAATGTTCAAAGCTGCAGCTGGTAGCCACAAGCGTCAAGGAACTGCTCCAGTGTTCTCTGGCCTGCTTGAAACTCGTCCCGGAGTCTTGCAATTGTTGTTGCCAGCCTCTTCGCGCGAGAGCTTTGCCCACTGGTGACATTGCCAGCGGCTCGTTGCTGAATGTGTGTCTGGCAGTTCCGGAGCTCCTTCACAACCTCGCGCACAAAAGAATGAACGTTGAGACGATGGTTCCCCGCGACTTGGTTGAGGGCGTGATGACGACCCTCGGCGGCGTTGATGGTCCTGTCGTCATCTTCACCGTAGTGGTTCCACAGTGGCGGTTGAAACTGTGCGGCCCCGTCGATCCAAGTCACAGCGCGCAGGAGCTGCGTGTAAGGGTTAAAAAAATCTAGTACAAAGCGACCTGCTTTATTGTGTTCACCATTACCTGGTAAGTATTTTTCTAGAGTTTTTAAAAAATCTGCCGATGTCAAGCTCCACAATCAGTAAATTATTTAATTAGCATTAATTGCATGGCGAAAGGTCTAAACAAGTCATGATTTTTTATCCAAGGACCATTGATATTTTAAGCTAGGGTCGTTGCACTATTACATGCATGTTATGTATAGTGTATTATATAATTTTTGTGACAGTTTATTGTATAAATTCGTGTGCATAGCCTAGAATTGGAAACAATTTATAGTGTTAAATAAATAGAAAGTAAGTTACACATAGTAATAGAAAAGTATAACTAAAAAACAGCAAGAAATACAGATAGGCGACAAATTTATGTCTTTTCAAATTGTAGAAAAAAAATTTAGTTCTTGGTGTAGCCACAGTTGGAGTAAAGCCGAGAGAAAATTTGTGGCAGAATGTCCATAGACTATTTCGTGCCATGAGAGTCTAAAACACTGCATGACATAAGAAGCCTTGCTGTGAAGTTTCAGGGGTTGATTTGTCTATGACCAGACCTCAAAATAGAGAGCTCCAACTGTAACCTCACCAAAAATTAAACAAAAAACCTGAATTTGTCCCCCATTTGTCAAAACAAGAATTTTGGTGCACCAATCGGTTTTAAAGTAACTCGGATATTATTGCACCTTCAACAGAACTGCTTACAGCACAGTAGCCCATTTTACAGATGCCGCGAGCTGTACACCGTGATGCACCTGAGCAAACCCCGAGCATACTCCGGATGAGTTGCATCCACCTTGAACCGTTGACTCCACATGTCGCTGAAGTCGCGATGTGCCGACTCCATCGCCTGCTCAGACCAAAACCCAAGGCCTCGGCGACACCCATATTGTACTGCCATCGCTTCCAAAAACTGCGGCACGTGGTCAATGAGGGCATGGGCCTTCGGAGTGATGTTGATGGCCAGAGCGTGGTATGCCGCCTCGAACTCTTTGACTGCTGTATCGTAGCCTTCAAGCAGTTGTTGGCCGAAGCACTTCTGCTGGACAGCTCGCAGGCAGCTGAATGCATGGGCGACAGGCACTCCGCTGAAGGCAGCGTGGTCAGCGAGGATCTGGCGCAGGCTGTCGACTCCACCAAGCAGTCGGTCGCACTCATTGCCATTGAACTGGCTGCCATGATACGGTGAGCGCCGTACATAAAGAGCCTCAGCCCACTGTGCAGCACGGACTCCGTCGGGACCCAATGCTGTCAGGCGCTGCTCAAGCTCGTCGTACAGCCTGTTGACAAGGCCTAGCAGCAGGTGGAGCTCCATGGGTGGCACGGCTTCTAGCGTGTTTGAACTGTCTGGCCAATTCAGCAGTGGTTGCCTGATGCAGTTGTAGAATGGCTCTCCTGATGGCTTTGAGCTTCGTTGCCCCTCGATGCGCTGATACTGGGCAGCTTGGCTGCGAATAGAGCCGAAAGTCCGCAATCTGACACTGCGATGGGGATTGGCGAACTCTTTTCGAGGCGTCTCGCACCACGGGCAGGGATGGGCGCTGCTGGCGCTCTGCAGTCAAAGAAGCACATTTGCAAGTTTCATGTTCACGGAGCTGCAGAAAGACACGTCTTCTAGGTTCAGCAGATTGAGCACAGTTTGCACGTTCTCATAGTACTCCGGTACTTTTTCAACTGCTGCGATAATTATTAGCTTCTTTACACCACCTTCGGCAAAAGGGCTGCTGCCGGCCTCGGTGACACCGCCTAGTAGAACAGATGACTGCTCCCCGGACCGGACCAATGTCATGCAAACTTTAAAAAAGCCGCGTCCTCCATCAATACCAATCTTAAGCAGGAAGCTGCCAGGATCAGGATCCATTCTCCGCCGTGCCAGCACGTAGCCCACCAAGGCAGAGACGTTGGAGCAGAACACAACAGTCCGCGTTTCAAATTCGCCCGTGCTGCAACGGACTTGGACTGACTCTGTTGCATAAAATGGATCCAACTCGCTATTCAATTCTGCCAGGCGATGCAGGAGGTTTGGCTCGATCGAACTGCGACCCTTCCACTCACGGAAGAACTGGGCCGCCTGTCTGGTTTGCCGACCACTCAAACCGATCGCATCCTGCATCCTGGCAATCTCACTAGCCGGCACTGATATGTCACCAAATGCACCCGCGGAGCACCTGCTACTCTGAGCGGACACGCTTAGCGTGATTGGGCGGCCTCGAGTTGCCAGCCGAATAGGCGAATCGCCACCTGCGTCTGTTAACTTGGCTTTGAGGACGTCACTAACATGAATTTCTGAACCACGCGGATCACGTGACAGCTCAGAGCAGATGTTATTTAGCCAGCGAGATTGCGTACAGGTGTGGCTAAGACCCCTGCCAATGGTGGAGTGACATCTCTGGCAGATTGTGATGGGACGAGCAGGTGGCACCTCCTTGTTTGGCGAATCGGTTTTCGGTCTGCCAAGGCGATGCGGCTCCGGCTTCCAGGTGCCGAGTCCTTTGCCGATTGGACTTTCTCTGGCAATCTCACAGAGACAGCAGCTGCACTTCGGGTGGCCCCTTGTTTCCTTTGTCGGTACGACTTTTGAAAAATCAAAAGGGGCAGGAAGAGCTTCAGAAGTTCGATTCCCCCGTTCAATATCCAGCAGCAGACCCTGGCATCGAGCACATAGAGCAGCTGGGAGAAACTCGTTCTTCAAATCGTAGTTTGCATAAAAGTACCGCTGGATGCGAGGTAGAGCTGCTTTGCCAATGCGCTGCATGCCTGACCCGCGCTTAAAGCACACAAGGCAGACCTTCAGCCGGTTCTCTTCGTGAGATTTTGAGTAGTTTGGCATGGTGGTGTTCAGTTCAAGGCTTTTCAATTCCTAAATGCTGAGATGAGCTGATTTATGCTAAATTAATCATTTATATAGCTCAAAAGCAAAAAATCTGCCTGTCTGAGAGTGACGCTAAATGCACTCCATTTTTTCGGTGACGCAACTGACGCTACACGGATAGAGGTTGATCATGCGCACTTAGGGGTGTACGGCGCCTCAGCTTTCGCTATTCGTCATGCATGTACACTGTGCCTTGGGGCTTGGGGGTACGCACTCATGGGTGTGTATTTTGCCTTTAATTTAAAAAATCAATGGTCCTTGGATAAAAATCATGACTTGTTTAGACCTTTCGCCATGCAATTAATGCTAATTAAATAATTTACTGATTGTGGAGCTTGACATGGGCAGATTTTTTAAAAACTCTAGAAAAATACTTACCAGGTAATGGTGAACACAATAAAGCAGGTCGCTTTGTACTAGATTTTTTTAACCCTTACACGCAGCTCCTGCGCGCTGTGAAGTAGTAATCACATAGTCCATCAATGCGACCACTTGAGCATGATTTGGATGGGCTTGGGCAGGCATGTCTCCAAGGATGAACTGGAAGGCATCTTCCACTCCAGCCAGTGGCATCAACGGCAGCGCCATCAGACGCCAAACGGTTGCCCTCACCTCGGGGTCACCTTCGTACGCTGCCTTCAATCCAGCGGAGGCAACGCGGCGTAGGATGCACTGGCAGAAGTGGAAAAAGCAGCCTCGCAAGGCAGGTTGCGGATAGTGTGGCCACCTACCAGTCGCTGCGTTCATGCTTCCGGCTTCGAAGTCCGTCAGAATGGTCGTTGCCATGCAGTCATGACCTGTTACTCGACGAACCTCAGCATGGATCAGATCCCAGCATGTCTCATACGTTCTCTGATCCTTTGCGGGAAGCAGAAAGAAGACAAGAGGCTCCCACGCACCGAGGACCTTGCCGTGAATGATGAACAGCTGGTAGAAGATCTCAGGGCAGCAGCTGAAAGTACCATCAATCTGCAACCGTTCGCACTCGCCAAGTCTTGCCAGCAGAGCGTCCGTCGTGAATCCAACGACCCGTGGTCCCGCCAGATTCAATGCGCGCGAGTCCAAAACGGTGGCAGTGTTGAACACCTCCGCCTCGACCTCGTAGTGCTGAGCTGTCGGAGGCAACGGTGGAACGACCGCGAGTCGAGCGTGGTATGCGGCCGTCTTGACGCTGGAGAACGTGGGCACCGTGGCGAGATCTGCACCCTCGGCAGAATTTGTCGCCACCTGGTCTCGGTAGATCCGTGCAATTGGAAGGGCAGATTCTTGTGCCTGCGCCTTCATTGTCTCGGCAAAAGCTTTGCGCTTGAGAGCGGCGGCCGATGGCGGCGGGTGTTCGTGACTTCCAGACGTCGACGTCACAAACCCGTCTTCAACTTTGACCCGAGAATTGCAGCGTTCCTCTCGGCACTTGTAGTAGGAAGCCACCAGACTCTTTTTGTCCACGCGATACAGGTAGCCATCGCGGAGCAGAAGCTGGCCTCCTCGTTCGCTCACTACGAATTCGGCCCTTTCGGGTGCGGGTCCGGCCTGAGCCATAACTAAAATTTACATGGCAGCAGTAGGCAACAAAAGGCTATAGCAATAAAATTGGATGTTGGATGGGTAGTGATTTGGTGTAAAGATATGAATTAATAGGTAAGAGGCCCAGTTAGAGAATAAACTCTTAAATTATATTATAATGTCTCTACTAAAACTATCCTATATACTAAAAATGAAATGTCTGTGTGAGATAGATTTCAGAAATTTTGTACTAAAATTAGCTTATATGCAGATTTGCTTAGGTGCCATGGAGCAATTTTTTGTTAGGTGGAGCAAGAGAGTTCCAGTTGTATAAAAATTAATTGCTTTTTTGTTTATATAAGTTGGCATTGCAAGTGATGCAAATTGTATTCTTTCCTGGAGGTCTTTGACTGCTTTGACCTCTTCTAGATTGCTTTCTAATTGCAGATTCTCTCTCGGTTAATCCGCGCCGTTCGCTTGAGCAGCAGCCGACGGTCGCTGTGCTCAATTGGCACCGAGGACTATCCATTTCTAGGCGCAGCGGTGCCCCCGCAGTCGGACACTGACGGACAGTCGGCCAGTCTGCCCAGCGTCACCACCGTGCTGGACAGGACCCGGCCGCCAGAAAGCGCCATCGCTCTCGCTCGGTGGTTGCGCAAGAAGCAGGAGGCTCTCGGGCCCGAAGGATTCGCCCGTTACAGGGCCGGGTTGCTGTCGGCTGGCACGCAGCTGCACCGCAGCATCTGGAGCTATCTGGAGTCTGGCGACGCCCAGCCAGAGGCTGAAGTGGCCGGCTTCTTTCAATCTGTGCTGCCAGTGAGTCTGGCTGGGGGCTGATTATTTTGTCGTTTAACTAGAGCCTTTAATCGCTGCTGTGAAATACGAGGACTCGGTGACACCCATCAACTAAGGACCTCATGAGACATTCACCAAATCAAATATTCTTTAGCACCTTCAATAGACTATCGAGTCATAATTATCACTTAGATACACACCGCATCGCTAACATCGAGACCTACCGTCACTCAAAAATGACTACGACGCCTAGCGTTTCTCTTTTATTTGAAAAAGACCCCTAATCTAGTCAATATAGTCAACTGGAATAAAGACTAAATGACGCGAATATCCTTAACTGGACAAAGACTATATGAATAGTCCGGACAAAGACTATATGACAAGAATCTCCACTGGACAAAGACTATATGACAAGAATCTCCACTGGACAGAGACTATATGACAGGAATCTCCACTGGACAAAGACTATATGACAGGAATCTCCACTGGACAAAGACTATATGACAGGAATCTCCACTGGACAAAGACTATATGACAGGAATCTCCACTGGACAAAGACTATATGACAGGAATCTCCACTGGACAAAGACTATATGACAGGAATCTCCACTGGACAAAGACTATATGACAGGAATCTCCACTGGACAAAGACTATATGACAAGAATCTCCACTGGACAAAGACTATATGACAGGAATCTCCACTGGACAAAGACTATATGACAGGAATCTCCACTGGACAAAGACTATATGACAGGAATCTCCACTGGACAAAGACTATATGACAGGAATCTCCACTGGACAAAGACTATATGAGAGGAATCTTCTCCACTGGACAAAGACTATATGATGGGAATCTCCTAAATTTACAAAGACTCAGGGATGTGAATCTTCTGCACTAAACAAAGACCCCTCATGTTATAGCACATATTCTGCTCGCAATTCTTTCTGCAAAATTGTATCCCATATATCTGCAAACCCTACAGATTCTGCGTTCAGTTGAATCCGTGCAGTCGCAGGAGGCGCTGGTGGTCCACCAGCAGCTGGGCTACAAAGGCCGACTTGATTGCCTAGCTCGACTGCGCCCAGACGAAGGCGACGTCAACAGCGGAAGGCAGCGGCCGGAGCTGCTGATCGAATGGAAAACGGCGCACGAACGCAAAATTGCCGGCCTGAAAGATGCCTACGATGCGCCGCTGCAGTTGGCCTCGTATCTGGGCGCGCTTAATCAAATGCGGCGCTGTTGTCATGGCAACGAGGATAGCTTGCCGCCAGTTGATTCGGCTATTCTGGTCTATGCCTATCCGGACGGCTCGCCGGCCGCCTGCCTTCGGCTGGGCGTCGACCAGCTGCTGCCGGCCTGGTCAGCCTGGCTGCACCGGCTGCGTGCCTTCCAGCTGGCTCAGGATCGGGCGGCTGCCAAGCTGACTCGGTGATTGGTTGCTGCGGCTCTCGTGTGTTTCACTGCGCTTTCTGCCGGGGTTCTTTTAGTAGCAGGACTGTCGAATCTCCTCTAGGAGCACAACTGTTGAATGTCTTCTTCTAGGAGCGCAACTGGTGAATGTCTTCTAGGAGCAATACTGTTGAGTGTCTTCTTCTAGGAGCACAACTGTTAAGTGTCTTCTAGGAGCACAACTGTTGAATGTCTTCTTCTAGGAGCGCAACTGGTGAATGTCTTCTAGGAGCAATACTGTTGAGTGTCTTCTTCTAGGAGCACAACTGTTGAATGTCTTCTTCTAGGAGCACAACTGTTGAATGTCTTCTTCTAGGAGCACAACTGTTAAGTGTCTTCTAGGAGCACAACTGTTAAGTGTCTTCTTCTTAGAGCACAACTGTTGAATGTCTTCTTCTAGGAGCACAACTGTTGAGTGTCTTCTTCTAGGAGCACAACTGTTAAGTGTCTTCTAGGAGCACAACTGTTGAATGTCTTCTTCTAGGAGCACAGCTGTTGAATGTCTTCTTCTAGGAGCGCAACTGGTGAATGTCTTCTAGGAGCAATACTGTTGAGTGTCTTCTTCTAGGAGCACAACTGTTAAGTGTCTTCTAGGAGCACAACTGTTGAATGTCTTCTTCTAGGAGCACAACTGTTGAATGTCTTCTTCTAGGAGCACAACTGTTGAATGTCTTCTAGGAGCACAACTGTTGAATGTCTTCTTCTAGGAGCACAACTGTTAAGTGTCTTCTAGGAGCACAACTGTTGAATGTCTTCTTCTAGGAGCACAGCTGTTGAATGTCTTCTTCTAGGAGCGCAACTGGTGAATGTCTTCTAGGAGCAATACTGTTGAGTGTCTTCTTCTAGGAGCACAACTGTTAAGTGTCTTCTAGGAGCACAACTGTTAAGTGTCTTCTAGGAGCACAACTGTTGAATGTCTTCTTCTAGGAGCACAACTGTTGAATGTCTTCTTCTAGGAGCACAACTGTTGAATGTCTTCTTCTAGGAGCACAACTGTTGAATGTCTTCTTCTAGGAGCACAACTGTTAAGTGTCTTCTAGGAGCACAACTGTTGAGTGTCTTCTTCTAGGAGCACAACTGTTAAGTGTCTTCTAGGAGCACAACTGTTAAGTGTCTTCTTCTTAGAGCACAACTGTTGAATGTCTTCTTCTAGGAGCAATACTGTTGAGTGTCTTCTTCTAGGAGCAAAACTCGAATCTCTTCAGTAGGCAAGAAATTGTCAGTAGTCTACTAAAAGCAATAATTATCCGAATTGGTAGCTTAAATCTAGCGTTTTTTTGCCTACTTTAATTAAACTTGCTTGGTTAAATGAACTTTATTAAACTTTTTTCTGCAATTATGAGATTAAATATGCCTGCTTACCTGTCCACTTGCTATATTGCAGTTCATATATATGCATTTGACTGTCGGCAGTTTGCAAATTCTAATTAGCTACTATAAGTAGCAATCCGGTGTTCAGCTTATTATTTAACAACATAAATTGAAAATAATAAATGTTTAAGCTTGAACGAACGATTCGACAAGAAATATTTTTCGGGTAAAGATTTTCGTTTGCAACAAAAAAAACATTAATTTTTGTCGAAGTTTCTTTTTTATATTCTTGTCCAGATGTGGTAGCTGCCATTCTGTATTTAAGCCTTCAGGTGAGGCAGTTGCCATTCTGTGAGGGTATTTAAGCCTTCAGGTGGGGCAGTTGCCATTCTGTGAGAGTATTTAAGCCTTCAGGTGAAGCAGTTGCCATTCTGTGAGAGTATTTAAGCCTTCAGGTGAGGCAGTTGCCATTCTGTGAGAGTATTTAAGCCTTCAGGTGAGGCAGTTGCCATTCTGTGAGAGTATTTAAGCCTTCAGGTGAGGCAGCTGCCATTCTGTGAGAGTATTTAAGCCTTCAGGTGAGGCAGTTGCCATTCTGTGAGGGTATTTAAGCCTTCATGTGAGGCAGTTGCCATTCTGTGAGGGTATTTAAGCCTTCAGGTGAGGCAGTTGCCATTCTGTGAGAGTATTTAAGCCTTCGGGTGGGGCAGCTGCCATTCTGTGAGAGTATTTAAGCCTTCGGGTGTGTCTGCCACCTGAGTCGTCGGGTTTCTTTACCTGGCAGAAATTTCTCGCTCGCAGCCGGTCTCCCCCCGAGGCATCGGATTTCTCTGCTGGCAGCGCAGAGAAAGCAGCCAATTCACTGCGAGAGCAGGAGACCCATGTTGCACTAGCACTAATAGTTGCTGGGGCACGGAGACCCTCTAAACCCAGCTTGTGTGTTGCATTATTAATATAACGGCAGCGTTACCGGCGGCAGAAAATGCAGATTTTCTGCTCCTTTCCGGCCTTGAGTCAACAGCTATACTGTTTTTTAATATTGGCGCTTGCCGGCTAGCTTAATGCGCAACTCCGACAAGCTGCTCATCTTCCTGTTCTGCTTTGCGGCTGTGTGGCTGGCCGACACCCCGCCTGGCTCCGGGCTGGCCAGCCTGCCGCTGCTGTACCCGGCCATGATCTGCCTGGCCTGTCTGGCCTGCCACGCTGTCCGGGCTCGCGGCCACCGGCCGTCCGGCTTGACACGGTCGGGCCTGCTGCTGAGGGAATGCGGCTGCTGATTTGATTGGGCTTGCGAGCTGCACTGCCCGGGCTGCTGATGATTATCGAGTACTTCTGGTCCTGAATTGTGCCGCTATCACCTGCTTCTGGTCCTGAATTGTGCCTCTACCACCTGCTTCTGGTCCTTAATTGTGCCTCTACCACCTGCTTCTGGTCCTTAATTGTGCTGCTATCACCTGCTTCTGGTCCTTAATTGTGCCTCTACCACCTGCTTCTGGTCCTTAATTGTGCCTCTACCACCTGCTTCTGGTCCTTAATTGTGCCTCTACCACCTGCTTCTGTTCCTTAATTGTGCTGCTATCACCTGCTTCTGGTCCTTAATTGTGCCTCTACCACCTGCTTCTGGTCCTTAATTGTGCCTCTACCACCTGCTTCTGGTCCTTAATTGTGCTGCTATCACCTGCTTCTGGTCCTTAATTGTGCCTCTACCACCTGCTTCTGGTCCTTAATTGTGCCTCTACCACCTGCTTCTGGTCCTTAATTGTGCTGCTATCACCTGCTTCTGGTCCTTAATTGTGCCTCTACCACCTGCTTCTGGTCCTTAATTGTGCTGCTATCACCTGCTTTCTGTTTAATATACGTGCTTATTATTGTAAACATTCGAATCGCGGAAAAATATCGATAACTCAATGTTGTGAATAAATGTGAAAATAAACCGAAATTTCTTGCAAATTGAAGTATTATAATAGAATCGAAACGTTCTATTTATTCATCTCTCGTAATTGATTTATGCCATAATTGATGGCTCGGCAGACTCGGTTGCACTAAACAGCTTGCACTGTCATCTCGTTAGAGTCCGTGCATCCATGGCCAAACCTGTCGCCATCCATCTCGTCTCCTGGGAGACCCTCCTGGCCGGCAGTAGGCACCGCTAACTCAATCCCATCCCCTACGACAGTCTCCCAGGGGAAATCCAGCCAAGTGCAGAGTTTTCTGCTTGGCTAATACCAGTTCCATACCAGCTGACTGTCTGTCTGTCCGTGAACTCCCTGTCGTCTAAGCAATCATGCTGGTTTCTCTCTTCTGCAGCACGCGGTCCCTGCATCAAACATGTTTCCCATTTTTTCGGAACTGCGGAAATTCGTCAGTATATAAAATTGCCAGTTTTTGGGAAGAGAATTTCAGGGAGCCGATACAAGCAGCAAATTGATGGCGATATTCATGGCTGCTGCTGCTGCTGCTGCGGGACCTGCTTATCTTGGATTTGCAGGCCCTGGCGGGGGGACCAGTTTCTTCCCAGGCTGATTTGGTTTGCCACTTCTGTCTGATGGAGAGCTTGAGTAGCACCGAGATGAAAGTCTGGCGTGTACTTTGCTTGCTTACTGGATAATGGGATTGGGCATTGGCTTATTGGATCTTATGGCTGACTGTCACCTCCTTGGTCTGCTGCTATCCACTCTCTGATCCGCCACTATCCACTCTCTGATCCGCCACTATCCACTCTCTGATCCGCCACTATCCACTCTCTGATCCGCCACTATCCACTCTCTGATCCGCCACTATCCACTCTCTGATCCGCCACTATCCACTCTCTGATCCGCCACTATCCACTCTCTGATCCGCCACTATCCACTCTCTGATCCACCACTATCCACTCTCTGATCCACCACTATCCACTCTCTGATCCGCCACTATCCACTCTCTGATCCGCCACTATTCACTCTCTGATCCGCCACTATCCACTCTCTGATCCGCCACTATCCACTCTCTGATCCGCCACTATCCACTCTGATCCGCCACTATCCACTCTCTGATCCGCCACTATTCACTCTCTGATCCACCACTATCCACTCTCTGATCCGCCACTATCCACTCTGATCCGCCACTATCCACTCTGATCCGCCACTATCCACTCTCTGATCCACCACTATCCACTCTCTGATCCGCCACTATCCACTCTCTGACCCCCACTTTCCTGGCTGGACGCTTATAAGTGGCAATATTTTCGATCCATCACTTGCCACAATTTGTTCACTAGCATCCAGAACCATTATTAGTTGCTAAAATACGTCTGTTTGATCTGTATGACAGGCAGAAGAGACACACCGTGATCTCTCAGACTCAGCCCCACTTCCACAGCCTCTACGAGTCGTACACAGTTGGCCAGTTCCAATCTGCTCTGTCAATTGTGTGCGCACTGTAGCCCTGCGTAGCCCTATTGCTTAATAGGGCAGCACGGCAAGAGTGAGAGAGGGGAGGAGAGAGGGAGAGCGCAGATGCCTCTGAGGCTTAGCTGCTAGTGTGTGTGAGAGAGAGCCCAGAGTGAAGGAGGGTTGGTGGGAGAAGTGGGGAGAATGGAGCAGCTCCAGGGCTAGGCCAAAAGTCTAAAATTAGAGGCCTCAATAGCTCCTTGTGTTTCTTGGTCCGCCTCTGGCCTCCGGACACATCGACCCCGCCGGCCTGCAGAGCCGCCCTCCCCTACGCTGCACTCATCCCCCCAGCGGACTGCCAGCCGCATTTCCTATTCTCCTAAATCCTCCCAAATCCCCCCTAGTGAAAAAACTAGAAAGAGAGTTCTCTTCCTCCCAGCCAACCGTTTCCAACTCAGCTCCCAGAGCTGCAGGCGCTGGTGGGGGAGGGCCAGGAATGGGAAGAGCCAAGCTTGTTTCCCTCATCCCCTCCGACCCTCCTACAGGCTCGCGGGGTTGGCAGACTGGAGGTGGTGGGAGCGGAGGCCCCTTCAGTATCGATCCGCTCTTGCTGGATCCCGCGGGTTGCCGGGGGCAACTGAGCAGCGGAATTGAGGTTGGCGCTGCTGCTGGTGGTCAGGACCGAAGGGTGGGGCGGGGAGGGGATGCGGCAGCGGAGAGGGGCAGATGGCGCTGGCGGGGTGGAGGGTGAGGGCGGCGGGGGAATCGGCAATCGATTTGCTTGGGCCGCGCGCGGTGACCACCGGAGTCCGCAGCTCGGCCGGGCTTTTACGTTAAATATTGGCCCAACTGCCGCATCCCCCCCCAGCTCAGCCCCGATCCCAGATCTCAGCGGAGCAAAAACCCCCTGCCAGCGAGCGATTCCGCATACCCGAACCATAAGGCGATGACCAAGGAGACGGCGGGCAAGCCGGCAGACGGCGATGACGGCACGACTCCCAGCGGAGGCGGCGAAGGCACGCCGGGCTCCACAGAGAAGAGCAACAGTGAGAAGGCGCTGAAGCAGGCGAATGTAGCGCTGGACTTCCTATCGGAGAAGATGCACATGTCGAAGGCGGCCGTGGTGGCCATCCTGGTGGGCGCGGCGCTGCTTGTGCTGCTCATTCTGTTCTGCATTTGCCGCCGCTGCATCTGCAAAGGCAAGAAGAAGGGCGGCAAAGACGGCAAGAAGGGCAAAGGCGCGGTGGACATGAAGAATGTGCAGCTGCTTGGCGGCGAGCTCGGCAAAGAGAAAGTGCAGCCGGACATGGAGGAGCTGGCCGACGCGATGGAGGACAACGAAGGAGCCGAGGAGAAGGAGGCGGAGAAGCTGGGCAAGCTGCAGTACTCGCTGGACTACGACTTCCAGAAGGGCGAGCTGTCCGTGGGCGTCATCCAAGCCGCGGACCTGCCGGCCATGGACATGGGCGGCACCTCAGACCCCTACGTGAAGACGTACATCCTGCCGGACAAGAAGAAGAAATTCGAGACCAAGGTGCACCGCAAGACGCTCAACCCGGTGTTCAACGAGACCTTCGTCTTCAAGGTGCCGTACGCCGACGTGCCCTCGAAGACGCTGGTGTTTGCCATCTACGACTTCGACAGATTCTCCAAGCACGACCAGATCGGCCTGATCAAGCTGCCCCTCGGCTGCATGGACCTCGCCCGCGTCATCGAAGAGTGGAAAGACGTCGATCCGCCGGAGAGCGAGGACGACAAGAGCAACAAGCTCGGCGACATCTGCTTCTCGCTGCGTTACGTGCCCACGGCCGGCAAGCTGACCATCGTGATCCTGGAGGCCAAGAACCTCAAGAAGATGGACGTCGGCGGCCTGTCGGATCCGTACGTCAAACTGTCGCTGATGATGAACGGCAAGCGGTTGAAGAAGAAGAAGACCACTATTAAGAAGTGCACGTTGAACCCTTATTATAACGAGTCGTTCACCTTCGAAGTTCCGTTCGAGCAGATCCAGAAGGTGACGCTCATCGTCACGGTGGTTGACTACGACCGCATCGGCACCAGCGAGCCGATTGGCCGCGTCGTGCTGGGCTGCACGGCCACGCAGGCCGAGCTGCGCCATTGGTCGGACATGCTGGCCAATCCCAGGCGGCCCATCGCCCAGTGGCACACGCTGCAGGAGATGCCGGAGAAGTCCTGAACCCCCTGGCTGGAACTCCGCGACCGCGACGAACTGTGAAAAGTTCTTGGAAATTTGGGGACAGCAATGGATTGTTGTGGGCGCAGCTGAAATGACGCCTCTGTGATTTCCAAACAGGTTCCGGTGGGTTTCCAAACAGGTTCCGGTGGGTTTCCAAACAGGTTCCGGTGGGTTTCCAAACAGGTTCTGGTGGGTTTCCAAACAGGTTCCGGTGGGTTTCCAAACAGGTTCCGGTGGGTTTCCAAACAGGTTCCAATCGGGTTTCCAAACAGGTTCCAATCGGGTTTCCAAACAGGTTCCAATCGGGTTTCCAAACAGGTTCCAATCGGATTTCCAAACAGGTTCCAATCGGGTTTCCAAACAGGTTCCAATCGGGTTTCCAAACAGGTTCTGGTGGGTTTCCAAACAGGTTCCGGTGGGTTTCCAAACAGGTTCCGGTGGGTTTCCAAACAGGTTCCGGTGGGTTTCCAAACAGGTTCCGGTGGGTTTCCAAACAGGTTCCAATCGGGTTTCCAAACAGGTTCCAATCGGGTTTCCAAACAGGTTCCAATCGGGTTTCCAAGCAGGTTCCAATCGGGTTTCCAAACAGGTTTCAATCGGGTTTCCAAACAGGTTCCAATCGGGTTTCCAAACAGGTTCCAATCGGGTTTCCAAACAGGTTTCAATCGGGTTTCCAAACAGGTTTCAATCGGGTTTCCAAACAGGTTCCAATCGGGTTTCCAAACAGGTTCCAATCGGGTTTCCAAACAGGTTCCAATCGGGTTTCCAAACAGGTTCCAATCGGGTTTCCAAACAGGTTCCAATCGGGTTTCCAAACAGGTTCCAATCGGGTTTCCAAACAGGTTCCAATCGGGTTTCCAAACAGGTTCCAATCGGGTTTCCAAACAGGTTCCAATCGGGTTTCCAAACAGGTTCCAATCGGGTTTCCAAACAGATTCCGGTGGGTTTCCAAGCAGGTTCCAATCGGATTTCCAATGGTATCTGTTAAAAATTCGAACCCCGGATGCAGAAAAAAGGTTATTTGTACTCCTTTGAAACAAATTTTCAAACAATATTTTCTGAATCCTCGATTTCCTTTGTTGCAAATATTGGTGGAAATATTTCATTCTCCATAATGCTCGCAATGTCATCCAGCGTTTTTTTTTAACTAAAAAGCGAAAACCAGGTGGTTGGCACATCATTGAAGTTGTTGTTCTTATTGATAGTCACTCGAACTTCAATTATTAATCTGCTGGTTGTCAAGCAATTTTTCTGCTTACGGCTCATTCCTTGTCACCATCCGGATTTTTGCACTTTCTCCAACTCTTCGTTTCCCTTTTTGTTGTATTAAAAGCAGGTTTTATCCCGCCTCATAAGTCATAAAAGCGTCATAAAAACAGTGTTAATTTCTGCTTGACCGATCACTTCCTGGCTGAACTCAGATTGCAATCTCAAACTCAGCCGTGGAGTACCAATGCAAGAGTCTGGAGTGGAAACGTTTTGTGCGACAGTGCGAGTGTTAAACCGTGAAATCTCATGTAAAGCTTTTACTGGCCACTGGAAGCAGGTTGTCTGTCAGTTCTGCCATTCGAACCGATTTTCCTGTTGTAAAACTGCGACACTTCGAGCCAACGAATAATTTCTCGAGCATCGAAAAAGTTTTTTAATGCGCTAGTTTACTGTTAGTAGACGAAAAGCGCATGTCGATCTCTATTTATCTGATATTTTTTATGGGCCGGTTGAAATTTTGTCATCAAAAAGCATCGAAAACTTTTACAATATCCTTTTAAAGCACATTTGGTTGCAAGGAAAGCATTGCTGACGATATCTCATCTATGTGTAGTCCATTGCTCAGCGTCAATTGAACCATTTTTTCATTTGCGTATTTTTCTTCTTTTCTGTCTTTTCTCTTTTAATTTTTTCGCATTGTATTCTTCGTCCCCGTACATGGGTCCCGTTTAATGACAATAAAGCAACTTTATTCTTCCGTTAGTACCGAGATTAGACAGTTTTTTTTCTTTGAAAGCGCACTTTGTTCTCCCTCTTTCCTCTAATTGCCTTAATCCAAGAACTATTTTTAGCATGCACATACAACGAACTGGAAAAACTATAACTGTTCTTTATTTAAATCAGTGCGAGATATTGCTATTATTATTATTATTATTATTATTGTTATTTTCGATTATTAATTATAGCAACTATATGCACCAGTTATGTCACAGAGTTCCTCTTTATCTCTTCCTCTTTAATATTCTGAACTGATAAAAATTATGATTTAGCACTCTCTGGGCCTCAGAGCCTCAGATACAGTCATCTGACTGTAGAATTATGTACCTCCGCGACTCCGTTTGCTGTAGTCATGTCTGTCACAGACTGTAATTTGAACTGCCTTTTTATTTACTTCTGGCTTGTAGGCAAAGTTTTTGTTAAAACGCAGAAGGGGTGGCACTGCAAGTCTCTGCGGCTAAGTCAAGCAGCCCAGTATATACGTTGCAGAGTTGCAGGCCAATAAAACATGGGGTGGCAGCCCAATAAACAGGGAGGGGTTGGCAGCCCAATAAACAGGGAGGGGTTGGCAGCCCAATAAACAGGGAGGGGTTGGCAGCCCAATAAACAGGGAGGGGTTGGCAGCCCAATCAAACCGGGAGGGGCTGGCAGCCCAATAAAACCGGGAGGGGTTGGCAGCCCAATAAAACCGGGAGGGGTTGGCAGCCCAATGATACCAAGAGGGGTTGGCAGCCCAATCAAACCGGGAGGGGCTGGCAGCCCAATAAAACCGGGAGGGGTTGGCAGCCCAATAAAACCGGGAGGGGTTGGCAGCCCAATGATACCAAGAGGGGCTGGCAGCCCAATAAAACCGGGAGGGGTTGGCAGCCCAATGATACCAAGAGGGGTTGGCAGCCCAATAAAACCGGGAGGGGTTGGCAGCCCAATAAAACCAAGAGGGGTTGGCAGCCCAATAAAACCGGGAGGGGTTGGCAGCCCAATAAAACCGGGAGGGGTTGGCAGCCCAATGATACCAAGAGGGGCTGGCAGCCCAATGATACCAAGAGGGGCTGGCAGCCCAATAAAACCGGGAGGGGTTGGCAGCCCAATGATACCAAGAAGGGGTTTGCAGCCCAATAAAACCAAGAGGGGTTGGCAGCTCCATAAAACAAAGAGGGGTTTGCAGTCTAATAAAACCGGCAGGGGTTTGCAGCCTAATAAAAACAAGAGGGGTTTGCAGCCCAATAAAACCAAGAGGGGTTTGCAGCCCAATAAAACCAAGAGGGGTTTGCAGCCTAATAAAACCAAGAGGGGTTTGCAGCCCAATAAAACCGGGAGGGGTTGGCAGCCCAATGATACCAAGAGGGGCTGGCAGCCCAATGATACCAAGAGGGGCTGGCAGCCCAATAAAACCGGGAGGGGTTGGCAGCCCAATGATACCAAGAAGGGGTTTGCAGCCCAATAAAACCAAGAGGGGTTGGCAGCTCCATAAAACAAAGAGGGGTTTGCAGTCTAATAAAACCGGCAGGGGTTTGCAGCCTAATAAAAACAAGAGGGGTTTGCAGCCCAATAAAACCAAGAGGGGTTTGCAGCCCAATAAAACCAAGAGGGGTTTGCAGCCCAATAAAACCAAGAGGGGTTTGCAGCCCAATAAAACCAAGAGGGGTTTGCAGCCTAATAAAACCAAGAGGGGTTTGCAGCCCAATAAAACCAAGAGGGGTTTGCAGCCCAATAAAACCAAGAGGGGTTTGCAGCCCAATAAAACCAAGAGGGGTTTGCAGCCCAATAAAACCAAGAGGGGTTGGCAGCCCAATAAAACCAAGAGGGGTTTGCAGCCCAATAAAACCAAGAGGGGTTTGCAGCCCAATAAAACCAAGAGGGGTTTGCAGCCCAATAAAACCAAGAGGGGTTTGCAGCCCAATAAAACCAAGAGGGGTTTGCAGCCCAATAAAACCAAGAGGGGTTTGCAGCCCAATAAAACCGGGAGGGGTTGGCAGCCCAATGATACCAAGAGGGGTTTGCAGCCCAATAAAACCAAGAGGGGTTGGCAGCTCCATAAAACAAAGAGGGGTTTGCAGCCTAATAAAACCGGCAGGGGTTTGCAGCCTAATAAAACCAAGAGGGGTTGGCAGCCCAATAAAACCAAGAGGGGTTTGCAGCCCAATAAAACCGGGAGGGGTTGGCAGCCCAATGATACCAAGAGGGGCTGGCAGCCCAATAAAACCAAGAGGGGTTGGCAGCCCAATAAAACCAAGAGGGGTTGGCAGCCCAATAAAACCAAGAGGGGTTTGCAGCCCAATAAAACCAAGAGGGGTTTGCAGCCCAATAAAACCAAGAGGGGTTGGCAGCCCAATAAAACCAAGAGGGGTTTGCAGCCCAATAAAACCAAGAGGGGTTTGCAGCCCAATAAAACCAAGAGGGGTTTGCAGCCTAATAAAACCGGCAGGGGTTTGCAGCCTAATAAAACCAAGAGGGGTTTGCAGCCCAATAAAACCAAGAGGGGTTTGCAGCCCAATGATACCAAGAGGGGCTGGCAGCCCAATAAAACCAAGAGGGGTTTGCAGCCTAATAAAACCAAGAGGGGTTTGCAGCCTAATAAAACCAAGAGGGGTTTGCAGCCTAATAAAACCGAGAGGGGTTTGCAGCCCAATAAAACCAAGAAGGGTTGGCAGCCCAACTGAACAGCAAAGGGTGACAGTCCAAAAAGCTGGGGGAGGACTCCAAACTTACTTTCTCATTGATTCAAGCCAATACTAGATATCTCAGTGGCTCCACAGCCCCATCTGTTAGCAATAAATTGCACATTTCAATCCCAGCCATCCAGAAGGCCGTTTTGAAAATTGTACACGTAATTTCTCCTTTGTTTTATTCGAGAGAAAATAAAATTGTGAAAATGAATTAGGCAAAAAGTTGAACTCACTGCAGGGCAACATCGCAAATGAAAGCGAGGGCATCGCTGTTAAAGCGTTCTCTGGGTTTGCTATTCTTTTGTTTCTGAGATTATTAGCCCAGCTTTAAAAAAGTTGCTCTCTGAGCATAGGGGAGAATGGAGATGGAGGCGTATCGAGCTGCAAAACAAGGCGGACACACACGAAAAGCGACTCAAAAAAGTAAATTCAACATCGGGACTTTGAAAAAAATTGCAACAACTCAAAAAGTCTATTTCGATTGTTTCAATCTCATTCAGTGCTTCAATACAAGTCAGAGGCCGAGCTGCTTCGGCTGCTGTAGTAGTGCTGGGCAGAGAAGCTGTCTCTTGACCGGACCAGGCCAGAAAAGGGGCCTCGGTTGGTGAGCTGCTGCTGCTGCTGCTGCTGCACACGGTGGCGCTGGCAGGGGTGCAGCCGTGGCGGACTGCGCTCCGTCTCTGGTTCGAAGTCTGGCGTACGGCGGGAAGCGCCGCCGCCGCCGCCGCCACTGCCGCAGGCGTAGATTGTCGAATCTCCCAGCGGTGCCGGAGAGGACAGCGACTGCAAAAACAGCGGCTGCTGGCTCTGCTTGCTGTGGCGCTGCTGGTACTGATTGTGCTGCTGCTGCTGCCACCACGGATGGCTGGATGACAACGGGGCCGTCCGCATTGAGATGCTCTGCTGTCTCTGTCGCTGCTGCTGCTGCTGCACTTGCGGTTGCTGCAGTTCCTGCACCGGCTGAGTCAGTTGCGGCTCCGATGGCGGCGGCTGTGTCGGCGGTGGTTCAGTTGTTGAGCGCCTTCTCTGCCCGCCGCCGCTGCCGCCGCTGCCGCCGTCAGCTGTTTGCTTCTTGCGTCGGGAGAGCGACGGAAAGAACAGCCGGCGGCGCCTGTGTCGCCGGGCATTGTCGGGCTTGGCCGCGTCCGTCTGGTTGGCGTTGGCAGGAGCGGCTTCCAACTGAGGCTGCGGTGGCTGCTGGATGAGGACCTGCAGCTGCGACAGCGGCGGCGTCTGGCCAGGCGGCCTTCGGCAGCAGCCCTGGCGGGACTCCGGACTGGCCGAGCTCACCGGACAGCTGTGCGTAGCCACCAGGTCGGCGCCTTCGTCAGCTGCCCCGGTGCCTGCGGTCGCCGCGTCATCGGTGCGCACCCCCGTGGTGGTGGTGGCCGTCGCGGTGGCCGTCTGGCCCTCGCCGCCGTCCGTCTCCCAGTCAGGGCCACCGGCGCCCTCCTCGGCACTCGGCTGCTCATCCTCGGGCCTGTAGATTCTGGTTAGCGAGGCCAGCGGTACGGCGCGGCCGCAGTTGCCGCCGAGTGGCGGCGGCGGCTTGTAGGGCCGCTGGCAGGCCGAGTAGCCGGCGGCCCCAAGCGGCAGGGCGGGCGGTCTGGCCGAGCAGCAGCCGGCCACGTTGGGGTGCGCGGAGCAGCAGACCTGCCTGGCGTCGGAGTCATCGTCCTGCTGGCCTGGGCAGAGGTTCTGCTGCTTGACAGAGTGCGAGCGGCCGCAGTGCTGCCCGCCAGCCTGAGTCGGCGGCGCCTGTTGCTGCGTGGACTGCTGCTGCCTCTGCCAGCCTCTGTTGTTCGCGTTCGACGGCATCGGCTGGAATTTTGGAAACGAACGACTGTCGATTGACGACCTGCCCGACGCCGTCGCCCTGCCCGCTGCTGCCATTAGCGAGGGTGCAGAGCTGAGATAAATCGGCTGTGTTGACTTCTTTTTCTGACGTCCCTCTGCGGCTGTGCTGGGCCTAAGCGAATTCAGTATTAATAAAATCGTGCAGAACTTTGCCTTCGCCCCCCTGGGGCCCAGCGCTTCCCCGCCCGGTCATGTCTATGGCCCGAAGGCCCCTCATCAGTGTGCCAGATGCATTTCTAATAGACTGAGTCTGAGACATGCTTTGCTTGCTTCTTCTTTCTTGCTTAAACAGTGTAGTTTAAACATTTGAGGGAATTCAAATTTTTGGGTGAATGAGAATTTTTAGTTATGCGAAGATACCCACCGACAAACCATTTTTAGTATATTAGATTGTGATTGTGAAGCAGGATGTTTGTGTCTGCAGGATGTTTGTGTCTGCAGGATGTTTGTGTCTGCAGGATGTTTGTGTCTGCAGGATGTTTGCGTCTGCAGGATGTTTGTGTCTGCAGGATGTTTGCGTCTGCAGGATGTTTGTGTCTGCAGGATGTTTGTGTCTGCAGGATGTTTGTGTCTGCAGGATGTTTGTGTCTGCAGGATGTTTGTGTCTGCAGGATGTTTGTGTCTGCAGGATGTTTGTGTCTGCAGGATGTTTGTGCCTGCAGGATGTTTGTGTCTGCAGGATGTTTGTGTCTGCAGGATGTTTGTGTCTGCAGGATGTTTGTGTCTGCAGGATGTTTGTGCCTGCAGGATGTTTGTGTCTGCAGGATGTTTGTGCCTGCAGGATGTTTGTGTCTGCAGGATGTTTGTGTCTGCAGGATGTTTGTGTCTGCAGGATGTTTGTGTCTGCAGGATGTTTGTGCCTGCAGGATGTTTGTGTCTGCAGGATGTTTGTGTCTGCAGGATAAAGGGGGGCCGTAGCCCAGCGGTAGCGCAGGCTCTGGTGTGCCAGCGACCCAGGCTCGATTCCAAGTGCAGTCATTAATTTGGGGCTGAATTGGAATCTCGGCTTGGCTCTGCTCGTGCAATTAACGACCTTGAGAGCCAACCCCCCAAGGCGCAGTAAAGTGTACATGCCTAACGATAAAATAAAGTTAGGGCCGCTGTACACTCCTGTGTGTGTGTGCCTGCGTACGTATCCGCGCGTTTGTATGCCTGCTCAGGGGAGTCGGCAGAATGGGCAGTAATGCCTCTCGCAGGTTGTGTGCCTATGTCGCTTAAAGTGCGCCAGGGTGCACACAACCCCCCTGCCTCTAATAAAAAAAAGTCTGCAGGATAGATGCTTGTGTCTGCAGGATGTTTGTGTCTGCAGGATGTTTGTGTCTGGAGGATGTTTGTGTCTGGAGGATGTTTGTGTCTGGAGGATGTTTGTGTCTGGAGGATGTTTGTGTCTGGAGGATGTTTGTGTCTGGAAGATAGATGCTTGTGTCTGCAGGATGTTTGCGTCTTCAGGATGTTTGTGTCTGCAGGATGTTTGTGTCTGGAGGATGTTTGCGTCTGCAGGATGTTTGTGTCTGCAGGATGTTTGTGTCTGCAGGATGTTTGCGTCTGCAGGATGTTTGTGTCTGGAGGATGTTTGTGTCTGGAGGATAGATGCTTGTGTCTGCAGGATGTTTGCGTCTGCAGGATGTTTGTGTCTGCAGGATGTTTGTGTCTGCAGGATGTTTGTGTCTGGAGGATGTTTGTGTCTGCAGGATGTTTGTGTCTGCAGGATGTTTGTGTCTGCAGGATGTTTGTGTCTGGAGGATGTTTGCGTCTGCAGGATGTTTGTGTCTGGAGGAGTTTGTGTCTGGAGGATGTTTGCGTCTGCAGGATGTTTGTGTCTGGAGGATGTTTGTGTCTGCAGGATGTTTGTGTCTGCAGGATGTTTGTGTCTGCAGGATGTTTGTGTCTGCAGGATGTTTGTGTCTGCAGGATGTTTGTGCCTGCAGGATGTTTGTGTCTGCAGGATGTTTGTGCCTGCAGATGTTTGTGTCTGCAGGATGTTTGTGTCTGGAGGATAGATGCTTGTGTCTGCAGGATAGATGCTTGTGTCTGCAGGATAGATGCTTGTGTCTGCAGGATAGATGCTTGTGTCTGCAGGATAGATGCTTGTGTCTGCAGGATAGATGCTTGTGTCTGCAGGATAGATGCTTGTGTCTGCAGGATGTTTGCTTTCAGAATGTTTTGGCTGCTGAATGTGTGTGTGTGTGTGTGTATTTTTAACCCCATAATCTAAGTACAATAAGTCAAGTACTATGGTTTTTATAAGTAATTATAAGTGTCTCCGAGTAGCAAGGATTTATTTATTTGTAAAGTTTTGTTCAACCATCGGCATCTGGTTATGCTATGCAGAAAATTTTGCCAGTTGTCAACCAGCTTCAACCAATCCAGGACAAAATCGTGTCCTTCGCATTTCTAAACAGCCGTCCAGTTTTTTCCACAATCCCCGCCATGACTCGCTGCGCCTTCTGGCGTTTTAAGTTGGCCGTGTTGTACAGGTGCTGGACTGGCTGGAGGCAGCGCACGAACTCCAGGTCGCACCGGCACAGCTCTCGCTTGCACTTGGATTTGGCAGTTTTGCCGTTGTCAACTGAAAATTTGAAGGATCACTGAGGATGGAACAGCAGTTCAGTGGCAGGATTCTGCTTTCTTTCCGGTGTGCTGTACGCAGGCACGCTCTAATACACCGCTCACAAAGGGTGCACACAAAGGGGTTTGAATAACACGTAAACAACCCGCAGGACAATTTTCATGCACAAACACCCCAAATGAATGTGGGTCGAACAAGGGGTTCTGACGCGAGAGTCAGGCGGGTTTACCGCAGAGCTGCCTCTGAATTCTTACCGCAGAGTATCAGCCCGTTGTCCGCGTTCTGGTACGAGTACGCTGTTATGTACGTGCCGAACAAGAAGCCGCACTGGTTCCTTTTGTCTTTGGCGTTCAGTCTGCCGTAGCAGTGATCGTGCTGTAAGCAGCAGCTGGAGTTGTCGATGCATTCGATGATGAGTTGAGCACATGCATTTATCAAGCTGGGCACCATCTAGACAGGTATTTATCCAACAGAACACCATCAGGTATTTATCCAACAGAACACCATCTAGACAGGTATTTATCCAACAGAACACCATCTAGACAGGTATTTATCCAACAGAACACCATCTAGACAGGTATTTATCCAACAGAACACCATCTAGACAGCTATTTATCCAACAGAACACGATCTAGACAGGTATTTATCCAACAGAACACCATCTAGACAGGTATTTATCCAACAGAACACCATCTAGACAGGTATTTATCAAGCTGGGCACCATCTAGACAGGTATTTATCCAACAGAACACCATCTAGACAGGTATTTATCAAGCTGGGCACCATCTAGACAGGTATTTATCCAACAGAACACCATCTAGACAGGTATTTATCCGACAGAACACCATCTAGACAGGTATTTATCCAACAGAACACCATCTAGACAGGTATTTATCCAACAGAACACCATCTAGACAGGTATTTATCAAGCTGGGCACCATCTAGACAGGTATTTATCCAACAGAACACCATCTAGACAGGTATTTATCAAGCTGGGCACCATCTAGACAGGTATTTATCCAACAGAACACCATCTAGACAGGTATTTATCCAACAGAACACCATCTAGACAGGTATTTATCAAGCTGGGCACCATCTAGACAGGTATTTATCCAACAGAACACCATCTAGACAGGTATTTATCCGACAGAACACCATCTAGACAGGTATTTATCCGACAGAACACCATCTAGACAGCTATTTATCCAACAGAACACCATCTAGACAGGTATTTATCCGACAGAACACCATCTAGACAGGTATTTATCCGACAGAACACCATCTAGACAGGTATTTATCCAACAGAACACCATCTAGACAGGTATTTATCCAACAGAACACCATCTAGACAGGTATTTATCCGACAGAACACCATCTAGACAGGTATATCCGACAGAACACCATCTAGACAGGTATTTATCCAACAGAACACCATCTAGACAGGTATTTATCCGACAGAAAACCATCTAGACAGGTATTTATCAAACAGAACACCATCTAGACAGGATTTATCCAACAGAACACCATCTAGACAGGTATTTATCCAACAGAACACCATCTAGACAGGTATTTATCCAACAGAACACCATCTAGACAGGTATTTATCCGACAGAACACCATCTAGACAGGTATTTATCCAACAGAACACCATCTAGACAGGTATTTATCCAACAGAACACCATCTAGACAGGTATTTATCCGACAGA
The DNA here is from genome assembly GCA_002269645.1 of Macrostomum lignano. Taxonomy (NCBI): domain Eukaryota; kingdom Metazoa; phylum Platyhelminthes; family Macrostomidae; genus Macrostomum; species Macrostomum lignano. Next base: position 54,541 of record NIVC01000131.1, read on the forward strand.
ACATCACAGAGACACGTATTAGACCCAATCTTACCCAATATTAACTCTATACACACTCGGCTATTAATCCAGTGAAGCTACACGCACCCTAATCATGCGTTCGTGCCACACTCACGCGTCAATTTTATCGACCGGCTGTCCGCTGCCCTCTTTGCCGCAGTAGTTTCCGTAGCCGACGTAACTCGCGTAGCTCTGGCCCGTGGCAGCGCTCAGTACGTGGGCGAGCTGGTCGAGACGCCTGCGCTTGCGGACCAGGCGAGTAGAGTCCTCCTGCGCCTGTACCACCGCCGTTGCAATTACGAGTACAAGCAGAAGCGAGGCCAGACTGAGTGAAATTCTCATGGCGCCTGAACTCTGAAAATATGCAGAGCTGTATGTGGCTTTGGGTTACGGAAAAGGTGAGGTAGAGGTGACAGACAGCTGAGGATACAGGTGAGGTAGAGGTGACAGACAGCTGAGGATACAGGTGGGGTAGAGGTGACAGACAGCTGAGGATACAGGTGAGGTAGAGGTGACAGACAGTTGAGGATACAGGTGGGGTAGAGGTGACAGACAGCTGAGGATACAGGTGGGGTAGAGGTGACAGACAGCTGAGGATACAGGTGAGGTAGAGGTGACAGACAGCTGAGGATACAGGTGAGGTAGAGGTGACAGACAGCTGAGGATACAGGTGGGGTAGAGGTGACAGACAGCTGAGGATACAGGTGGGGTAGAGGTGACAGACAGCTGAGGATACAGGTGGGGTAGTGCCAGGAGCTAAATTACGTTGTAAAAATTAAAAATGAAGTTTCAAGAGGGACTCAAAACATTTTGCATCAGAGATCATATTTGGAAATTAACAGCTCATAGACTGTATTTCACTGTCCAAGTCAGAGAAGTCACAATCGGTTATTGTGCTCAAAGCTTGCTCAAGCAGCCAGCAGGGACTCGACAATGCGCCACACCCAGTCGGCTACGCTCGGAGCAGTCTCGATCAGCAGCACCAGACTGCGAAGGTACTTCTGGCTCTCCTTCAGGTTCTCAATATTGTATTGATCCTTGATTGGGCGAAGGCAGTCGGCAAACACTTTGTCGCACTGGCACAGTTCGTACAAGCAGTTGGAGTAGTCGGTGCTACGATCATCCACTGAAACACAATTAGATAGGGTGCGAGCTGGCGGGCTGAAGAGTCTTGGAGGTATAGATCTCGTCATCTATATCATGAGTGTGAACCATGCACTTTGAAGGCAGTTCCTCAGAGACAGAGGTGAAGACGGGAACGCCAAGGACACAGGACGACCTACGATACAGGAAGACCTAAGACCCAGGGGAAGACCAAAGACACAAGAAGACCTCAGACACAAGAAGACCTAAAAACACACGAAGATCAAAGACACAAGAAGACCTAAGGCACAAGTAGACCAAAGACACAAGAAGACCAAAGATACAAGAAGATCTAGCTCGTAAGACACACGAAGATCAAAGACACAAGAAGACCTAAGGCACAAGTAGACAAAGGACACACGAAGACCTCAGACACAAGAAGACCTAAGACACAAGAAGACCTCAGACACAAGAAGACCTAAGACACAAGAAGACCTAAGACACAAGAAGACCTAAAAACACAAGAAGACCTAAAAACACAAGAAGACCTAAAAACACAAGAAGACCTAAAAACACAAGAAGACCTAAAAACACAAGAAGACCTAAAAACACAAGAAGACCTAAAAACACAAGAAGACCAAAGACACAAGAAGACCTAAGGCACAAGTAGACAAAAGACGCACGAAGACCTAAGACACAAGAAGACCAAAGACACAAGTAGACAAAAGATCCACGAAGTCCTAAGACACAAGAAGACCTTGAGATAGGAAAAGAGGAAATGAAGAGGCAGGAACTGAAAATGCACATCAAAGAAGTTCTTACGGCACTCCAGTTGGCCGTTGCTCTTCTCCTTGTAGTTAAACCTGGACAGGTACTGATTGAACACGGGGCCGCTGCCTGAGCCGCACTTTCCAGCGTTCTTCTTTTCCATCAGATCATCGTAGCAGTAGTCGTGCACCTGGCAGCACCTGTTAATTTTATAGTTGTAAGCATTTTTCGCTCTGCTTTATGCAAGAGAAACAGAATTATTTTCAGGTGAGGTAACGCCTCCCTTTGCTGAAAATTGGGGCGGGGAATTGCTTTTTGTTAGCTATTACCACTATTTGTAGATTGGGATACGCTTTTGACTAGTTTTTTGTGAACCACTTAAAATTTAGTTTGATTGGCTTCACTAGTTAGCAATTAGAATTTTAGGTAAACTTGACGTTTATTGAATTTGAAAAAGGAAATTGTTGAGTACATTTTCAATTAATTTAAAATTCCCTGTGCGAGCCATGCATTTATTAAGGGGCACCGCAATTCGAGAGAAGGGCACCATTTCATTTGAGAGGCGCCATTTCATTTGAGAGGCGCCATTTCATTTGAGAGGCGCCATTTCATTTGAGAGGCACCATTTCATTTGAGAGGCGCCATTTCATTTGAGAGGCGCCATTTCATTTGAGAGGCGCCATTTCGTTTGAGAGAGAGGCGCCATTTCATTTGAGAGGTGCCATTTCATTTGAGAGAGAGAGGCACCATTTCATTTGAGAGGCGCCATTTCATTTGAGAGGTGCCATTTCATTTGAGAGAGAGAGGCACCATTTCATTTGAGAGGCGCCATTTCATTTGAAAAGCACCATTTCATTTGAGAGGCGCCATTTCATTTGAGAAGCACCATTTCATTTGAGAGGCGCCATTTCATTTGAGAGGCGCCATTTCATTTGAGAGAGAGAGAGAGAGAGAGAGAGAGAGAGAGAGAGAGAGAGAGAGAGAGAGAGAGAGAGAGAGAGAGAGAGAGAGAGAGAGGCACCATGCATGCAAGGTGGGTTCAGCACGCCTGTGTAGCATGAGACAGACCAGGCCTACGAGCTAAGGTCTGCGATCCTACACACCTGCACCCCCTCTATTCTGGTGCAGGAATGGCAGGAGAACTCTCTCCAAGCTGACTTACAAGCCGACCCAGGGGTTCACGCCCCGCATCTGTTCAAGGCAGCTCTAGGGCTGCTGGACTGACTGGGCTCCGGCGGCGGCAACCAAGGCCGACGAGCTGCGTCACCTGCTAGTGGCTACCAACCCGGAGCTACCGGCAAACGGTGTCGTAGTTCACGAGATCATCTCCAAGCCGGGAGGAGATGGTTTCACGGCTATTCTTGGACTGTCGGATAGCTGGATGCTCCGCTATCCGGACATGTCCATCATCTCTGTCGGGCTGATGCAGATTCAGCTCTTTAGCTTTGAGTCTGACGCCACCCGCCCACCGCCCCCGGAGAAGCGTAAGCGGGCGAGCGGGGACTTTGCCGGGCGGAAACGCCCAGGAAAAGAAACTCCCGGTCGTCACGACCCCTCCGAGGACGTGGACCCCGTCGGGGGGAAAGCCGCGAAAGCTGCAGCAACAGGCGGACGTGGAAAGTGCCGGAAACCCGCCCGGAACACTATCCGCTCTGGTCTGACTCAGCGCGCGAAGCAGCTGCTGGACACCGCCAAGGCCCACAACCGCAGCAACCCCCAGCCCAGTGTCACCACTGCGGCCCCCCGGAAAACCGGGCCGAGAGCGAGAATGCCGCCCAGGTGGCGGCCCGCACTCGACCATGGAGACCATCCGGGAGGAGCCCATGGAACTGGAGCCTGGAGCTATCGGCGATGCAGAAGAGGCGGCTCTCCTGCACAACTCGCCTTGAGCCGGCAGGAAGCTGCTCGGACCACTCGTGGATTCCCCGGAGTGGACATCCTGCAGCTAAACCTACACCACTGCTTCGCGGCCTCGACCAACCTGATGCGGGTGGCAAACTTTGTGAAACCGGACATTATCCTAATCCAGGAGCCCTGGACAAAGAAAGGTAAGATTCTGAATATTCCTGCTGGTTTTGACTGTTTTCAAGACCCCCAAAACCCCAGAGCAGCCATGTTCGTGTCTACCCATCTCAAAGCTTGGCACAGACCGGACCTCTCTGACAGAGACCTCTGTGCCATTCAGTCCAACCACATTATCACCAACCGCACGGTCATCATCGCCTCGATTTATATCCCTGGCGATGGCCCCGCGGTTCCACCCAACCTCATCTCCCTCGTGGACTACTGCTCTAACCGTAGGTTCGAGCTGCTGGTGGCGGGCGACGTCAACGCTCACCACACCCACTGGGGCAGCAATACTTCCAACAGCAGAGGCGAGGAACTCCTTGCTTACATCTGCACCACCAATACTGAGTTCTGCAACATTGGTGGAACCCCCACCTTTGACAACGGGCAATGGACGGAGGCCCTCGACGTTACCCTCGTCTCCCATGGCTTGACTCCTTTAGTCAAGGACTGGGAGGTTTGGGACGAAGAGGAATCTCTGTCTGACCTTGCAGACTTGCTCAGCAAGACCGTCCTGACAGCCCATGAGGCTTCCTGTCCTCTTAAAGCCTACAAAGGCAAAAAATCCGCCCCCTGGTGGCACCCGGCGCTTGGATCCCTCCGGCGCAAGGCAAAGTGCCTCCAACGGAAAGCTCGCAAGAGCAAGGACCCAGCTGACCTGGCCGCCTATCAAGAAGCGATTCGCGACTTTAAGCGTGAAACCAGGAAAGCCAAGTCCGACAAATGGCGCCAATACTGCGCGGAGTTAGAAGGCACCCGCCCTAATTCACGCGAGGCCCTCACCCTCGACAAAATGTCAAAGCTCTCAGTCATTAAAAGACCGGATGGCCGGCTCGCTGAGAACCCTGGGGAATCGCTGGACATCATGCTCACCAGCTCTTTTTTCCCACGTGCCGCACCGCAGCTAGGCCCACCGGACCACTCTCCGGGCGGACAGATCCTGGCTTCGACCATCATTACTAGAGAGAGGACGGCTCGCGCCACAGAATCCTTCTGTCCTTTCAAGTCACCGGGACCTGACAACATTTATCTTGCCTTCCTCGATGAGGCAGTTAAAAATGACAGGTTTCTCGGCCTCCTCTGCAACCTCTTCAAGGCCAGCATTACCCTCGGGTATGTGCCAAAAGCCTGGCAAGAGGCTACGGTAGTCTTCATACCCAAGCCAGGCAAGGGAGACTATCACTCTGCCAAAGCTTACCGCCCTATCAGTCTGACGTCTTTCTTCCTCAAACTGATGGAACGGCTGGTGCCCTAGCGCCTTCTCCTCGTAGAGCTGAGGAACTCCCCGCTCTCCCCTAATCAGCACGCCTTTCGTCCTGGACGCTCCATCGAAAGTGCGCTGCACGCAATTGTCGACAAGCTGGAGCGCGCCGTACTTTGCAGTGGATACGCGCTGTCGCTTTTCCTCGACATTGATGGTGCTTTTAATAATGTGCTCTTTGAAGCCTTTAAGCGGGCCCTGGAATCCCGGGGCACGCACGAGCACCTCACTCGCTGGATCATGTACATGGTCTCCCATCGTACTGCCACCTCGCACCTCCTGGGACACTCACGCTCCATGGAGGTCCAGAAAGGCGGACCGCAAGGTGGAGTCCTCAGCCCGATCCTCTGGAATTTAGTCATGGACGAGCTGCTTTGCAGCCCGCATCCGGACCCAGTTCAGGAGGTCGGCTATGCGGACGATGTTACCGTCACTGTGGCTGGACCATCACCCGCGGTCCTCAGGGACCTCCTTCAAGCCTTCATCCACCGTGCCGAGCGCTGAGCACATAGCTGCGGTCTCAGGTTCTCTGAGTCTAAAACCGTGGCTATCATGTTCACCAGCCGCCGAAACTGAGGATCGAACCGCTCTCCCTCTATGGCAAACCTGTTGCCATGGAGAAACAAACCAGATGTCTGGGCGTCACCCTCGACCACAGGTTGAGCTGGACCCCGCACGTCCAAACCAAAGCCCGCAAAGCTCTCGCGACTCTCGCGCAGATCCGCGGAGCTTTCGGTGCTACCTGGGGCCTCACCCCCGCCGCCTTCGGTGGATCTACACTGCCATTGTTAGACCGGCCATCTCCTTCGCCGGCTTCATTTGGAATAGTGCCCTAGAGGTGAAAGGGGTTCTTGAGGTTCTAAATAGGGTGCAAGGCCGCGCTTGTCGAGCTATCATGAGCGCGGCTCCCTCTACGCCCTTTGCCGGCATGAACTCCTTCTTGGACATTCCCCCTCGACCTCTTTGTTAGAGGGGAGGCAATGAGAACAACCCGCCGTCTGCTTGACCAAATCCAAATCCAAATCAACTTCGCCTCTGGCTACGGCTACTGCATCGTGTCTGGAGGGAGAACTGTGGCGACCTTCTCCCAACACACCGGCACCTGCTCACCGTCTTCCAGAACGAAGTTCTCGCCATCAGCTCCTGCGCCATGGAGCTGTACAATCAGCGCGTCTGGGGGAAGGAGATAACCCTCCACTCAGACAGTCAAGCGGCGATTCACGCCCTTGAGCGCACCACCACCTGCTCGCGTACAGTCCTCGACTGCATCGCCTGGCCAAGGCTGGCTCGACCGGTTCTTTCACTGGTCCCCTGCCCGTGGCCCCCCACCCCCATCGCCGTTGTCACCACTCGGATCAAACAGTGGGTGGCTTCTAAGCACAGGGAGAGGTGGGCTAACGCCCCCGACTGCCGGCAATCCCGCGCGGCTGTCCCCTGTCCTTCCTCCGCCCTGCGCAGGGCCCTGCTTGGACTCAACCGCAGGGACATCAGGACGGTGACCATGGCCCTCTAGGGTCATGGCTGCTTTGCCAGGCATCGTCACCTCCAGGGGAAAATCCGCAGTGAGGAGTGCCCTTTCTGCCTCTCCGGTGTCGAGAATGCGGAGCACTTCATCTGTGAATGCCCCGCCTTTACTCAGGACAGGCTCACCTACCTCGGCCCAAACCCGGACCTCTCCGACGTTTTCAGGCCCGAGAATCTCTGCCAGCTCATCCGCTATCTAAGGGCTACCGGGCGAGCGACAATCCACCTCCTAGCGAAATGGGCGGCAACGCCTCCTCGCTGTTTCCGGACGCACGGAGACCCTGCAGCTAAGTAAAGTAAGTCAAAGAGGCACCATTTCATTTGAGAAAGAGAGAGAGGCGCCATTTCATTTGAGAGGCGTTATTTAATTTGAGAGAGAGGCGCCATTTCATTTGAGAGGCGTTATTTAATTTGAGAGAGAGGCGCCATTTCATTTGAGAGAAGAGGCACCATTTCATTTGAGAGGCGCCATTACATTTGAGAGGCGCCATTACATTTGAGAGAGAGGCGCCATTTCGTTTGAGAGAGAGGCGCCATTTCGTTTAAGAGAGAGAGGCGCCATTTCGTTTGAAAGAGAGAGCCGCAATTTCGTTTGAGAGAGAGGCGCCATTTCATTTTAGAGAGAGAGCCGCAATTTCGTTTGAGAGAGAAGCGCCATTTCATTTGAGAGAGAGAGGCGCCATTTCATTTGAGAGAGAGGCGCCATTTCATCTGAAAAAGAGAAAGACATTTCATTTGTGTGAAATGCGCCATTTAATTTGAGAGAGAGGCGCCATTTCATTTAAGATAGGCGCCATTTCATTTGAGAGAGGCGCCATTTCGTTTAAGATAGGCGCCATTTGATTTGAGAGAGGCGCCATTTCATTTAAGAAAGGCGCTATTTCATTTGAGAAAGAGGCGCCATTTTATCTGAGAGAGAGGCGCCATTCAATTTGAGAGAGAGGCGCCATTTCATTTGAGAGAGAGGCGCCTTATCATTTGTGAGAGAGAGGCGCCATATCATTTGAGAGAGAGGCGCCATTTTATTTGAGAGAGAGGCGCTATTTAATTTGAGAGAGAGGTGCCATTTCATTTGAGAGAGAGGCGCCATATCATTTGAGAGAGAGGCGCCATTTCATTTGAGAGAGAGGCGCCATTTTATTTGAGAGAGAGAGGCGCTATTTTTATTTGAGAGAGAGAGGCGCTATTTTTATTTGAGAGAGAGAGGCGCCATTTCATTTGAGAGAGAGGTGCCATTCAATTTGAGAGAGAGAGGCGCCATTTCATTTGAGAGAGAGAGGCGCCATATCATTTGAGAGAGAGGCGCCATTTCATTTGAGAGAGAGAGGCGCCATTTCATTTGAGAGAGAGGCGCCATATCATTTGAGAGAGAGGCGCTATTTCATTTGAGAGAGAGGCGCTATTTCATTTGAGAGAGAGGCGCCATATCATTTGAGAGAGAGGCGCTATTTCATTTGATAGAGAGAGGCGCCATTTCGTTTGAGAGAGAGGCGCCATTTCATTGTTTGAACCAAGGTGAAATCACTTTCACATTATCATGTTGAGCTTCGAGCATTGCAGTAGATATTAATTTCAGTAGTATCAAAGCGCATAAATATCAAATCTTGGACGAGAACGCTCCCCAGCCCGCACTCACGCATCCAGATTGTCCACCGGCACGCCCGCGCCGCCGGGGCCGCAGTAGTTGCCGTAGCCGATGTACGCGGCATAGTGATGGCCGGTGGTGGCGGAGATCATGTGACCCAGCTGGTCGATGCGCCTGCGCTGCCTGTTGAGCAGCTGGGCGGCATCAACGAATAGCAGCTGAGCCGACAATGCAAGCAGCAGCAAAGCGAATATCAACTTCATTCTGCCTCGATCCTGGCGTGCTAGCTAGAAATCAAATTAACAAAGGTGCAGCTGGCTTCCCGAAGTATTAAAAGTTTGATTCCGACACGTCCTAGTTGAACATTCCCTAGCTTTTATATCGATCCGAACTGAGTGCAGTCTGCTGGGAGATTCGCCTTATGGTCCTACAGGCTCAAAAGATAGGTCACGCACCTTAGGTGTTTGCGAATTTTTTGCCACTTCTTCGTTGAAATTTTAGTTGTTTCTTTATATTCGACCATGCGGAGAACTGGCCCGGCACTACAGATACGATTGAGAATGCGGTGAATTAAAATGATTCAGCAAAATTGAAGGCAAATGCTTATTGACCTTTTGCACGAGTGCGAACGTGTATTATATATAGCTACATGTGATTCCTTGAATTAATTTACTTGTACGAGTATAAATGTAAGCTAAATAAATGGTATGGGTTGTGCATTTTCAAGGCATTTTGGAGGCGCAAATAGACATTTGCGTATTCATACATGATGTGTAGAGATTATTTTTGTATTCCCAGCTTCAAATTTTGTGTCACATCTTTAATTTTTTCTGCTGGGGAAAGAGGTTGATTGGAAATTTCCGTCACGCATATGTTCATTTGGTCTCTCTGCCTGCTTTCAGGAGTGCAACCGCACTGGCGTGAGCGAATATTTCTCTTTTATTTCTAGCGCTCGTAACATTTAGCTGATGCTTCAAACAGACAGGCCCTCAAATATTTTTGCAATATTTAAGAAGACTGTTACGTCCTGATACAACGGTAACTTCTAGTGGTCCTTGCCTGGGTGAAGCTGGACAGATAGGCAGACTTGGCGATCGGTAATTCTTCAGAAATTCTTCACCAGGCGGCCATCAGCCGGCAAAGGCGCATTGAAGTCACCGACAACGAAAACAAGATATCGCGGGATGGAATTAGATCCAGCAGGTGACCAGGGTATCGTAGAGGACCTCAGTCTCTGCGGGATTCTTGCTGGTGCAAGGGGCTATCGGGGCATACACGCAGACAACATGCAGGCGCGCCTGTCCTTCAGGGCAAAAGCCGCTTGACCAAGGCGCTTAAGAGGGGAAACCGGCCGGATGTCCAGCAGGGCTTTGCATTGGAAGCGGCGGGCGAGGGCAGGAAGCCAACACCCCCCGAAGCCAATTCAAGGCCGCCACCGAGGCCCAGGCCTGCGCTTTCGTCCGTGCTCCTGCAATGCTCTTGGACAGCCAGAACTGAGATGCCCAGCAGTCGGCCGCCAACCGGGTCAGCTCCAGCTGCAGCCTACAGCGGGTGACTGATCAGGGTGCGCGGGTGTTAAAAGTTGGCGAGCCGAATCTGGGCCAAAAGTGTTGGTTGGTCGGCTCGTCTCTGCGTCTGTTTTGCTTGCGCGTGCATTGCGGCGGGTTGCCGGTTGGGGTGGAGGTGCTGGCACTCGGGGCTCCGGTGCGGAGCTCCTAGCGCCAAAAATTAAAGCGCTGCCGGCGGCGCGCAGAGTCCAGCTCACTTCGGCGTCCACTGTGGGTCTCCAGCTCAGTTGCCGCCCCGACAGTCACGAAAGTGACGGCGACACCGTTTTGTCACCTGGCCCACGAGAATTGCCAGCAAACAAATTTTTCCCGCCGAGATGTGCCCGCCGAGGTTTGCCTACAATGCTTAGAATTCAATTAGGGAGATTTACCCGATCAAAACCTAGTTCGATGGTATAACTGCTTAAGAATACTAAAGCATTGGGAGGCAACGCAGACAAAATCTGCCGCGTGGCTAAATACGTTGCAGGAAAAAAAGCATTGTGGGCAAAGTTCTGCGGGCAATTCACTCGCGGGCAAAACGAACGTGGCAAATCTCGGCGGGCAATTCTCATGTAGGCTTTTTACATTACCAATTCCAGAACCAGAATCGGTTCGGATCTTCCAATAAAAAAGTAGTATTAATATATTTAATTTTGTTGAATGTTTGACTGCCTTAACAGCCTCACTTGCATAATTTTAGAGACCGTGAAGACGGTAGAGAAGAGACCATAAAGACGGTCTCTTACTGCGAAGACTCAATTCATTGCATGTTACTCTGAGCAATTGTAAATTAGAGCCGCCCACCTCCGGCCGTTCCTGCGGGCCAGGTGCCAACGGTGTTGCCGCCCTCGGGCTGTGCGGCAACTAAGCTGGCGACTCACCGACTGCTTCTGAGCGCCGCAAACAGCGCTTCAATGCTCGGCGCAAGGAGCTTCGTGCTGCTGCCCGCCGCCGCCGCCCCCACCCGGACTCGCAGCCTGCCCAGCCGGAGCCGAGAGGGCCAGACATCCATCCAAGTCTGACCCCCCGCACTGCACATGCTCGCGACGAAGAGGTCCCCAGGTGCCAGGCCAACCCATCTGCCTGCCAAGCTGCGGCTGCAGGAGCTAGCTCGCCTGGCCTCCGACCTGCAGATCTCCATCCTGGCAGTTCAGGAGCACAGCAGGGCCACTGACGAGAGCGCCGATCTGGGCCTCGGATGGCGGTTCAAAGCTGCGCCCGCCTCGCTCCGTGGAACAGGAGGCATTGGCTTTTTACTCTCGCCAGCAGCACCCAGAGCCCTGCTGAACATCAGCTTCCTGACAAACCGACTCGGCCACGTGACTTTCTCCGTAGGCAACCGACGGTTGCACGTCGCCTGCATCTACGCCCCCACTGCCCCCAGGACCAGCGAGGACCCCGCCGAGACTGAAGACCTGTACGACAGGCTTGGCCACCTCCTGGACTCAATCCCGGCTCGCGACCTTATATTTGTGGCTGGAGACTTCAATGCGCCCCTGCCCCCTGATGGCCGCCTGGTGAAGAACAACTGGGGCGTGCCCAACGCCAACTCCGCCCTCCTGGAGACCTTCATCCAGTCTAGGAACCTCGTCGGAGTGAATGGCTCTTTACGGCAGCGGCTCGCGAAGCTCCGGTGCGGAGCTTCCTGACTTTCTTCGGCCCAAACGGCAGAACGACAAGGCTGGACTGGATCCTCTGCCTTTTCCCAATGCGTTCTAGGGTGTGCAGAGTGATCAACATCCGCCCCAGATGCGTCGCTTCCGACCACAGCTTGGTTGCCTGAGAACTGAACCTCTCTTGGACGCGATTCAGACGCCCCCCGCCGAAGCCTCTCTGGGCAGACCTGAGGAACCCAGAGACTCGCACTGCCTTCCTGACCGAGCTCTCCAACGCGAGACCCGCAATCACTGAGACAGCTGAGGCCTTTGCGAGTGCCGTCGGGTCGGCAGCGTCAGTTCTGCCTAGACAAATAGGACACCAGCCAAGAGCACTTTGGGACTGCGACCCCGTGATCGCCACTGCCAGACGCTCTGCACAGAGCGCCGCTGCGCGTTACGGCGAAGACAGCGACCAGGCTAGACTTGCCAGAGACAACCTGCAGGTGACGTACGCCCAACGAACTGAAGTGTTTATTGAGGAGGTGGTCCAAGAAATCAAGACCGCCAACGACAACTGCCGGCACATCGCTGCCTGGCGAGCGATCAACCGCCTCACAGGACCTCGTCCGACCAAAATCGTTGGCGCTGAGTCCACCGAGCAAAGAAAGAGCCTGCTTGTCGACCACTACCGGCAAGTTTTAAATGCCCCCTCCCCGACGTCTCCCCTTCTCCCCACCGCCGGCTTCACCCCAGCCCAGCATGGCGACTTCTACACCGGCTCGATCACCGCCGCGAAAGTTACCAAGGCGCTGAAGAGCATGCGCGCTGACGCTGCCTCTGGAGTCGACCGAGTGCCTCCCAGGGTTCTGAAGTTGCCAGAGCTCACAGACAGCATTACTAGCATCCTGAACAAGTACTGCTGTCTCGGCGGCGACCCAGCTGCCACGGCCGCTCCCCTCTGGCGTACTTCAAGAATTGTCTCCATCCCGAAGAAGGGCGCCTCCACGAGCCTTGAGAACCAACGCGGCATCGCACTGGAGTGCACGCTGCCGAAGCTGCTGAACGCAGTGTTGCGCAATCGGCTCCTTCCTGTCCTGAACTCGCTGCCGCTCGAGCTCCAAAGCGGCTTCAGGCCAGGCAGATCCACCACGGAGCAGATTGTGCCATTCAGTGCATTGTCGAAACCTGCAAGACTCGTCTTCGAGCCGTGTCTATCGTCTTCGTTGACTTCCGGAAGGCCTTCGACTCTGTCAGCAGGGCGGCTTTAGCCTGGCTCCTGGCTCAGTACGGCGTCCCCGACACCCTGGTGACGGCAGTTATGGACCTGTACCACAACTCCAAGGCGTTCGTTGACTCCAGAGATGGCCCAACCGGACGAGTTTGATACCACTTCCGGGGTGCTGCAAGGGGACACGCTATCCCCCCTGCTTTTTATTCTGGCTGTTGACTACATCCTGCGCCGCTGCCTTCGAGACGACGACAGCTTTGTCCTCGCGCCTCAGCGTAGCTCCCGCCACACTGCCGTGACGCTCCCAGCCCTCGCCTACGCTGATGACATCGCGCTGCTGTGCCGAGACACTGTAGCAGCTCAGCACGCTCTTACTCGACTCTCCGAGGAAGGCGCTCGGATCGGCCTGCAGATTAACGCAGGCAAGACGGAGGTGCTGCACGTGGGTGCTGACAATGCCCCACCGCTGACCCTGCCCAACGGCGAGGCCATCTCAACGTGCAGCGACTTCCGCTACCTAGGCACCCTCGTGATGAGCCCAGAGGCGATAATCGCGGACAGGAGGACCCAGGCCTGGCGCGCCATGCACCACCTCAGGCCGATCTTCACCTCCGGAGCGTGGGACGACCTGAAGATCCACCTGTTCCGCGCCTGTAGAGCCGATCCCCTTCTCTACGGCATGGAGGCTGTCCCAATGACAACCACGCGCAAACGGGCCCTGGACGCAATGCACCGCAACCTGCTGCTGGGACACTGCCTGCGGCGGTTCGCCCGCGGCGACGACAACCCGCTCAGACTGGCCGTTCTGCACCCGCCGACCGAACTGTTCCGTCGCGGCCAAGGGCGGACCCAGACGCTCCGGGACCTGACACCTGTTGCCGACCTGGAGGCAATTGGACTGACTCCCCAGACTGCTGCGACCTGCCCTGCCCCTCTTTTTCGCAATCGTGTGCGCCCCCCCCCCGACCCTAGCGTCGTTGTAATGTAATGTAATGTAATTGCATAATTTTAAACTCTCTTCTAATTCTTCTTGCCATTCAATAACTAGCTCGTATAACTTATAGCAAGAATATCCCTTTAGTTTAGGCGACAAAAAGTAATACTTTACAAATTTGATCTGGTTCCAGAACAAGAACAAGCAATATGAAAAGGCTCATATGGACCCTGCCTGAGGTCCGGGCTCAGGAGCGACAAACCTGGACATCGCTACTGGGCGTGAGAGTTATAGCTAACATGCAATAAATTGAGTCTTCTCAGTAAGAAATTTTTTTAGCTACGGTAGTTTATCTCAAATCAATCAATAAGAATAACAAAGGTTGTTTGTTTAGTTTTACTGCTCCACGTAGAACATGCATTTTGAACTAATTTCTTGCATTTTAGTTTGATTACGGACATCCAGTCAATCATCATCATCTAGTTCAACAATATGAGCATTTACGCGGCTCGTAGTTAGAGTTGGATTGACGGGATTAAAGCTAGTAACAGAATAAGTGATAAGGACCCTCTTCAATCCTATCCTAGCCAATCCTAGCAAAACTTTGCGAGGCATTACAATTTTTACAAGCTGTGATAAAAAATTCGTGGATAAACTTACTTAGCTTAAACACCTTGCTTACTTACGTCAAGACAGTAGTTAAGGCCTAAGAAAATTTTTTCGAGCTTAATAGCAAAGTAAAGAAAACTAAAACCTAAAAACTAGGGCATAAAGCCCCATTTTAACTGGTTCTTTGATTTGAAACTTGTCAGGATTTTAAAATCATAACATTTTAATCTACTCTACTATACTAGGTATATTTACTCTTTTATTCTAGAATCTATTCTAGGTTTTTTATTTATTAAATCTTTTTCAAATGTAATGGAATAGTAGAAATGTTTATTTTCAACTTAACCTTTTAAACATTGTGTTTTTCACAGTAACAGTATGAATGGTTTTTATTTTGAATGTAGAGGCCTACATTTTAGGCCCTATCTTTTTTATATTTGCTATGCTATGTTGAACATTGCCCTATATTGCACACTATAGTCTATATCATCAATCATCTGTATTATATATGGGTAGGCCCCTAGCCAGGATAGAATTTGGTTATCTTCAAGTTTCGTTCGTTTAATTCCAACACCCACCCCCACCACCCTTGAATAGAGGGCGAAAATAATTCCGGAAATAATTAAACGAACGAAACTTGAAGATTGCCTAGAATTCTTGCTTGGGAGTAGGAAAATGCGCGCGCACATTTTTGGAGCAGTGCGCAAGTGCATGCCAGTTGTAAAAATAAGTAATAATGCAGATCATGGCCCATGTGCTAAAAAAATGAAATTTCTAGTTTTTCAATTCTATGCCAACATAAATTAAAAAGTTTTACTTTAAGTATAAAAAAGCTTGAGCACTACATGTTTTAGAGAAAATATTCTTTAAAAATTATAAGAGTTTCACTAAACTCTAAAGTAACTGTTTTTGCTAAAAACTATTATTCTTTGTTTTACTTTTGTTTTGAAATTTTCTGGCATAAAAACAACCTTTGGGACTATGAAAAGTAGGAGAACTTGAGTACGCATATACCACATGGCATATAACCATGTTGAATGCATGTAAAAGTCAAATCCTATCTATGATTCTGCAGTAAACAGCTTCTTCCTGCGCAAGCGCATACAATGAAGTGCGCACACACCTTCTTTAAAAGTGCACAAGTAGGCTCTTTTTCAGTGTGCACAAATTTGACAAGCGTGCATAAACACTTAATAACTTTTATACAAGAATTCGATCCTGGATAGGCAACAAGAGCTTGTAGCACTAGAGGCATGTGTCTCCCCCCCTAGATAATGAGTCCATTTAGCATATATAATGCATTGTGCCCCTTGAATTTTTAGTGATATTTTTAGTGCTTTAGTATTTTATTTATAATAACTAATGTCTATTATTTTTAGTGCTTTTTTATTTTAGGCTATAAGTAATAATATAATAAACAATAGTCAAGATTATAGATAGGCCTAGCATGCTTATACTAGAATAAATCTTATTAAAAAAAGTTTGCTTGCATTGTATATTACAACTTTTTGAAAAAATGCAAAAATTAGTAATTTTCCATTTGAAAAATATCAATAAAACTTGTATTTAAATCTGTTTCATAGAAAATGCAATGTTACATTGTGCCACTTTTTGTCTTGCACTATACTGTGGCAAATTTTTCTTCCTTGTTTGCTGTTGCACCAGAATGCACTAGTGTAGGACATTTCTGACCCCCTTTTGTGCTAGAATTTTATGTGAAAAAAGGCCATTTTCTTGACTATGTAAATATCAATGCTCCATGCTTAATGCTCCCCACCCCTAAAATATTAGGCTCTGCTCTCCTAGTGCTATATATATAATGTACCAAGCCAAGATATTGGCCTGAGAAGGGTTCTATATGCTATCATTTTCTGGCTAAAAGACAAGATCCCAAGTGTAACATTATGGCACCTAGTAAAATATAGAATCCATAGCAGAATTAGAATAGAATAGCATAGTAAAATGCAAAATCCATTCCAAAAAGATAGGTGTAGCATAAAACTTAGAACAACATCATGCCCTTTTCTTGCAAAAAAAGGCAATTCATAAGTAACATTGTATCTCAAAAATGAATTTTTAAGATTTTAAAGATTTTTTCTAAGGTTTTTTCCAAGAAAAAGCCTTGGAAAATGAATTTGAGAAAACATAATACTTTGCTAAAATGTTCCATAGCCATCTAATTTTAATAGCAAAATAGTTTTTTTGGGGTTCAACAATAGGCCTATTACATTTTTGAGATTTTCAAGTTTTCAAAAAAGTTGAAATCCATTTTTTCAAGATATTAAGATTCAACATTAAGCTTAATTGGGATCTAATATGCCTATTAACTATTATTATATTAGTTATTTTTTAATGTATACAATGACAATAATAAAAGTTTAAACAAAGATTATTTAGTATTGAACTAGTTATTATCATAGTCATAGATATTCATACAGTTATAAACCTTGACTTTTTGTCAAGATCTTGAAACTAACTAAAATCAAGATTAAAATCTCATCTAATCTAACCATATTAGTTTATAAACGCTTTTAGAATCCTTATCCATAATCATTTATATATGATCATTATTACTATATTAAGGATTTCAGACTAAGTGTCCCTTGACTTGCCAATTTCTATGCATAAGGCAAATTCAAAAAAAATTTGTTATATGAGTAACCTTGCAATGGACTTATGTAAATAAAAAATAGATTACTACTTTATTCTTTTGGTGTGTAGTACTATATATTTTTAAATGTAAAAAATGTATAAATATATATATAGTTTTCATTGCAACAATGACAAAATATGTCATCTTTTTCATAGCAAACTTATTATAAAACTGAAATTTACAAAAAGAGACTTGTTATTTAAGAAACAACAAAAATAATAAGTTCTAACATATAGTGATGACAAAATATAAAGCCAATATAATAACATTTCTTAATTCCTAACTAACCTTTTATATCGATATACCCCCTGAAATTCAATAAGTCTTATTGTTTTTTCCTTTTCAATGGGTTAGTTTTGTTGCCTCCAATTAAGAAACAACATTTAATACTACTACAAAAGGAAAAAGAAATTAAAGACATAAGGCTATAATAGAAAATGGTATAAAAATAATTTCTATAGTCCCTTATGCTTTTTGGTCTTAGGCTAACTTTTAATTAAAATAATAAATAAATAATTAAAATATCATTAAGACTGTTTAAAAACTTTGTCACATTTGCTAAGAAAAAATCAATATAATCATTTAAATAATTTAGCTATGGCCTGATAGCATAGAAGTTTTTTAATACAGTTGTAGATGTATTTAATATCATCTTTATGTTCAATTAAAACTATTTTATTTTGAGTATTAAAGTCAAACAGGCTATATACTGGACTTGCATAAAAACATTATATAAATCCACCTTTGTCCAATATATTAACATAATACTTGTCATGCTTCTATATAATCCTAGTGACCAGCAGAATAATTCAGATATTTGAAAAGAATCTGGAAAGAAATTTTCAAAATTGTAAAACGTTGCATATTTTATTTTATCAAGCTGAACTTGCTACTTATAGTAGGCATTATCAGATTAAAAAATCGCCAAATTCCATTAATCAAAGCTTGCAGAGCAGCCATGGTTTGCGTGTCAGTGCTGGCGGATGCCCTTAACCGGATTGTGCACGCCGAGAAGAAAGGCAAGCGGCAGGTGCTGCTGCGGCCCTCCTCCAAGGTCATCATCCGCTTCCTGCAGGTGATGCAGCGGAAAAACTACATCGGCGACTTTGAGGTCATCGACGATCACCGATCCGGCAAGATTGTTGTCGAGCTCAACGGCCGTCTAAACAAGTGCAGCGTGGTCTCGCCCAGGTACGACATTCACCTGAAGGACCTGGAGAAGTGGACATCCGCTATTCTGCCGTCGCGTCAGTTCGGCTTCATCGTGCTCACCACCTCCGGCGGCATCATGGACCACGAGGAGGCCAGGCGGAAGCACCTTGGCGGCAAGATTCTCGGCTATTTCTTCTGAGAACCTCCCTGAGATGCTTCAAGAATACTGATGATGATGATGATGGGTCGGCCAGGGACTCTTTGTATCGATCTGGCGCTGTTGCTCGAACGCTTGAAGATTGTTGTTGGCGTTTAGAAAATAAAAAGTACCACCGCGTGTCCCGCCTTTGACTGGAGAAGCTTGGAATAAAAAAATTAAATTTTCTTTTGACGTTGTTTACCAGTTTGGTTTTCTTTATTTAACAGAACGCTGCTTTGACATGCAAGCAATTTTTTTTAATAAAGATCCCCTTCTAGAAAATTTTGAGGGCCATGCTGCGCTTTGACCTTGAAACTTCTGGTGGCTAGCAAGCCCTCAAGTTTCGCAACCAAATCGTTAGAAAAATTCCCGCTTGAGGCCTGTCAAAATTCGCTACCATTCCCACCGTGGGGACATTGATTTAGAGCTGGTCTGCGCCTACCTGAATGGGCGGTGCACCAGGGTCCCCTACAGAGGCGCCGCCTCCTCGAGGATCCTCAAAGCTGATGTCCCCCAGGGCGGCGTCCTCTTGCCCCTGCTCTTCGCCTTCTATATTTAGCTGATATCCCGCACCCCCTGCTGCACGAAATCACGATCTGCACCCGCGGCCCGCTTATCTCAACAGCCTTGACCTGATCAACCAATTCCTTGCTTCGAAAGACCTGCCGCTATCACCGAAGACCAAATGGACCGCCCTCTGTTTATCACCTGTAACCATGAATTCAAGGCGACTCCAGCTGTCTTCCTTTCCGTGACCCCAGTCCCGCCATTAAGCCAAAGCTTTAAACAGCAAAATCCGCTCAAATAACAACATCCTCAAAGCGCTCACCGGCAAATCCTGAGGGCAAGATAAAAGAGATCCTCAGTTACCTACAAAGCTATCTCTCACTCAGTTCTCAACACTGCGCTCCAGTGTGGCCTCTCTGAATCAAGAATCGCCCTCCAACACCACATCAGGAATCGCCCTCCAACACCACATCAGGAATCGCCCTCCAACACCACATCAGGAATCGCCCTCCAACACCACATCAGGAATCGCCCTCCAACACCACATCAGGAATCGCCCTCCAACACCACATCAGGAATCGCCCTCCAACACCACATCAGGAGTCGCCCTCCAACACCACATCAGGAGTCGCCCTCCAACACCACATCAGGAATCGCCCTCCAACACCACATCAGGAATCGCCCTCCAACACCACATCAGGAATCGCCCTCCAACACCACATCAGGAATCGCCCTCCAACACCACATCAGGAGTCGCCCTCCAACACCACATCAGGAGTCGCCCTCCAACACCACATCAGGAATCGCCCTCCAACACCACATCAGGAATCGCCCTCCAACACCACATCAGGAATCGCCCTCCAACACCACATCAGGAATCGCCCTCCAACACCACATCAGGAATCGCCCTCCAACACCACATCAGGAATCGCCCTCCAACACCACATCAGGAATCGCCCTCCAACACCACATCAGGAATCGCCCTCCAACACCACATCAGGAATCGCCCTCCAACACCACATCAAGAATCGCCCTCCTGCAAAATCAAGAGTCGCACTCCAACACCAATAAAAATCACCTCTAATGGCCATCAAGAACCCAATGTCCTTGTGCTTGTGACTTGCCAGTAGAGAACCCTTTGCTAACTTTAGTTAACGGTAGGTGTTAGATGTACTCGTACTTTGGTAGAAAAAGTTTTAATGTGCGCGAATTCCTACTCTAAGTACACGAGTATACGAGCTTCCTTTTTGGAAGAATTTAAGGCAGCGATCTTTACTCGTAGAAATAAGGAATTATGGCGAAAGATCCCAATATTTAATAATTATTTCAGCTTGTTTTTCTCGCCCAGCAACAGAATTTATCGGCTGGTGCGGTTATGACTAAATTATATTGATACAAGGATTGATACATGATAGTTACATGTAATTATGCTTCTGACTGCTTATGTAGGGCTCTCTGTTGAGTCTAAAATAGCAGCAGCACAGCGTATATCAGAAGTGACGCTGCTTAAGCAACAAAATGTCGAATTAATCAACGCAAAAAATCCGCTTCGTTTGCTTACATTGTTGCTGGTTTTACAAATTTGTTTTACAAACAGTTGGAATCAATTTTCTTACAGGACATTGGTGTTAGCTTGAATAAAATAATTATCAGAGTTGTTGGTTTTTGATACCATACCGAATTAAATAATAACTCGAGAAGGAGGATCGCTGGGTGTTAAAACACATTTCGATCGGCCTGCAAGATGTAATCTGCCGGCTATTAGTACATTCTACAGTCTGGTTTTCATCGTTTTTTTGTCGCATTATAAATGCGACAGTTTCCAAATCGAATACACGTAAGAGCGCAGAGAGCAGGCGAAGTAAAATTCATCTCCTTCGGAGGGGGGATGTTGGTTCGGGGCTCGCGCTGGTCAATCCGCGGGTTTAAAGCACCTGCCTCTCCTTGGCCATGACTGGCCGGGGCAGAGCGGCCGCCAGCTGGCCATAGCTGGACTTGGCCTTCTCGTACAGCACAAACATGAGGATGTTCCAGCCGGCGATGCGGGCGAAGCTCGGTATGAAGCCTTTGTAGAAGCCGCGCAGGCCGCTCTGCTGGTAGAGGCCGCGGGCGACGCTGACGACTCCGGCGCGCTCCTCCGGCCTGGCGCTCATCAGGCGGGTCTTCACCACGTCGACCGGGGAGGCGACCAGAGTGGCGATGAAGCCACTGCACAGGCCGGCTAGGAAGTGCGTGCCGACAGCGTTCGGCATGCCCAGGCGGGCCACCAGGTAGGTCTTGATGGTGTCGTAGGACACGACCTCGGCGCAGTTGACGATGGCGTTGCGCGCGACGCTGGGCCCGGTGCCCTTCCATAGGCCGGCGAGGCCCTCGGTGCGCCAGATGGTTGAATAGGCAGCGGCGCAGCTCGGGTAGCGGCCGGCGGAGCCTTGCATGCGCACCTTGACCACGTCGGTTGGCTGGGCGGCGCACACGGCCATGGCGCCGGTGGTTATGCCGGCCAGCAGGCGGACGGCCATGAGAGTGGCCGGGCCGGCGCCGGCGGCGGTGAGGCCCAGCCTGTCCATGTACAGCTGCTTCACCGGCTCGTAGAAGCCGATGCGGATTGAGGCGAAGGCGAACTGGCGCTGCAGGCCGGCGTTGAGGCCGCCGTACAGGCGGGCGGCGCCCTCGTTCGAGACGATGTTGCGGAAGGTGCCAACGATGGATGAACTGCTGGCTGCGGCAGCGGCGCCGCCGGCGGCCATCTGCATGCGCACCTTGACCGTGTCCATGGGGAAGGTCAGGGCGTCGGCCACGCAGGCGCAGCTGCCGGCAAGTAGGAGCTTGGTGACTGGGCTGGGTTCTGCCATTTCTTCTATTAAATTAAGGGGCGTATCTTACTACGTTAAACTATAAGTTAAGTTACTAATAAAACGTTATTAATATTACTAGCTACTACACGTTAGTAAATACTACTACTATGGGGGGATTTGGGGGGATGGGAGTTGTTGGCTTGGCGCCGAGACCACTCGGCCAGCATTCGACTGTGCCGCTACTGTAAAAAGACGCACGTAAAGAAGAGGGGGCTGACAGCGGTCTATTTTATAGTAGGCCCTGATCCGATGTACACTGAATAAATGCTGCTAAGTACACTGGCGCCCAAACACCCGCAGTGCCCGCACCCCTATTTTGGATACACTGGAGCGGAGGGTGAGATTTGGAAGGTCCAACTCCAAAGTACCAAAGCTCCTCTTTCCTCGCACTGCCCCCCCCCCACGGTTTTCCTTTCCCTGTCGGCTTTATTTGTCTCTTTTACCAAGGCAAGCGAGCTATAGTGAAGGAGATCGAAATCTAGAATTTGGAACTGGAAACAATGAGCAAGCTATTTATTAAGTTTAAACGAATCGAAAATTTATGCCAATGATTATATGAACAAAACAAGCCTGTGTTTCTTATTTTATATGGTAGACGAACATGTCGTTTCATTTCATCAGACTTCAGCAGGCCTTTAGATTGGAGTTTAACTTCAATTTCTGGATCAAAGTTCTCCTTGGCTCAGGAGGGTGAGAAAGGCAGGCAGGACAGAACCGGAGCAGACTGGATTTCAGGCCCAACCACACCCCCTTCCTTATCTCTCCACCCCTCCCCCCCACCCCACCAAGTTCTTTCTCAAACCCCTCCCTAATCAAAGCCTAGTCCAAAACAGACTTCGCCCTTTTCACCGTACTGTACTGCCCGTACATGTACGCATCTCTCTTAGTGTACAAGACAGACGAGTGCGTTTTGTTCTTTTATGTCATTGGAGTTTGGGTAGCCAAAAAAAGCATCATTTTTGTTTACCTATTGTAATTAGGCGTGGAATTTTTATACGATAATGAGTTTATAATTAGTATGATGTCTCTTAAATTGCTTAAGATTGATGCTTCTGTTTCATGAGATGACAATTGACAAGTAATGTGTGATAATGTATAGAATGGATATTTAACATTCAAGAACTTATAAAAGCTATTAGTAATTGTGAGTCAGGTTATTTTCCGCGCTGGTAAAAACCCCGCCTGTCTGCAAACAAAAAGTTTGCTGAGAAACTTTGGCGGCTCTCACCTGTCTTTCTGCTACGGTGCTAGTGCTTTGCCACTGCTACCTGCCACGATTGTCTTGCTGCTAGTCTAGGGGGTGTGGCCTCGTGGGACCATATTATTGTATCTAGCGTTAAACCCAACCTTTGCATTCCACTGGATCCACACGCCTTTGCTGTTAATTTTGTTAATCAAGCAATGTTGTTTGAACACCTGTTTTGTTGACTGCGCTTACCTAGCCCTTGATAAAGATAAGGGCGAGGTATTGATACAAAATCGAGTGTTAGCCACGTGGATTCTAAATTAAATTTCATTTGGTCATGCCAATTATTAGACAAAAACAATAGCAAATGAAGGCCAGTAGGTGTCAGTGCGCTCTGCGACTTTGACAGATTCACAATGGAATTACCATTGCCACACCCCCAAATCCCAAAACAAAACCCCATTCCAACACCCAAGCACCAAAACCCCACTCCAACACGCCAAACGCCCCAAACACGCCAAACACCCAAAACCCCACTCCAACACCCCAAACACCAAAAACCCCACTCCAACACCCCAAACACCAAAACCCCACTCCAACACCCCAAACACCAAAACCCCATTCCAACACCCCAAACACCCAAAACCCCATTGCAACACCCCAAACACCAAAACCCCACTCCAGCACGCCAAACACCCCAAACCCCATTCCAAAACCCAAACACCAAAACCCCACTCCAACACGCCAAACGCCCCAAACACCCCAAACACCCAAAACCCCACTCCAACACCCCAAACACCAAAACCCCATTCCAACACCCAAAACCCCATTGCAACACCCCAAACACCAAAACCCCACTCCAGCACGCCAAACGCCCAAACAACCCAAACACCAAAACCCCATTCCAACACCCCAAACACCCAAAACCCCATTGCAACACCCCAAACACCAAAACCCCACTCCAGCACGCCAAACACCCCAAACCCCATTCCAACACCCCAAACACCCAAAACCCCATTGCAACACCCCAAACACCAAAACCCCACTCCAGCACGCCAAACACCCCAAACCCCATTCCAACACCCAAACACCAAAACCCCACTCCAGCACGCCAAACGCCCAAACACCCCAAACACCAAAACCCCATTCCAACACCCCAAACACCCAAAACCCCATTCCAACACCCCAAACACCCAAAACCCCATTGCAACACCCCAAACACCAAAACCCCACTCCAGCACGCCAAACGCCCCAAACACCAAAACTCCATTCCAACACCCCAAACACCCAAAACCCCATTGCAACACCCCAAACACCAAAACCCCACTCCAGCGCGCCAAACGCCCCAAACACCAAAACCCCATTCCAACACCCCAAACACCCAAAACCCCATTGCAACACCCCAAACACCAAAACCCCACTCCAGCACTCCAAACACGCACGACTCCATTCCAAAGCAACAAACACCAAAAACTCCATTACAAAACCCCAAACACCAAAAACCCCATTCAAAACCCCCCATTAAAAAACCGCAAACACCAAAAACCCCATTCAAAACCCCCCATTAAAAAACCGCAAACACCAAAAACTTCATTGCAACACCCAAAACAATTAACATTCCAACACCCAAAACCTCATACCATCCCAACACCCCCCAACAACCCGCAGTACACGTAAACCACTTAAACCACCCCGAACCTCCAATTGCCATGTAAATCTCTTCTTAGATGGCTTAGAGCATTAAATTCTTATTTCATATTTTTTACTTTGTTGCATTCAGTGTCCTGGGGCCTTTTGACTTCATTATCATCTCTGTATCCTCTTTTGTTGCGAGACCCAAACGCGACGAAGAGAAGAGCAAGAAGAGACAAGAAGAGAATGATGAGAACATGGAAATTCAAATTTATGAAAAATTTCCTTATAATCCGCTCAGTTTGAAATAATCTCACTTTTCGATTTGTCCGAGTAACTTTACAACTCTATAAAGAAAATACTTTCAACTTCGATATCAGAGAAAGAGAAGTTACAGCATGTGCTCTTACGTTCGATAAGCATGACGCACTACATTCCATGAGCTACATGTACGACTATACATGTAACGTAAGCTGGAGGGAACTCCAAGAAGATTTGCCGCAGTACTCTAATCGAGAAGATCAAATTACTGATGACCGTCACACGCTATTTCGAACATATGAAGATTATTGATTACGGCAGACTCGGACTGCAATCGCTGCAAAATAGGCCGAGCCCAACTCCACATGTTGGACAACAACGGGGATCGATCTGAGAGGGCCATCAATTGGGATTTATGAGGGTGGCATCCGTTGGGATCTATTAGGGTGGCATCAGTTGGGATCTATGAGGGTGGCATCAGTTGGGATCTATGAGGGTGGCATCAGTTGGGATCTATGAGGGTGGCATCAGTTGGGATCTAGGAGGGTGGCATCAGTTGGGATCTAGGAGGGTGGCATCAGTTGGGATCTAGGAGGGTGGCATCAGTTGGGAATCTGGGAAGGCGGCGTACATGCAAGTTGGGATCTGGGAAATATTGTATGCTAGAAGTTAAAATTTAAAAGACGACAACGCTCGTAGATAAAATGGTACTAAATATAGCTTTTCAGTACGCTAACTTCGAGGCCGTCAGTCACTTGAGGTAGATAGAACTCGTACATATCAGCACAATAATCTATGCTGCAGGAAGGATGCAAAGAACTAGATGCACTTCACATTGGTTTGCGCACTGGCTGCTGGTCAGTTGTTGGGATTTGTACTTTACGCTGGCTCTGTTCATCTCAGCTTCTCAAGTCAGCTGACCCAAATTAGTGGGCGAAGAAATGCTGTTGCACTTAAAATTAGCGCAAATTGTATAGAAGCTACTGATAGTAGCTGTAAAGTAAAAATATGCATTTTCATTTTGATTTGAACGCCCGGCAATGGTTTAGATTCACTTCAGCTTGGTATTATAGATACATGTACTCGTAGAGTGGATCAGTGGATCAGAGATATTTTAATTGGATTTGTGAGGTTACTTGTAGTCTGGGTTTCATGGTCGCAGCGGAGAGCACGTGGGACCACAGATACTATAAACACTTTATAGTATCTGTGCGTGGGACTATGTCCAGCTGGTCTTGGAGGGTAAAGACACAATGTCCGGCTGGTCTTAGAGGGTAAAAGGCACAATGTCCGGCTGGTCTTGGAGGGTAAAGGCACAATGTCCGGCTGGTCTTGGAGGGTAAAGGCACAATATCCGGCTGGTCTTGGAGGGTAAAGGCACAATATCCGGCTGGTCTTGGAGGGTAAAGGCACAATGTCCGGCTGGTCTTGGAGGGTAAAGGCACAATGTCCGGCTGGTCTTGGAGGGTAAAGGCACAATATCCGGCTGGTCTTGGAGGGTAAAGGCACAATGTCCGGCTGGTCTTGGAGGGTAAAGGCACAATGTCCGGTTGGTCTCTGAGGGTAAAGGCACAATTCCCGGATGGTCTTGGAGGGCAAAGACAATGTCTAAACATCATTAAAAAAGTGACACTGTTGTAATAAATGAAACATATTTCATAAATCAGTCAGGTATAAAAATCGTAGGTGATTAATAGCAGTTTATAAATCAGGCATTTTATTAATCACACATGGATTACGTGGCAATCAGTGTTCTCAAACTGAAAAGAAACAAATGATACAAAACACAATGGCAGTGATTTTATAGAAAGCAAAAAACAATACAGCTGACAGCTGAAAGAATCCAATAATAAATGCTACTAAAAGAAACACAAGCAAAAAACACTCTTTAGCTAAAAAAGCAGAAAAACAGACTTGTGGAATAAAAAAATTGAAGCAGATTGACTCAATGATCGAATGCATTAAACAAGCTCGTACAGTCATGCAGTTAAAAACAGCCGCCTTCGGGATGCTGGGCACACAGGGCAGACGTCACCAAGTTGAGGCAGAGCTGCAGTCGGTTGCGCAGCTCGGGCGGCGGCGGTTCACCAGCGCCCGCGGCGTCGGAGTTGAAGGCGAAGACGCGCACGGGGGAGCTGCTCCCGTTGGGCGGCATCAGAGTGACGGACTCGGTGCTGGGACAGAGCACCAGCTTCACGTGGTCCCGGAAGTTCACCTTGACGTGGCCAAACAGGTAGTTGGGTAACTGGCATTAGCTGAGCTACTAATGAAATTTTAGCTGACCTTGTATTGTACCGAGTGGGATACAGAGTGGCGCCGCATTGAGCTGGCTGGGATACAGAGTGGCGCCGCATTGAGCTGGCTGGGATACAGAGTGGCGCCTCATTGAACTGGCTGGGATACAGAGTGGCGCCTCATTGAACTGGCTGGGATACAGAGTGGCGTCTCATTGAACTGGCTGGGATACAGAGTGGCGCCTCATTAAACTGGCTGGGATACAGAGTGGCGCCTCATTGAGCTGGCTGGGATACAGAGTGGCGCCTCATTGAGCTGGCTGGGATACAGAGTGGCGCCTCATTTAACTGGCTGGGATACAGAGTGGCGCCTCATTGAACTGGCTGGGATACAGAGTGGCGCCTCATTGAACTGGCTGGGATACAGAGTGGCGTCTCATTGAACTGGCTGGGATACAGAGTGGCGCCTCATTGAACTGGCTGGGATACAGAGTGGCGCCTCATTAAACTGGCTGGGATACAGAGTGGCGTCTCATTGAACTGGCTGGGATACAGAGTGGCGTCTCATTGAACTGGCTGGGATACAGAGTGGCGCCTCATTAAACTGGCTGGGATACAGAGTGGCGCCTCATTGAGCTGGCTGGGATACAGAGTGGCGCCTCATTGAGCTGGCTGGGATACAGAGTGGCGCCTCATTAAACTGGCTGGGATACAGAGTGGCGCCTCATTGAACTGGCTGGGATACAGAGTGGCGCCTCATTTAACTGGCTGGGATACAGAGTGGCGCCTCATTGAACTGGCTGGGATACAGAGTGGCGCCTCATTGAACTGGCTGGGATACAGAGTGGCGCCTCATTGAACTGGCTGGGATACAGAGTGGCGTCTCATTGAACTGGCTGGGATACAGAGTGGCGTCTCATTGAACTGGCTGGGATACAGAGTGGCGCCTCATTGAACTGGCTGGGATACAGAGTGGCGCCTCATTGAACTGGCTGGGATACAGAGGGCGCCTCATTGAACTGGCTGGGATACAGAGGGCGCCTCATTGAACTGGCTGGGATACAGAGTGGCGCCTCATTAAACTGGCTGGGATACAGAGTGGCGCCTCATTGAACTGGCTGGGATACAGAGTGGCGTCTCATTGAACTGGCTGGGATACAGAGTGGCGCCTCATTGAACTGGCTGGGATACAGAGTGGCGTCTCATTGAACTGGCTGGGATACAGAGTGGCGCCTCATTGAACTGGCTGGGATACAGAGTGGCGCCTCATTAAACTGGCTGGGATACAGAGTGGCGTCTCATTGAACTGGCTGGGATACAGAGTGGCGTCTCATTGAACTGGCTGGGATACAGAGTGGCGTCTCATTGAACTGGCTGGGATACAGAGTGGCGCCTCATTGAACTGGCTGGGATACAGAGTGGCGCCTCATTAAACTGGCTGGGATACAGAGTGGCGCCTCATTGAACTGGCTGGGATACAGAGTGGCGTCTCATTGAACTGGCTGGGATACAGAGTGGCGCCTCATTGAGCTGGCTGGGATACAGAGGGCGCCTCATTGAACTGGCTGGGATACAGAGTGGCGCCTCATTGAACTGGCTGGGATACAGAGTGGCACGCACAAGGACACAGGCTTATAAATACGAATCTCCCTTTCTCTCTCTCTCTCTCTCTCTCTCACCTGCACGAGCCCATTAGACAGTGCAAACACGGTGCCTCCACTATTGGCCTCGGGCCGGTGGCTCCAGTGCGTGACTGCTGGCACCCGGGCTGCCGGTGGCGGCCCACCGACATCGGCTCGGCCGCCAGCCAGGCCCAGGTTGAGGCGCATGTACGCGGCCAGCTGGTCCAGCAGGCAGACCCGGCCGGCCAGTTCAGCGCAGTCGGCTGACAGAAGCCGCTCCCGACCGTCGGCATCGTAGAACTGCACGCAGCCTGGCGCGGACTGGGCCCGAACTAGGCTGCTGGCATCGTTAAATCTGGCGCCTACGGAGCCGTCGCTGAGCTCGTAGGCGAAGCCGTAGCCCTGCGGCAGGCAGTCCATCCAGCGGGCTACCCAAAGAGGCGCCGCCAGATCCGGAGCTTCCGTAGGCGTCGAGGCCAGAGCGACTCGAAGCAGGTCGGCAGCCGCCGCCCGAGCCTCGGCAGCTGACTGTGGCGCCACCAGATAGCGACTGTGATCGCCGGGCGCTAGCGGCGGTCGCTCGCAGATGACGGAAGCGGCGCCTTCTCGATCAACGGCGACACCGCCATCAACTCCGGCAGCGTCGACAGCAGCATCAACATCAGCTGTCTGTACTTTTGGAATCGAAACGGAAATTTTATCAGCAGGCGGCTGTTGCTTAGCTCGGTTAGCATTGCTATTAGTATTATTGCTGTTGTTGTTAACGTTGCCAGTCTGCAGGCAGCCTAATGGCTTCCTTGGGCATTTGAGCTGAGGCGCCTGACGCGGCGGCGGCATCGGTGGAGGCATCGGTGGAGGCATCAGCCGGTCGAGCCGGGGCTGCTGGCTGAGACAGGACTCCGGCAGGGTGAGCAGCTGCGGCTCCAATCGGAAGAACTGATCCCGCAGTACCTCGGCCATGCCGGGCCGCTGCTCGGGATTCTGGCACAGCAGCCGGCCAAGAAACGCCCGCGTCACCGGGCACAGGGCCGCAGGCGGGCGCCATGGCGAGTCGCGGATGCTGCGCAGAGTGGCTTCCATTGTAGCTGCTCGAACTGGCGGCCGGCCAGTCAGCAGGGTGACCAGCACGCAGCCGAGGCTCCAGACGTCGGCGCCGAAGCCATGTCCGGCGGCGGTCCTGTCCAGCACCTCTGGCGCCATGTACTGCACAGTGCCGCAGCGGGTGCGCCGCCTGCTAGCGTCAGCGGCGCGACTGAGCCGAGCGGCCAAGCCAAAATCGGTGAGCTTGGCCACCATGCCTTTGGCTAGCAGGATATTGTCCAGTTTGATGTCGCGGTGAATCTGGTCGAATACAATTGTAATATAGTACTTTGATATGTGTCATTATAATACACGAGTGCATAACACTTTATATTGCCTCCATTTTTCACCTCGCCACTGTCAATTCTGCAATTAATTTACAAATCCATCTACAACTTTGGGCTTATGAAATTAAAGCAAAACAATATGAAAAGGAACCTTTCCCTACACAAGTATATAAAATACAACAAATTAATAACATGCTGTGCATGCTAAATCAAAAAAGGAATAGTAAATCTTCGCTGCCCCAGATCAAATGCAATAATTGATTTTGTGATGAAAAAATGATTAGTTTTTCTAGGAAATTGGCCTCCAAAAAATAACACGATCTTTGAGTTCTACGTCCTATTATACTATAGTGGTCCTTGGCTCAAAGACACCGAAATGGCACAAAGAAAACAACACCAACTCACCACGCCATTCTCGTGCAGGTAGCAGCAGGCCTCGGCAACCCGACGGCACAGGTGCTGCGCCTCCGGCAGAGTGAGCACCCGCCTACGCCGCAGCATAGCAGCCAGAGAGTGGTGCTGGCACAGCTCCAGCACCAGATAGTGCCGAGCAGAGTCGGACTGGTGCCAAAGCAGCCGGACAATGTTCGGGTGCTTCAGGCTGGAGTGAATCTCCAGCTCGTGACGCAGTCGATCAGCCAGGTAGGGCGTCCGGATGCTGGCCTTCGTGATCACCTTCACGGCCACCTCGCTGCTGCCGCCGTCTTCGAAGGCAAATTTGTGGCAGGTGGCGAAGCCGCCCCGACCGAGCAGTTGCTGCCAAATCAGATGACGGCCGCTGGCCGGGTGCACCAGCTGCTTGGGACAGATTTCTGCGGGCCCGCTGGCCGCTGGGGCCGCCGCTTCATCCGGCGCTACCTGACGGCGCTTTGATTTGGTGTCACCTGCCGGCCGCTGGAATTAACATTTTTAGTTGGCTACATATGGGACAGGTGCTGACAGCTTTACATTAGTTGCTATGGGATTTTCAGATTCGCCTTGTTTGCTATGGAAGTGACAGCTTAATCTTGGTTGCTAGGGTAGTGACAACTTGCCCTTAGTTGCTATGGTGGTGGTGACAGCTTAACCTTAGTTGCTATGGTGGTGACAGCTTAACCTTGGTTGCTAGGTTACTGACAACTTGCCCTTAGTTGCTTTGGTAGTTACAGCTTCACATTGATTGCTATGGCACTGACAGCTTGTCCTTAGTTGCTATGGAAGTGACAGCTTTTCCGTAGTTGCTATGGTAATGCGTCATTGAACTGCAGGATTTCCAAGAAAAAAAAGAGCAATATGGGTACAAAATGAAAATCAGGGGAGCCTGGGGCACACTGAAGCGGCACAGAAGACGCCCCAGAGCTCTCGTTTTGATTTCAATACAAGGGTATGCAATAATTATGTATAGAAAGCGGCACATTCGCATATGTGATAGGTGAGCTTGGAAATAAAAAAGCAACAAACAAACAAACAATTACACAACAAACAAACAAAAACTTATCAACTATTTACTTTGCTTCTCATATCGTGCGCGATGGGAATTAGCGAAATGCAACCGGACGGATGTGGCGGCTTATTAGGGGAGGGGAGGGGGCTTCAAGACAGGTAAGAGAATTACGACAGGGGATATCACTGGGATTAAATAAATTCACTCGAGGTTTCGGCGTCAACAAGGTAATTGATTAATATTAAAAAATATTTTTAATTATATCTTACATTAAATATGCCACTTATATTAACGCTGTACTATAAATAAACTAAGCTATATTATAGTAATTTTTCGAGGAAAACATTCTCATGCACGGGGGTCAATAGTGCAGAATGGCGACGTTGTAAAATAAAACAATATAAAAATACAAGAGGGTGCTCAGTGTGCTCAGGCGATTGGGACTTCTGACTGTCATTTGGCATTTGGCATTTACAGATGCAGCAATAAGCAGTGCTGGCAGTTAGTTAGAATTTCTATGCTGCGTTTACTGATCTATAATGCAAATTAGTTTTCACAATAATTAAGCAATTTTTTGAAAACTAAAGATAGAACATGGCATGATACAAACACGCGGCACTCTACTGACTCACTGGGAAGGGGATGGCGGCACTCTAGTGACTCACTGGGGAGGGGGAGGCGGCACTCTACTGACTCACTGAGGAAGGGGAGGCGGCACTCTACTGACTCACTGGGGAAGGGGAGGCGGCACTCTACTGACTCACTGGAAAGGGGAGGCGGCACTCTAGTGACTCACTGGGGAGGGGGAGGCGGCACTCTACTGACTCACTGGGAAGGGGATGGCGGCACTCTAGTGACTCACTGGGGAGGGGGAGGCGGCACTCTACTGACTCACTGAGGAAGGGGAGGCGGCACTCTACTGACTCACTGAGGAAGGGGAGGCGGCACTCTACTGACTCACTGAGGAAGGGGAGGCGGCACTCTACTGACTCACTGGGGAAGGGGAGGCGGCACTCTACTGACTCACTGGGAAGGGGAGGCGGCACTCTAGTGACTCACTGGGGAGGGGGAGGCGGCACTCTACTGACTCACTGGGAAGGGGATGGCGGCACTCTAGTGACTCAACGGGGAGGGGGAGGCGGCACTCTACTGACTCACTGAGGAAGGGGAGGCGGCACTCTACTGACTCACTGAGGAAGGGGAGGCGGCACTCTACTGACTCACTGAGGAAGGGGAGGCGGCACTCTACTGACTCACTGAGGAAGGGGAGGCGGCACTCTACTGACTCACTGAGGAAGGGGAGGCGGCACTCTACTGACTCACTGAGGAAGGGGAGGCGGCACTCTACTGACTCACTGGGGAAGGGGAGGCGGCACTCTACTGGCTGGCTAGGGAGGGGGAGGCGGCACTCTACTGACTCACTGGGGAGGGGGAGGCGGCACTCTACTGGCTGGCTAGGGAGGGGGAGGCGGCACTCTACTGACTCACTGGGGAGGGGGAGGCGGCACTCTACTGGCTGGCTAGGGAGGGGGAGGCGGCACTCTACTGACTCACTGGGGAGGGGGAGGCGGCACTCTACTGGCTGGCTAGGGAGGGGGAGGCGGCACTCTACTGACTCACTGGGGAGGAGGAGGCGGCACTCTACTGGCTGGCTAGGGAGGGGGAGGCGGCACTCTACTGACTCACTGGGGAGGGGGAGGCGGCACTCTACTGGCTGGCTAGGGAGGGGGAGGCGGCACTCTACTGACTCACTGGGGAGGGGGAGGCGGCACTCTACTGGCTGGCTAGGGAGGGGGAGGCGGCACTCTACTGACTCACTGGGGAGGGGGAGGCGGCACTCTACTGGCTGGCTGGGGAGGGGGAGGCGGCACTCTACTGACTAATAACGGAGTAGTCACTATAACACGGGTACACGTGAAAATAAATGACACTGATAATGACTGGAAAAAATATGCTAAATCCTACTGACTCTCAGGGAGACCCGGATGAAGAATCAAGTGGAAGACAAGCAGCATCCAATCCCAAAACTACTTGAACAGCCTGGCCAACTGTTGCAGCTGGCGGCTCATATCGCTAACATCGCTGCTATTAGCCAGAGTCCGGTGGAAGTGCTGGATCTGGTCTGGCGTCGCCTGCACCAGTCCGTCCGGCCGGGTGGCCGGCAGCTGCAGCAAAGCGGCTCCAATCCAGTCGGACACTGTCCGCTGATCCAATAGCAACAGGCTGTGCAAAACCTCGGCAGCGTCCGGCACAGAGTAGCTACTCAGCTGCAGTACGCTGGCGTGCACAAGCACCCGAGTGAGCGCGGCGCCGCCCTGCTCGGAGTCCGATAGCAGAGCCAGCACCGGTTCCCTGTGCTGCTGATTGTGCTGGCCAAGCTGCAGCAGTTCCTGCAGAAATTTTGTCACCGAGGCAACGGCGTCGCGATGCTCGGCGGACAGACTGCCCAGAGCCAGCTGCCAGATTGTTGGCAGAGCGCGCGACGCCAATAATTGGCCCGGACAGCGCTGCAAGAATCTTGTGCACAGCCGGAACAGATCCTCGGCCATGTCGGGATTCTGGGCCAGGCCGCGGCCGCTCTCCAGCGTTGCCAGTGTTGGCCCCATCATGGCTTCGAGCAGCTGCAGCAGGCCCACCTGGCAGGTTGAGTCTTCGCCAAATTCGTCAGTTAGAATGCCGGCCAGGTACAGGAAGCAGGAGTGGGGACAGGCGGCGTAGCTGAGCATGATGCGGTCGGCCAGCTGGGGCAGGAGGGGTGCACACGACCGCTTGAGGCAGCGGACCTGCAGGGGTAGGGAATGTTTTAGGTTTAACATTCAGTAGGTTCACATCCTGGAGTTGGGAGCTTTGGGGTTGGTCAGCTGGAGTTGGGAGCTTTGGGGTGGGTCGGCTGGAGTTTGGGAGCTTTGGGTGGGTCAGCCGGGGTTTGGGAGCTTTGGGTGGGTTAGCTGGAGTTTGGGAGCTTTGGGGTGGGTCAGCCGGGGTTTGGGAGCTTTGGGGTGGGTCAGCCGGGGTTTGGGAGCTTTGGGTGGGTCAGCTGGAGTTTGGGAGCTTTGGGGTGGGTCAGCTGGAGTTTGGGAGCTTTGGGGTGGGTCAGCTGGAGTTTGGGACTTTTGGGTGGGTCAGCTGGAGTTTGGGAGCTTTGGGTGGGTCAGCTGGAGTTTGGGAGCTTTGGGGTGGGTCAGCTGGAGTTTGGGAGCTTTGGGGTGGGTCAGCCGGGGTTTGGGAGCTTTGGGTGGGTCAGCTGGAGCTTGGGAGCTTTGGGGTGGGTCAGCCGTGGTTTGGGAGCTTTGGGGTGGGTCAGCCGGGGTTTGGGAGCTTTGGGTGGGTCAGCTGGAGTTTGGCAGCTTTGGGGTGGGTCAGCCGGGGTTTTCTGAGCCTTGGGGAGGGTCAGCCGAGGTTTGGGAGCTTTGGGGGTCAGCATGGGTTTGGGAGCCTTGAAATGCATTTTGGAATTTAGTGCTATGTATTAGTAATCAGAAGTCAAAAGAACCGTAGTAAGACAGTAAGCCATTTAAAACAATACCCTCGCCGAAGCTTACCTGGTACCGGATGACCCGGCAGGTGTGCTCCACAACTCGCATGCAGTCGGGATACTGAGCCAGAGTGCGCTCAATCGACGGCCAGACGGCCCGCATGACGGGCAGGCCGGGATGCGACTCCGACGAGCTGCTCAAATTGGGATGAAATTCCCTAAATAGCGTGGCCAGACAGTCCAGCCAGGGTATGGGATTGGCTTTGCCTGCGTTTGGACCGCAACAACTGCCGCCGCTGCAGCCGCTGCGACTGCCAGCTGCGGTGCGGGCTGCCAACGCAGCTTCGAGGCCGGCCACCTGCACGTCGCATAGGCGCTGCAGGCCTGCCGTGATCTGCTGCTCGTCTGGCAGCCGGCTCAGCACCTGTGTGATGCCGCACAGCAGCTCCTGTGGGCCGGGGTGGGGAATGGAATTTGCTTAGTGGGTAGACGATAGACTGAGCATCTGGGAGCGGCTCAGCCTGAGGGTTTGGGAGGCTGGCCAAGAAACTGAGGGTCTGGGAGGCTGGCCCAATAACTGAGGATCTGGGAGGCTGGCACAGAAACTGAGGGTCTGGGAGGCTGGCCAAGAAACTGAGGATCTGGAAGGCTGGCCAAGAAACTGAGGGTCTGGGAGGCTGGCCAAGAAACTGAGGATCTGGAAGGCTGGCCAAGAAACTGAGGATCTGGAAGGCTGGCCTAATAACTGAGGATCTGGGAGGCTGGCCCAGAAACTGGGGATCTGAGAGGCTGGCCCAATAACTGAGGATCTGAGAGGCTGGCCAAGAAACTGAGGGTCTGGGAGGCTGGCCAAGAAACTGAGGATCTGGAAGGCTGGCCAAGAAACTGAGGATCTGGAAGGCTGGCCTAATAACTGAGGATCTGGGAGGCTGGCCCAGAAACTGAGGATCTGGAAGGCTGGCCTAAAAACTGAGGATCTGGGAGGCTGGCCAAGAAACTGAGGATCTGGGAGGCTGGCCAAGAAACTGAGGGTCTGGGAGGCTGGCCAAGAAACTGAGGGTCTGGGAGGCTGGCCAAGAAACTGAGGATCTGGAAGGCTGGCCTAATAACTGAGGATCTGGGAGGCTGGCCCAGAAACTGGGGATCTGAGAGGCTGGCCCAATAACTGAGGATCTGAGAGGCTGGCCCAGCATTAGGATGACGGCATAAACCAGTCTCACCTGTGCCGCATCCGGCTTGAGGCCGGAATTGTTAGGCAGAGTCTCGGCCACCTGCAGCAAGCCAGCAAACTGGCTCTGCATCTGGGTTTTGCAGAATGTGCAATACTGGCCAAGGGCCGAGGCTGACGCGCTGACCAGCTCTGGATTGCTCAGAGCGTTCAGCAGCACGGGGAACACGGCGCCAAGGAACTCCTGATGGATGTTGACCCACACGGCCATCTTGCCTAGGAAGGTGAGTCCGGTCAGCTGAAGAGGAATCGGCGTGCTATCAGGCGGCAACGATAGCACGGCGTGCAGCAGCTGTGGTGTGACCTCGTTCTCCTGCCTGCGGTGGGTGGGCGAGGGGTGGCAACAGCTAGAGTACATCAATCGATAGACATCGATGTACATGTATGGGGCGCGCAGCTTTGGGGTTTACCCAGCCGTTCCAAGTCACGTGACGACTTACATCTGCGTGCATGCGTGCCAAAAAAATTGAAACGACTGGATGAATAAACACGCCTCGAAACTCAGGCTAAAGACTTTCTGAGTGGCCCTCAGTACACGAGCGTGTCACATTCACAGACAACTTGCAGCCTGCTAACACTTACGAGGACACTTCGCTAACAATGATGCACAGAATGAACAGTACAGCCTCAGTCAGACGCCAATCAGCGGAGGAGCTGGCCTCGAATTCCTTCAACAGGTTGAACATCTGCAATGATTTTTATGACAGTTCATATAGCAAAGAAATGAGTGATTGAACAAGACTAAAAAAGCGATAGTTATTGCCACAAAAACTAGATGTCATTCACAAAAATGCGCTCGTATACTATTTTGACAGTAGCAAAATTGGCGTTTTTAAACAGAAGCAGCAAGAAAAAATTAGTGGCACCCTTAGCAACCAGACAGGCCGATAAACAGGTAGGCTTTCTTTCCTCTTGCCCGCTTGCATCTGACTTTGACCTCTCTCCTTGCTGCTCACTCATTGGCTGAGCTAGATTAGGCCTGCCCCTAGACTGAGTTTCGTCCGCGTCTGACTGCCCTCTCTCTCCTCACTGCTCTCTCATTGGCTGAGCTAGATTAGGCCTGCCCCTAGACTGAGTTTCGTCCGCGTCTGACTTTGCCCTCTCTCTCCTCACTGCTCTCTCATTGGCTGAGCTAGATTGGGCCTGCCCCTAGACTGAGTTTCGTCCGCGTCTGACTGCCCTCTCTCTCCTCACTGCTCTCTCATTGGCTGAGCTAGATTAGGCCTGCCCCTAGACTGAGTTTCGTCCGCGTCTGACTTTGCCCTCTCTCTCCTCACTGCTCTCTCATTGGCTGAGCTAGATTGGGCCTGCCCCTAGACTGAGTTTCGTCCGCGTCTGACTTTGCCCTCTCTCTCCTCACTGCTCTCTCATTGGCTGAGCTAGATTGGGCCTGCCCCTAGACTGAGTTTCGTCCGCGTCTGACTTTGCCCTCTCTCTCCTCACTGCTCTCTCATTGGCTGAGCTAGATTGGGCCTGCCCCCTAGGCTGAGCTTCGTTCGTCTTGCATTCACTTGTGGCACTGCACAGACAAACTACTGAAAAAGAGTTAGACATCTAGTTATTCTAAAGCACCTGTGGTTACTATATACTTTTTATAACATTATTACAATTGGTTTTGGTGTTTCTTATTATGTTTCTGATTCCATTAAATTTCACAATACTCAACAAAGATTTTTTATTTCGGCAAAGTTACTCATCACTTGACATGGAGATTGATATCAGCAATGACCTGATCGAAACTAAAGTCTTTAGGAAGCCCAGCTTCACCGGCCTTATGCTGAGATTTGATGCCCTCTGCCCATGGCAATGGAAGAATGGCCTGATTCGCTGCTTTCTGCATAGAGCTTTTCTGATCTGTAGCTCCTGGAAACTGTTTCATGATGAGGTGGAACAGCTTACTGGCTATCTCATTGGGAATGGTTACCCCAGGAACTATGTGTCTCGCATTGTGAACCAGTTTTTAAATAAAAAGCTGACTAATCAACAGAGCACTCAGGAGTATAATGCTAAAGAAACTAACAGCCCTACGATTGTGTTGCCGTTTTTTGGCCTATGCTCTATTGAGTGTAAGAAGAAAGTTGAAAAACTGTTCAAAAAAAGCCTCAACGTTCAGCTTAGGATCACGTTCCGCACAGAGAAGGTGTCCCAGTATGTCTGCAACTTGAAGTCCCGTGTCCCTCGGCCTCTCAATGCAGGTGTCATTTATAAATTTCATTGCTCTGGCGACCAGAGTATTTCGTACATCGGAAAAACTAAGCGACACTTGTACACCAGGGTCAAGGAGCACTGGACCAAAATATCTGCTGTACAGGAGCACCTTCTCACATGCAACTCATGCTGTAACAGCAAACCGATTGATTTATTTAAGATTATCGATTCTTGCCGCCATGAGCACACTTTGAATATCTTAGAGGCTATGTACATCAAAGATCAGAACCCGAGCCTAAACTGCCAGCTAGCTATGGGGGGTGCCAGCCGCCAACTCAGCGTGTTTTAGCTTGGAGTGTACGCTACTGCACCGTGTGTTAACTTGTGTCGATTGAAAACTACGTACAATAATTTATATTGTGTATTCAACTTATCACAGGTATATTTATTCAACTGTTTATTAGAATTTTCAATTTCACTACTGCCCTGACGATGACCTACAAGGGTCGAAATGCATTGGCAATTGAATTAAAGTAAATAAAAACGAGTTAATGTTTGTTCTCTCATTCATTTTATTCCTATTTATTAAGCGAGCTACTCTACCAAAGTTACTCATCATTATAGGTTTCTTGGAATTTCAAGACTTAAATAAAAGCTGCTCACTGTGCAAAGTAGTCGCTCCGGCTCCACCAGATAGAGCACATCCTCCAGCAGCTCGGTTACCCGTTCCCGGAACTCGTGGAACCCGGTCGTATCCTGGTCGGCATCGCCAGTCGTAGAGTTGGGCGAAGCGCACTGGCAGTGCTTGACTAGGGCCACCACAACTCGCTCCATGTAGGGCTGGAACAGTTCTTTAGACTTACTAACTGACACAGCTGCGGCAAATGAATACCAGAAGGACAGTGTGTACTCTGCCAGCTCCCGGCAGGGATGGCCGACTACGGTCAGCAGTAGGTCCAGAGTGCGCAGCGAGCCCAATCCAACATTTGGTTCGTTGGTCAGCTTTGGCGTGAGGGACTGCGCCATGTCCGACCAGACTCGGCAGATACTAATACACCTGCGACAGTGACGCCAGGTAGACTCTTGGTTATATAGACTCTTGCGGCTTGCGACCACCTATGCTTCAGGTTGCGTCACTATCTCACTCCAAAAAATTCGGTGGACACCATTACCCCCCCTGACCCCAAGATTCGGTGGGTTCCATTACCCCCCCCCCAAAAAAAAGATTTGGTGGGCGCCATTATCCACCCAAAGATTCGGTGGGTGCCATTATCCCCCCCCCCCAAAAAAAAGATTTGGTGGGCGCCATTATCCACCCAAAGATTTGGTGGGCGCCATTGGCCCCAAGATTCAGTGGGCGCCATTATCCCCCCCCCCAAAAAAGTTTTAATGGGCGCCATTATCCCCCCCCAAAAAAAAGATTCGGTGGGCGCCATTTACCCCCCCCCCGCCCAAAAATTCGGTGGGTGCCAACAACCCTCCAAAGATTCGGTGGGCGTCATTACCCCCCCCCCGCCCCACAAAGATTCGCTGGGGCGCCATTATCCCCCCGGCCCCAAAGATTCGATGGGCGCCACTATATGAAGAAAACTTAGTCTCTAGACATAGGTTTCCATACCCCACCAACCTGGAAGTGTCCTCGGCTGCCACGCTGGCCTGGTAGGCGGGCTCCAGGCCTAAGGCGGCGTTAACCATGGCCGGCACCACGGTGGGGTACAAGTCAACAGCTTCGACAGCGTAGAAGGCGGAGCACAGGCACTCGGCGGCGGTCGTGTGAGCGGACTCGGCCAGGTCAGGCGACAACGAGCCGGCAGTGGCGGTCTGACTGCCAGCAATGAACCGGAAAGGCGCCAGCAGCAAGTCCATTCGATGCTGCTCAACAAAATCGTTATCGGCGAATACGCCGACTGACCACCACTGGCCGAAGGTGCCAATCAGTTTGTTGGCCAGCTTCCAATTGCCGGCCGATTCGTACTGGTTGAGACAGCTGGCCTGTGAATAGATTAGAGTAAACATGTTTAACCTATGTTGATAAGAATTTTACTACTGACAAAAGTAGAATATAAGCATGTGAGTCTAGAATGTTTGAAAAAGTTCCATATAAAAAATGACTTTTTGGGGGGGGGGGGTTATTTGATTTTAATAATAAACTTAAATATGGACTCATATCAGTATACTGTCGATGTCAGCATAGCCAAACTGGTGTCAGCATTGCCAAACTGGTGTCAGCATAGCCAAACTGGTGTCAGCATAGCCAAACTGGTGTCAGCATAGCTAAACTGGTGTCAGCATTGCCAAACTGGTGTCAGCATAGCCAAACTGGTGTCAGCAAAGCCAAACTGGTGTCAGCATAGCCAAACTGGTGTCAGCAAAGCCAAACTGGTGTCAGCATTGCCAAACTGGTGTCAGCATAGCCAAACTGGTGTTAGCATAGCCAAACTGGTGTCAGCAAGCCAAACTGGTGTCAGCATAGCCAAACTGGTGTCAGCAAAGCCAAACTGGTGTCAGCATAGCTAAACTGGTGTCAGCATTGCCAAACTGGTGTCAGCATAGCCAAACTGGTGTCAGCATAGCCAAACTGGTGTCAGCATAGCCAAACTGGTGTCAGCAAAGCCAAACTGGTGTTAGCAAGCCAAACTGGTGTCAGCATAGCCAAACTGGTGTCAGCATAGCCAAACTGGTGTCAGCAAGCCAAACTGGTGTCAGCATAGCCAAACTGGTGTCAGCATAGCCAAACTGGTGTCAGCATAGCCAAACTGGTGTCAGCATAGCCAAACTGGTGTCAGCAAGCCAAAC
This sequence comes from Macrostomum lignano, assembly GCA_002269645.1. NCBI lineage: Eukaryota > Metazoa > Platyhelminthes > Macrostomidae > Macrostomum > Macrostomum lignano. Next base: position 95,486 of record NIVC01000131.1, read on the forward strand.
TGGTGTCAGCATAGCCAAACTGGTGTCAGCAAAGCCAAACTGGTGTCAGCATAGCTAAACTGGTGTCAGCATTGCCAAACTGGTGTCAGCATAGCCAAACTGGTGTCAGCATAGCCAAACTGGTGTCAGCATAGCCAAACTGGTGTCAGCATAGCCAAACTGGTGTCAGCATAGCCAAACTGGTGTCAGCATAGCCAAACTGGTGTCAGCATAGCCAAACTGGTGTCAGCATAGCCAAACTGGTGTCAGCATAGCCAAACTGGTGTCAGCATAGCCAAACTGGTGTCAGCATAGCCAAACTGGTGTCAGCATAGCCAAACTGGTGTCAGCATAGCCAAACTGGTGTCAGCAAAGCCAAACTGGTGTCAGCATAGCCAAACTGGTGTCAGCAAAGCCAAACTGGTGTCAGCATTGCCAAACTGGTGTCAGCAAAGCCAAACTGGTGTCAGCAAAGCCAAACTAAACAGAGACGGAACTCACAAAGAAGTCCAACAGCTCCAGCCTGTGCTGATCCCATTCTCCAATGAGTTCGTGCCGGCGGTTCTGGCCAAGCCGCAACGATTTATTATTAATCTCCTCCGGCATTACAAACAATATCTCAAGTAGATTGTCCATCAAGTGGCCGTCTCGCGATAATGTAACGATAATTTCCTGCAGGGAATTGCGCCACTGCACCATCTGCAGTGCCAGGTCGGCTATGGCCAGGCACAGCTGGGTGACTACCTGAGGCGAGGTGCGACTTTGACTGTTGAGATGGCTGAATAGAGAGGCCTTTAGGTCCTGCGATTGAAATGAGTTTTTTTAAATATAAGACAACCATCTTCAAGTTGCTACTACTAGTAGAAATAAACAACTTTTCTTAATTAAATAACAAATTGTAAATTAAATTAAACAGACATACATGATGCGTATTAGGCGGCAGCTCGTGGAACTGGTACTTGATCTGAAATGGTTACAAAAAGTTCATTCAAATATCAATGACATCTAAGAAAGAAACAAAGATAGAGAACAACCTTAGATCGCATAGTCTGAGCGGCAAAGTAGCAACAGCTCAGGTCAGTGTTGTGCTGCAGGATGTCATTACAGATTTGCCAAGAGTAAATCTGTGTGAATGCAATTAGTGGAGGGTACTCATTGGAATAGGGCCATATCAAAATTAAGATGATATTATTTGCAAAGTATATAACTTATTTTTGCAAGAATCCTAATGTTTAGAAACTAGTTGCTGCAAGATTTTTTTACATCATTTTAAGATATGATTTTAAGATTTTAAGACATTTTTAAGATATATACCTCTACATGAACTACAAGCATATTAAAAAATAAAATAAACTAAGTATTTATATCAACAAATGGCTGCTTAAATCAAATGCTAATATTCTCCCTAGTTATAGACTTAAATCCTTTTCTAGTTTAATATAACAAAAAATATATTATTTTCTTTAAAAATTGTTTGTTGTTTAGTGCATTAATGTTACTTGTAGTGGAAAGATGCATGTTTTGACTATTTTTATAATTGTTTTCTAAAAATATAATAATAATAATTAATTGTTTATTAATAAAGTTTGTTGGCATTTAGCATGGCTTGTAAGTAGAATATTTAGAGATAAAAAATTTCTTTATTTTATAACTATATGTATTAAAAAATTAATTTTGAAAGTTTTTTAAGTCAAAATTTTTTATTTGAAATTTGGAAAAACCAAAAATATTTTGAATTTTTTAAATATCATCTAGATTTCTGTTGCAATTCAATGTTTCATGTATGAATGCTACTAGTAAATGCAAGTAAGAATGCTAGTAAAAGTAATAAGAAATACTAAGACAAATACTAAGATATATACTCAGACTTTTTCTCAGTTTACACTCATTATATACTTAGACTAATATTTAGACAAGTGCTTAGACCCAATTCTAAGACTATTGCTTAGAGATAAATTGTAATCTAGCACAACTTTGGTAGCATTAGTGAAGTTAGAAAATCTCCCATTATAAGTTGTTAAATGATTGATAGTAAGAGTTTACCTCTATCAAAACTTTGATAACAACCATAATAAGATTATTTTAGAGGTACAACCAATAGCCCTCTCACAACTTGCTTGCAGCTATGAAATTGGTTCAAAAAGTAGAACATTTTGAGAGGACAGAAGTAACCTCCAGGGCATTAGCTATTGCCAAAATTTCATTGTAGCATATACTTTTTCTATAATAATGCAAGAATATGCTACAAGAACATATGACTAAAAGATATAGAATTAAGGTCTATGAAGTTTGCTTGTGAGAAGTTTGCTTGCTAAACTTTGCTTGTTAAATTTTTCTTGCAGAAAATTTGCTTGCTGCATATAAGCTTGCCAAAGTTTGTTTGCAGGAACTTTGCTTGTAGAAATTTTGCTTGCTGAGGTTTGCCAGCCAGTTTTCTTGTGGAAATCAGGAACTACAACGATATATACTTTTACCAATCCCTGTCTATCTTCTATCTATACTAAATGTCGAATCATTCTATATACTAAATTCTTAAAATGAAACTCTATAAGCCTAGTTTGAAAGCTTAGTGTCAAGTCAGTTTACTTTGTGATGCTGATAAGAATCTACTTGCAAAGCATCTGTAGACTTTAGTAAGTAATAATTGAATGACAAACTTCACAAGCAATCAAAACAAGCAAGCAAACAAGAAAATAATTTAGCAAGTTAAAACCTTGCAATAGTGATTGCAAATTTCTAGGAAGCAGACATCAAAATTCTGCAAAGAAAGTTTGGCAAGCAAAGCTCTTACAAGAAAAGTTCAGCAAGCAAAGTTCCTACAAGCAAAATTTGGCAGGCAAAGTTCCTGCAACCAAACTTTGGCAAGGAGAATTCCTCCAACCAAATTATCTACAAGCAAAGTGTGGCAAACAAAGTTCGGCAGGCAAACTTTGGCAGGCAAACTTTGACAAGAAAACTTGGGCAAGCAAAGTTTGGCAAGCAAACTTCCCACAAGCAAATGTTGTACTCCTATAGAATTGGCTAATATATATTTCACTAGGCTTAACTTGCCATAATTAATATAAGTAATTGATTGTTACTAGTAGTTTAAATCTACTTTGGCAAAAGAATTTTCAATGAAAGTCAATAATAGCAAAACTTTTGCAATGACCATCCTATATCCTAAAAATGAGTTATTTTTTATCTAAAGCTAGCCATTTTTAGTGAAAAATTGTTGCAATAGATCTAAGCTTTAGCAAAGAGCAAAGAGTTAGTTGTTTTAAAAAAAGTCAAAATGAAAAAAGACTATCTTGTTGTTACATCTTTTATTATATGGCAATTCTTTATTATTTAAATGCTGTTTTATTAGGTGCCATTCCTTTATATCAAGATTTCAAAGTTCAATTTAGGAACTAGAACTGAAAAACTATACTATCATTCCTAGAATCTATCAATTGCACTTTATATGTATATAACATAGAGCACTAACTAAGTTATAAGTTTTTTTAATTTAAAAATTATAAATATATAATGTAAAAGGTGGTCAATGAATAATTTTTTAAAGCTACAACTACCAAAGTGGCATATTTACAATTATAGTTATAAGTTATAAATAGCCTATCTATCTTTTAGCCAAACTGGTTACTTTTTTTGGCCAAAATATATCTATAACTCAGAACATCCTGAATGTATGCTGGACTAAAATCTCCTACAATTTATTTGGTACGCCTATTTGCACCAAATTTTTTCCAACCCAGAAAAAATTATAATTCTAGAAAAAAAATTAGGCTTGTTACGAGCTTCATTTAGTGTTGCGATGTACCAAAAAACCTTTTTTAGCCAAAAATTCCTCCTAAAAAAGGTCATTCTAAGACCTTAAGCCTTTCTAAAAGGTCTTTCTTAGTTTTCTAAGAAAGGCTTTCGTACGAAAATTCTTTCAAATACTACGAATATTTTCATTTTAAACAAACTTAAATTAAACCTAGAGAAAAGAGAATGCAAAATTTACATTCTTAGCAATAATTTACACAAGTTTTATTCATTGTTAATTTTAAAAAAGCAAAAAGTTTATCACTGATTATCTAGACTATACAAATTTTCCTTCATTTTACATAAAAACTAAAAAGGGTTAATTTACATTACAATTTTTATACACGGCATGAATTTATTCACCAAAATTGGTACGCCAAAAATTTCTTGAGCTCAAAGTAGTACGCCAAAATAGCCAAACTTTTCAATGGTATGCCGGAAAATTCTGGCTTACATGTAACCTTCCTGAGTTTGGATAGTGGAAAATCAATGCATGCCAAGATTTTTTTCATTCTTTTAAAATAATTACTTTCTATTTAAATTTACTCTTATTTCACAATTTGATTCTGCAACTGCAAGAACATGTATACCACTTTTTCACTATTTTTATATGCTAGACTAGATAGCATGGCCGGTTTCCAAAAAAAATTTTTATGCCAAGTATCACCAAAAGTTGTGAACTATCTTTTGCCAAAAAATATTTTGCCTAAATGGGCTGCATTCTGATTAACTGGTGCATATGGATGAAATTTAAAATACTTATTTAGATTGGAAACTAAAAAGAAAAGTAGCAACAAAAATTAATAATTAAATAATTAAAATAAATTAAATAAAGAAAATAGTTGGGAATTAATAAAATGTTTTAATGAATTTGCCTAAATTTATACAATTCAGTGGTTCATAATTATAACTTAATCCTAATTAAAATTCAAATGGTGAAAGTACTTAAAAAGTTGACTCACTGATTTTTGAAATCCATCAAGCCACTGTGAAGCACTCTCTTTGGACAAATGTCCATTGCCATTGCTATTATTGTACAAAACACCAACTGCTTCAACAACTGAGGTGTAGGAGTAGGTGTCTGATGTGGACTGCTTCTCAGAGGACATAGTCATTAAAATGAATTGTATATTAAGCTTAATTATAAAAATAGTTTGTGTTGATTCAAACCAAGATATCTAGTTTTTAAACATTAGGTCAAGAATCTCAAGTAGACTAAATATTAAAGTTTTTAATGGCAAAAGAAGCGCTAGATAATTTCGAAAGAGCGTAAAAAACCAATCGTTAAAAGCGAATTGAGTCTATAAATTCCCTGCTGCAGTTCTTGTATGCGTTACGTCTCGAGACTGAAGTCTTAGTTTGAATGTTTGACATCTGAATCCAAGGAAAATTTATTACTGTACTGATTTAAATTACAATAAAAATTTGTTCGTAGCGAAATGGCATTCTATTTTAGTTATATGTAGTTTACTAATAAAAATTAGGCCAAGCTATTAAATTCCTTTGCATCCGAAATATTTAACCTTAGTAAATCAGTTGTTTTATCTTTCATAATTGTCCGTGAAAACCAAACCCGGTAAATGGGCCTTTTAAACATGCACGCACTAATTATGACTCAAGTAGAGATGTACCATACATATCTAGGCTGACTTAAATATGTCTATTAGAGATGAGAGAGATCGAAGAGACAGGAGGTGAGAAGAGAGAAAATTAGAAGAGAGAAGAGGAGAAAAGAGAAGAGAGGAGAGACAAAAGAGGAGAGGAGAGAGAAAGACGAGAGATGAGAAAAGAAAGGAGAGAGGAGATAAGATAAGAGAGAGTTCGAGGAGACGGAAGAGAAGTGAGGAGAGAAGAGAGACGGTTCAAAGGCCTCAAATTTTATTTTTAACACGAATTTAATCCAATTTTTTATCTTCATCTTAACTACTAATTAAACGAGCTTTTGTTTGAGGCCAACTTCAGATTTCGGAATGTATGCAAAAAATAGTTCAGAGGATTAAAATTCAGCGGGCTCAAAATCCGCGGGTGCAACAGCTTGTACAATAAATAAATATATCAGATACGCGTATACTTTTTATATACTTTATCTCTGATGTTTGATTATAACTAAAAAATTAAACAGCTGCTAAAGTTCTGAGATGGTACCTACCTAAACCTTGCTGCAAATTTTCTCGGCTGGCAAGTGTTCCTAGACCCTAAGGAGTGCCCATAATTTGTCGTGCCGCTAGCGCTTTTACATGCTCTCGAAAGATTGGATTTTCCTACATGTATCGCGGATATCTCTCGACCGAATGTGCGAAAATCAATTCAGCGCTATACTTAGTTTTCTAGACTTCATCTGGGCAACAAACACATCCTCTGCGCATTCTTCTAGCCAAAGAAACAATTATGGGGCATTATTTAATATCTAATTACTTCAAGAAAAGCTGAAATACTAGTGTATCGTAGTACAATCCTACTTTCGGTGGTGATGCAAACCTAATATACATGTAGGCAACTAACCAACAGTATGCAATGCAAAAAGCAGAAGTTTCAAGAAATCATAAAAGAAGATATATTATTTATTGCCTCCTGCTTTATTTTATGAAGGCTAAAAATAACAGTAATTTTCATTTTACGAGCTAGTTCAAACGAATCATTTCACATCAGAATCGCAACTCGAATTGATCATTTTCTAAATTGCTAGCTTTAGACATTACAGCAATATCCCAAATTTTAAAGCAATCGCGAAAATACCCTACTGTTAGTAAAACAAATCGACCAGCTGGATCATTAAAGTCCTACAAATTAATCAGCTTTATTATATGCCGAGCTGTCTACTGCATAGGAAGGGCGTGGTCCCCGAACTGTAACCCAAGCATTAAAAAACGGATAAAAATGTATAGGCAAACGAACTCGAACACATGGTTTTCAATCCAAAGAAGACAGATTTAGCAGGATGAGAGTTGTATTAGCGCTTTTTGTTATTCACCTTGAAAAATGTACAGCTGACATGGCCTGGATAGTTAATTAAGTTGTACAAAAAGGAGAACAATCAAAGCCTAATTGTATGTACAGAAGCAGGTGCAACGTATGTAATCACAAAGCTGAACAAGTCGAAAACAAAAAACGAGAAAACTGGTCGCGCAGAAAATCTAAAGAATGAACGGTAATTCCGCATCTAAACTGGCTGCCAGGCTGTGTCGCGCGGGGGAGATCGGTGTGAGAATACATTGAAAATAGGGGGAGGGGGAAGAATTAGAAAAAGAAAAGATAAGCAGAGAAAGAGAGAAGGGGAAGAAACAATGTTGATATTACGTTGAGAAACACCACACCAACTCTTAGAACAGAGAGAGTAACTAGGACGGGCACGGAGCAGGGTGGCTTGGGTAGGGTCGATGTCACACAGTCGTAACGACCACAAGCAGGTGCGGCGTCTCAGAACTGGGCTGTGGAAACAGATTAGCGTACAGATCGCTGGCGTACTGCTGCAGCTTGGAGGTTGCAAACTGGCCGGGCGGAAAGATGTGCACAACATAGGCTGGCACATCCTGCTGATCGGGATAGTTGACGTTGACAATGCCGGCGGCCTGCTTCTCCTGCAGGTACTTGATGAAGGCCTCGCGCAGATTGTGCGTCTGGCTCCGATAGTCCTGCGCATTGACGCCGCAGGCTACGGCCAGCAATACGCAATATTCCGCTTCGTCCGCCATCTTGCGCTGGACGCCTTCCAGCTGAGCTGGCTCCAGTCGCATCCGCTGAGCGACCTTCAACACCCGGGCAGCGTCTGGCGCAGCCAGCTCCAGCGCCGCTTTGGCCAGCGTGTCGCTGCCGCGGACAAAGTGCATCTGCACGCCGGCCTCGTCGTTCTTTAAGGCTAGACGACCCTGCCATTTCACTGGATACTTGCGCAGCAAGGCATCCAGCTGTCCAGATTGCGCCGGGGCCTGCGACTGCTGCTGCTGCGGTGGCTGCTGCTGAGGTGGCTGCTGCGGTGGTTGTGGCGGTTGTGGCGGTGGCGGCGGCGGCGGAGGTTGCGACGAAGCGGCTGTTGTTGCGGCTGCTGCGGCTGACTGGCTGTTTGAGCCGGCAGCTGTGGCGGAGGCGGCGGCGCGGAACTCGGCTGGAATAGCTGCAACTGAGGCACATATTGGCTGTAAAGCAGGTCCTGAGGATAGCGTCCGCTAGCAAATAGTTGCATGTAGAGAGCCTGCAATTGAACCTGCTGCTGTTGCGTCTGTTGTTGCTGCTGCTGCTGCTGCATCCGCTGGGCAAAAGCATCATTGCCAGTCGAATCACTAGTTGTAGACGTAGTAGACAGTGATGAAACCGCAATTGATTGGGGCGTCATCAGTTGAGAGACTTGCTGGATTGGCGCAGCTGAGGTGTCAGGGGGAGCAGCGCAGGTGGTCACAGAGCAGATGGAGAATGGCTGCAGGCGCAACTCTGGAGCTGTGGTCACAGGCGTTGGCAACGATGACGGAGGCTGCGGCGGCAAAGCCGGCTGGGTGACAGACGGCGGACGGACAGGAGTGACCGCCGGCGGCACGGGGGTAAGTGTGAACCGTTCACCAGACGGATAGCGAAGTCGGTCGCGTTCCATGTAAGGCGACAAATCAATGTTTCCTTCGACAACTTCGCGAATAACATCGTCCAAGTGCTGCAGCGCCAAGGCTTCCATGGCCGGTGGCGACTTCTTGGCTGGCCGCTGGGCCAGGCCGCCAGTCAGACTGATAGTTGGCTGGGTAGGCGTTACTTCGGCGCTAGAGGCGACGCTGATGCCAACGGCAGAGCTGGCGCTGGTGACTGTAGGAGTATCGCCAGCTTGTTGCTGCTGATTATCCCAGCAGGCAGCTTGGTTGGGCGGAGCTGCTTGCACCTTGCGAATCACATCCTGTACAAACTGATCAAGATCTTGCTGAGCGGCCGGCTGCATTGGAGGCCGGGCGGGCTGGGCTGGCGGACCAACAGGGTGCAGCATCAGGCCCGCCTCCGGCGCAGCAGAACGCGCCGTCTGCGGCTGCGGTACAGGCGGCAGCGGAGGCGGTGGCGGTGCGGGAATGAGCGGACGTAGACTCAGTTCGGGCACTCGGAACTGAGGTTGAGACAGGCTGATAGCGGCCGGTCGTTGGCTTAGCTGGGCCAGAGCGTGCGCAGCTGTAGTTTCTAAATCAGCGTGGGCGGCCGCCAGCTTAGGCGGCTCATCGTCGTCGACTCGGTCCGGGCTGATCGCGGCGGCGTCTGGCTGAAAGCGGTCGATGGTCGGCAGGTCTGGCGCCGGCTCGAAAGTCTCGTCGTCGGAGAAAGAGAACAGAGATTTCTCAGTGACAGCTCGCGGATCCAACTGGGCCTTGGCTTCGGCAAATATGTCGGTTAGGCGACTGCCAGCCGGCGGGCTTCCAGGATCGACAACAGACTCGGCGCGGCTAGAATCAGTCATTGGCACGGTGCTGGGAGTTGACGGCGCGGCAGCCTCCTCAGAGTCAGACGAGCTGCCAAACACGCTGTCGACAGACATTTTGCCGCGGCTAGCCTTGCCTGACTTAGACGACCGGTGCAACCGTTTGGAAGCCGGAGCCTTGGCTGCTGACGAGGAGCCGCGTCTTCGCTTCTCGTTGCCGCCACCGCCGCCACCACCGCCGACTTCGCTGCCGGTTGTGGTCGACTTTCGACTGCGGAATCGCGAGGAACTGCCACTCAACTGATGCTGCTTCTTGGATCGCACAGCCTCTTGTGCAGGATAAGTTCTAACGTTTTCCTGCATTGCCTCATCCTCGGTGTCGCTTGCTGATGGGCCAGCGGCGCTCTGCTGTCTGCTGGCGGGAGGCCGAGGCCTCGATCGTTTCCTGGAATTTTCATCCGAACGCCGGACTTCGCCTGGCCTGGTCAGACTTCTGATGCCGTCGGACGCGGACGCGGTTCGAGAAGCCTGCCGGCGTTTGATTTTGTCGTACATAGATTCGTACGGTTGGGCCCAATCGGCTGGATCGAATGCCAGCTCGAGCTGCGCGTCATTTTCGCGCTTGATTGGTGGCTGGCGCCAATGTGGCGCCGGGCAGATTTGCCGCTTCTAATACTGCCGCCAGCGTCGGAGTCAGCTTCCTCTGATTCTGAATTACGACGCCGTTTCACCACCATAGTGGACTGGCCAACACGAAGCGGCGGAGTTGGTGACACCGGAGTCTCTGGCGGCGTCGGCATGGTGGAACTACTGCGAACTTCCTCTTCGCCAATGGTGGATGTCGGATTGGCCTCCGTGCACGTGCCAGCGGATGGCGACTGGCAATCGAATAGGCCGACAAGAGGCTGCGTCGCCGATCCGCTGCGGGTGCCAAGCGCGGCCTCGTAGGCGGACACTGCTTGCTCGAGGCAGCGTGTTTCCCGCTCAGTCACGGACTGTTGGCCAGCCGGACGAAGGCCACCAGAGGCGGCCGCAGTAGCTCTAGGCGTTTTCCTAGTAGAAGCTGCCGGCGAGCGAGACGACAGTGAGGGCGAATTGGACTTCTTCAGCCAGCCGGGTGTGGAAAGCCGGTCGCTGTCCGACACGAGGCCAGATTGCTCCGCAGTGGATCTGTCGGACAGGAATTGAGAAGGGCTACTCACTTAAGGACTGACTCCAGTGTTAGAACTTTAATACATAAGCTGAATTTGACGCAATTTTCAATCTAAATGCCATCGAGGGGCATGAGTGCATACTTAAACTAAAAAATGGTAATACTACTGAGCAATGAAAGCTTACCCGCTGGTATCCGCATCGCTGCATTCGCTGCGCGCGTCCTCAAAGCAGGACAGTCTGGCTAATAGTCGTGATCTCGCTCCGACCCGTCCTTGGCCGCCGGGACGTCTCCGTCCGAGCTGTGGCCGCCGGACTTGCGTCGGACGCTGCCGCTGTTTACGCGCTGACGGGACTCGATGAATTCGCGCAGCTCGGGCGGATTAGTTGGTCGATTGGCGTCTTGGTCAGCTTCATTTGTGCTGGATCAGAAATTGGACAGGCGTATATAGGGTATAAATTCGTTGACTTATTTTTGCATGCACGCTAGAATGAGAAGCCTAGCCTAGCTTACTCCAATCATTAAATAGGAATGAAAAACCTCAATCTCCCACAATGTACTTTGCTATACATTTGTCTATGTCTATGGCCAAAACTGATCTACGAGCTAATTAAGAGTAGACGAAATCGTTCTTTAACGAGAGTACACAAAATTGACATACCCGCAGTCTTGAACTTTGCGCCAGTTCCCGTGACTCCTTGCCTTCACGTATTCTAGCATCATGTCGCGATAACGAGCCGCCGCCTTCGCACTGGAAATGATGCCGCGGTGAAGCTCGGGTGCCAGTAGCTGGTCGAAAAGCCTGGCGCAAAGGCAAAAAGAGGTCAGAGGATGGCAATCTTAGTTACTTAAATTTAGGCTCAGCTCGTTTGCAGGGTGGAGAGGGGCTACGGGCACTGCCGCAAACCAAGGTGAAACAGGGTGTACAGCGGCCCTAACTTGTTTTGTTAACCATACTAGCACCAGCCCCATATTAATGCGGCCATGCAGGGAATCGAACCCACGGACCCTAGTCAGGCGCTGGAGATGGCGCCTGGCGATTAACCCGATCCAACAAAATTTACAGTAAAAATGATGGTATTATTATTAAAAAGCTCTTACTTGTAATCGCTGCACTGGCCAGACGTGACCAATTCGTCAACAAAGTGCTTCTGACAAGGCTGGCTAGCAAAGTCAACTAGCAATCGTTGGCCAAGCAGACTGGCGCATTTCATTGCATCAACGGCTCGGCGTGCGTCGTCCAATTCGTTAAAGAATACCAGGGCGCAATGCCGGTGCGAATTGACGCAAACGTCTCTGAGACGGCCGTGACAGGCAAAAGTTTTACTTAGTAGCGATTCTGTCACTGTGGATGCCAGGTTAGCCAGCCACACGCAGTTGGTTGGCTGTGATTTTTGATAGCTGAGCCGGACTCGCTGACCGCCAACGGTCAGGTCGGCTGACTGACGGAGGGCAGCCGCGGCGCCTCGGATGTCTGAGAATTGCACAGTTGCCTTGGCTGGCCCATCTGTTGAAGACTTTAGTTCCACGTCCTGGAGAGAATTTGGGGTGGCGTTTTATGCTTATCTAAACCCACTAAACACCAAAACAGGCAAAACTACGCTTAGTAAAGTCAAGGTAAATCGTAGCAACTCTGCAATCAAAAGTCAGATAAAAAACAAAGGGATGCAGGGCATTAGTCAGCAGAAACACTCACCAGGATGGCGCCGTAGGCGGCAAGTTTTTCCCGCAGGTCGGCTTCTTGAACGCCGGGTTCAATATTGCTGACTAGCAAAGTCCTTGACGCCCGCGGGTGAAACTCGTCAAAGACTTGTTCGCCGGCTTCGTCAGCCGATTCTAGCCGCTCAACGTTGAGCGTCATGCCAAAGAAGCTCTTGCCGCTTTTGGTGAGCTCGTAAGCGGACTCGGCGTCTTCAGCCCGCTTAAAGACAATCAGCGCATGCCTGTCGTCTTTCTCGCCGCGCACTTGAATGCTGGACACTTTGCCAACTTTTCTGTACTCGTGAAACAGACCGTTTTGAATGCTGCCGTCTGCAATGACATTAATAAAGCCGCGGGCGGGGTAAGAGCGGAATTAATTAATTCAATCGGGCTTGTCTCGAAGCAAAATCACGCAATTTTTCTAGGTCTCATATTATATTACTAGAAGAAATTCTCGGGCCTTTTAGAATAGTGTAGGTGAAAATTTCAAGACTAAGAAAGGGTTTGAAAAGCGAGTTAGTGCGTGCACGCGATTCGTACTGTTCAAGAATTTTTGTTGTTGTCTTGTGTACAACCGAATACAGAAGAAACTAGAAACTAAAATCTAATGCTAACTGTGGATTTAAACACGTACTGTCTGTTTAAATTTATAACATCGACTCATCAACACTTACCAGAGGAACGGTCGGGAAAATTCCAGACCTTAAGCACTTTCAGTTTGCTGCCGTCCTGCTTGCCGACTTGGGTCCTGCGGGAAGAACGAAGGGCCAGGCGGAGTAAAACCTCTGCGCGCCTATACACAGATGGGATTGCAAAAAGCGGTCTCCTCTCTGAGTCCCTTTCGTCTCTCCTGTTCCTACCCGACTCCACTCCCCTATTTCCCCTGGCTCCCAATCCCTCCCCTTCCCACTCAGCTTCCTCTTTAGCCTTCATTCACTCCAGGACAGGCTAGTCTCACTCTCACCCAAGTGCAGCGCAGCGCAGAGCAAAGCAAAGGGAAGAACGGCCATGGTAAAATCAATACTTCACCCCAATGTGCAAAGGAACCAAACCCGTTCACATATTGCTCATAGCTATCTTAATGTACTCTGTAGCCCAATTTAGTGTTTAGGTAGAACGACCAGGCCTTATCAATGCAGTGATTCAATGTGGAAAATTGTGAATCAAATGTACTCGCATAGGACCAAATACATTACATAAACTATGGAAATTGATCAAAGGCAAAATGAAAGACGATTGCGAAAAGGTTTGCATCTATCATATTCAGAGTAACATGCATCGAATATGCATATGAAAAATTTCCTCATATCTATTGTACTGATATTATTAGCAATTTTGATTGCTACGAGCGAGCACAATCTCCAAAAGTATAATAGAGATAGCTTAATAATAATTATATTAGGGGTTGCAGAGAGAAAACCGGTTAATCAGTTATGCAAGATGAAATAGGATCCGTCCAGCCCCATCGACAATGCCAGTATCGATCCAGAGTGGGGTACCTTGTGTGCTTAGTAAGCAGAGTGCGGCGATATGCCGCGTCCCGCGCCAGGACTTGCACAGGAGGGTGTGGAAGCACAAGCTTTTGCTGACTAGGCAAATGAAAGGGTTGGGCTTGTCCTGTACAGTGCGGTGTGCGGCTGACTACGGCCTAAGCCAAAGCAAGAATGAATTTCAGGTCACCACGTCTGCTACCTCCCCCCACCCGTTCTTTTCATGCAAACCTTCCGCCTCTCCCTCTCCCTTTACCCAGCTCTTGCAGTCAGTCAGCCAAAAACACACTATAAACCCCAGAACCCCCGACCGATGCGCGAACGCGCGCGTTCATTAACGTTCCCTCTCTATTCTGTTCACCGCCGGGCGCCAACCCACCCTCCGCTGTTTTGTGTACGCACGCACGCGCAGAGGAAGGGGTTGGGGTTGTTGGTTAGGAAACGAACAGTGGCGAGGGATAGAGAAGGAAATAGACAGAGGGCAGAGTGAGTAAGCTCCGAGATAGCCCAGTAGGCCAAACCTTACCAAAACAAGCAAGCAGCTCACACAAGGCTCACTCACAACTAGGGAAAGGGTAAGGGAGGAAGGCCAAACGGCTCTAAGGTTTGGGCAGGAGCGTCACAGCGGGGCAAGAGAAAAATCGTGCCACTGCAAGTGTTCTGTTCAGACTTAGTCGTAGCACAGAAAACGAAAAAAGTGGAGCGAATGAGTAGCAGCATGGCTGCAAGCACACGCACGCATGCATGCAGTTCACGCACACATACAATTGCAGTACATACACCCCAAACTGAGAGTTCAACTAGACACAAGCCCGATAAGGATAAGGACGCGTAGCAATTTCTTAATAAATTAACAAAAGATCTTTAATTATTTGTACAATTTCTCTTACCTGATTGGCGGACTGTTGTTGTTATTGACGCTTGTTGAACCATTTTCTAGAGAGCTCCTGTATGTTTAACAAATGTGTAAAGATGTCTAAAAGTTACATTATTTAAAGACTATGGAGCACGAACTTTTCTTTAAAAGCATGAATACACCGACTTACTTATCCGAAAACTTGCCGCTGGCCAGATCCTTCAGACGCTGTAGTCCAGGCTCGCCAGATTGATCGCAGTGTTCGGAAGTTAGCGAATGACCATTCAATAGATGCCGAGCTGCACAGGCTTTAGCAGCCACTTTTGCGTCTGGAAACGACAGCACTGCGCCGCGCAAATTGCCAGCCTCGTGAATTTTAGTAGCTAAGACACAGCCGTAGCTAAAAGGTTAATTAAGTATAGTTAGTTACAAAAACGCAACAAACTGCAGGAGGCATAAGCCCAAGTTCCTGAAATGAACTTTGGCCACTGTGATGATGTTTATTAGTTTATCTAACAAGACAAGTCCAAGATTTCAATATCAACCAGTTCAAATGAAATCAACTATTTATCTAAATAAATTTACTCCATTCAAGCCATTCAAGAAGTGATAAAGCTAAACTGAATCAAACTAGCACAGCAGTCTATAGTAAAAAAAGTTTAAATAAGGATTAAGGGTTTTTTCTATATTTGCAATTTTATGCTATCTATTGACTTTGGCTTTGTATTCAAAACATTCTACCAATCAACAAAGAAAAGGCCTATGGCTATATTAGGCCAATTCAGATTAATAAAACTATAAAAGACCACATCTAGGCTAAAGATAGGATAAGATTCCAAACTAGATCTCAAAATCATAGGATTTGAACAAATATTTCAGATTAATCTTTGATCAATAGAGTTAGACTAATATCCAACTATTTAAACATAATACAATAATAGATATTAGACTTATAGATAGACTATAGCCTAGGGAGACCCATTGCATTAAAAAGACTATTGCAATGAAAAGAACAAAACTACATTAAATTTTATTAACACAAACATTAATAATTTTGCTAAGCTTTTTGGCTTTGTACTTAAACTTTAGCCTGTGCTATGGCTGTATCAATTGTCATTATTTATATATATATATATTTATTATTCAGTTGCAAGCTAGTAATAATTGTCATTTGCTAGACACATGACTAGACCTAGCTAGTATTAGTAACCTAATTAATAAACTATGAAATAACACAAATGACTCTTATAGTTTACTTGCTTATTTGTTTGTATTGCCTAACTTCCTTGTCTCTTATTCTTGGGTCATTATATAACTCTCCTACGAGCTATGCTATGACTGGAATGTTTGATATAGATGACTAGATCTAAGCAAGACATAGTTGCAAAGTCGAGAGCTGATCAAATGTTTGAAGTTTGAACTGAGAAGAACGAGATTCAGCAGATAATAGACAAAAGTTGAAGTCAGATTTAATGAGACAATGCAGTGAAACTTAAAAAATTAATTTAAACTTAAAGCCAAGCCACTTAATGTGCCAGGGAAACGCATGCCATTACTGTTGTTGTGAGTTGTGACTGCCCAAGCTTAAAATTCCAATGGCAATGGGCAACGAACTGAGCCTGAGCGAGAGGAGGATCGACGATAAGACTAGAAAACTCCCAGTCTTAATTTATCTTAACAATAAAATGACTAAGCTCCTAATATAAAAATTCTTGTTAAATGCAGATATACCGTTAAGTTGTAGTAGGTGATAATGAAAATCAAGAAATTACCTTGAAAACAGATCCGTCAAAGTTTGCTGAGTAACGTTGGGCGGCAGCTGGCTAATCCACAAGTAGCACGTCTCTTCTTTCATTACATAGAGTCAAATGTTCGATGGCATATCATGCTATAATAGCAGCTTGATTCGAAATTGTGAATGAAAATTGCTGCTAAGTCCCCTAGAATTGTGAACGCAACGCCAGTGTATAGAAGATGCCGACTCAAGCAGGGCTTGTGCTGTAGTAGGGTATGAAATAGACTGCACAGGGAAGGGGGGTTTGTTGAGGGCTAATTTGAATAGCGAGTGCGCATCGACCAACCCCAAACTCTGGTCGATAAGTCCATACCACTTTTGGGGGGTATCATGATTCTACGTCGCGTTTGGCCTACTTGCAAAGTATGCTACTAACAGTAACCGTACCTGTATATATATACAATTAATACATTGAAGCCGTAATATAAATCGCTTATGACTTACTTAATCAATGAAAACGATTGATGCTGAAATAGGTAATAACTTTAGCACCAAAAAATGCATATGAACAGTTGGGTACATCATAAATTATGTAGTTAATTCTTTGAATTTTAGTATTATGAGTGTACGTAAAATTAACTGCTACGTTCAAAAAGGCATTATATTTTGCAGCAACGCAACATTAGATTTTACAACTCACAATGTAAAAAATCTGCTGAAAACCCCGGGTTTCAAAATCAATCCTTTTCAACATCTATTTATGTTACCAAAGGGACAATTCAAATTTTTAGAAATAAGTACAACTTTCTCACTGAAAAAACATTTAAAATTAGACAAACTCAACAAAATGATTTGAAAGC
The DNA here is from genome assembly GCA_002269645.1 of Macrostomum lignano. Taxonomy (NCBI): domain Eukaryota; kingdom Metazoa; phylum Platyhelminthes; family Macrostomidae; genus Macrostomum; species Macrostomum lignano. The sequence continues at coordinate 112,429 of NIVC01000131.1, forward strand.
AATAAGAATCCATGTTAGAATCTCAATGTTTTACTACGTCCACCATTGACCATTCTCCATATTGCATGGGGCTCTCCCACAGGAAAAGATTACCTTTGGGCAGTTCAAAACTCGGCGTGATTAAAATGTTCAATGCACCAATATGATAACCCGGCCTAAGCCAAGCTTATGCTTTTGTCATGCTAAATTAGAAAACTGACACCCGCAGTTAAAATCCTATAGGATAAAGACAGGTTGGGCCATAAATGAGCAATGGCCATAGACAAAAGGGTCACATGCGGCCTGCGAAGCCTCTTTATCCGGCTCTCGGGTCCTCTTTAACTTCACTAGCTATAGCAATCCGGCCCGCACGAGGTTTGTGTCTATTCTTAGCTGTCTTGTCGAATCTCCTCTTCTCTCCTCTCCTCATCTCTCCTCTCACTTTTTTGTCTCCTCTCCTTCTTTTCTCTCTCTTTTCTCTCCTATTTAATCTCTACTCTCCTCAGTCCCTCCTCCCCTTTATTCCCTCGCCTCCCTCGTAACTAATGTACATGGCACCATAGGCATTTGATGCCGAAGTTACACTATTGTGGGCCCGGAATAGTGGTGTGGATGCGAAGCCCCCCCCCCCTAACTTGCGACCATAGACTATTTCATTCTTAAATGAATCAAACTAAGTAGATGGACTTATAGGCTATTCTAAAAGGTTTAGGATGCCCCTATGCAAGTGCAGTTCAGAAAGCAAGCTGCAAGTTGTCGATGTTCCTAACCTAACCTCATCTTTTTGTATGCGATACAAACTTGTTTTGCACTTTCTGTTTTGATTAACTATCAAACTCCTTCCTATACGCAACCTCTATTTGAAATTCCGCTGTTTCTTAACGTCTAAAAAATCAAAACTAAGTTATGATGGAATTTTGAAAACGAAAAGTAAAGTTACACGCAAAATAAATTATCTCGCAGCAAAGGCACTCAAATGTGAAATGTTATAATGGCGCAAATAATGATATTGAAAAAATGAACTAGATAATATCGTGCTTCACAATAATACTCAAAGTTAACACAAATGAGATTTATGCAAATTTAACAAAAGATAATATAAATTGATTACACCCACAGCTAGCTAAAGGCTGCGTACGGCTGTTCGGTCCAAGGACTGAGGGGGGGGGATCGAGAGGTCGCCACACCCACCCTTAAGTGCCCCAGCTAATGCTAGCACCCATTTTACAGCTGGGTGAACTGAAGCAATGCAGTTAAGTGTGTCGCTCAAGGACACAACTTCTTCCAGTGGGATCGGGAATCGAACCCCCGGCCTTCAACCCAACTCTTTAACCACTAGGCTACAACGCCTTTCAACAACAGACAGCAAAATAACAAAAGAACAGACACCTTAGCACATCAAATCTAGATAGGCTTATTATATTAATATCATAGTAAATTCATTTTTATGCATTGGATGTCCAGCATCAGAAATAAACAAACCCGACATTGTGATTAAAACAATGGAGTCTAGAGCGTGTGAAAAATATGCTTAAATTGATGGAGTGAATGTATAAAATAAATGTAAAACAGGCTAAGAAGTTGTTGAGTTATCTTTTACAAGTTATTAACCATGTTATTTTTACATGAATGTAAATAATGTTTGAAAACTAACTGTTAGTTAGTGTGAGCAGCTGTGCTTGTATTGGAAAACAACTTCAGTGAGAAAGGCTTCTAAAATATAAAAAACAGACGGTTCAGCTGCTGGAATGATTAGCTAGAGACCTGCGTTAGATTTTTTTGAAGCAAGACTACTGAGGTTAAAGTTTCGCTTTAAATTAGTTTGTTAGCTGAAATTATCAACTGACCCATTTGCTGACATCATCAGCTGACATCATCAGCTGACATCATCAGCTGACATCATCAGCTGACAGTTAAAATTAGCCCTTCGCTGCTAATTTACTATACTTTGCATAATAGCTGTTTACGAGCTATAGATAGTCACATCTGCAATGCATCAATTATAAAAAGTTTCCGGTGCAAAACGAAAGTAATGATATTTTTTCAAACTTCAAAAGTACGTAGTGATCTCCTGCTCTTCGAAGGTGTCACCGTGCCTGGCTGCGGTCGCCGGATGCGGCCGCTCCAGTTGGAATTCGCCGCGGGTAACCCGGCCGCCGGGAGGTGGCGACTTGTGAAGGTCGATGGTGACAGTTGAGCCGCCGCCGACGACGCTGCTGACACCGCCGCCGCCGCCGCTGCCACGACCTCCAGTTGGCGAAGAAGCCGAGTTCAGCTCGGCGTAGCCGGAGCTTCCCTCCTCGTATATGGGTGAAACGGAGGCGGCCGCGGCTGCGGAGCCGGCCAAAGCTGAGTCCTCATCAGTTGGATAGTCAGGCAGCGGGCGGGCCTTGCGCACAGTCAGCAGTAGGTGCGGCGACGCCTTCAACGCCACCACCGTGGCCGAGTGCGGCAGTCCGGAAAGGCGCTGACCGTTGGCCTCCAGCAGCTCGTCGCCGACCTCCAGGCCGACTTGCTCCGCTGGCGAGCCGACTTTCACAGACCGGATGAAGACGCCGTTGGGCCGGTCAGGCGGACCGTCGCTGGCCACTGAACAGCCGACGCCGCCGGCGTCACGGACGTTCAAGAAGACCCGCACGGTGTCCCGGTGGGTGTTCAGCAGCTCTGGGGAGATGTGCTCCCAGCTGAGCGGATCGTCCGGCACAATTCGCCTCGGGATGAGGCCGACCCGACGAACCCGGAGGCTGAGATCGTTGCGCGAGCGAACCAGGTCGGCCAGCTCGGCTGAGATCGCTCGATCGATGCGGAATCCGTTAACTCGGACCTGGAGGCGCCGGATTATTTGAGGTCATCAGTTCGAAATTAATAGGATGGAACAGGTGATGAGATATGATCACAGATTATAAGACAATTACCCTATTATGTCACACCTTATTTTCCAAGAGCAATACAAAACAAAGCCGCCACAATTAAACTTAAAGTGATTTTACCAGTTCATCTCCCGGCATGAGCCCTTGCTCCCATGCGTGCGACCTCGGCCTAACGTAGGTCACGTAAAACCCGATGCCGTGCTCGGCGCCGCCCCGTACGCTGAACCCGTAGGGCTCCGGCTCGCCAAAAGCGCTACTGGCGGCGCCGCTTCGCTGCAGCTGGACCAGCGCCGGCCGATCCGATGGCGGTCTCAATGCCCTGGCATCGTAAGCGATCTGGTGCCGAAGCGGGATCAGTGGTCTGACAGCCTCGTAGAGGGGGATACGCCTGGGCGAGTTGACAAAACGGCGCATCTCGCGCAGCAGGCGCTCTAAGTCAAGGCTGGATCGGTATTCTCGAAGCATGCTATGGAATCGGTTCCGTTCATCCTCATCTGGCAGCAACTGCTCAACAGCTTCCCAGAAACTCTTCACTAGCCGCATATCCGTTGTCATGTCGAAGTGGCATTAATATAGAATAAGTATAGATTGATGTTTGAATGGCTTATACTTTTGCGAAAATACAAAGACAATAAAAGCCAACTAGCAACAACCTACTTGCTTAACTAACCACATGGCATATATATGAAGCATTAAAAATATTTAAACATTGATATTAATTGCAGCAAAATAACAATTCATATGAAGTTTCTATTCGTTATGCACAAATTGCTTATTAATTTTATTCCACCAACAATTTGTACTATACTTCTTTATATAAAATAGCTGGATTTGACAAACAGTGCATAAATTGCATTTTGATAGTGCATTAAATTTATAATGCTTTATAAAAGAGATAATTTTACAAAGCATTCATTTATCAAGTAAAAAAACTTAAGTTTAAAAAAATTAAAGATAAAATAACTATATTTCCTTCAGTTGTAGATTCTAGATTATTTATCTAATTATCTTTATCAAATTTTAATTAATTAATAAACTAATTAAGCTATAGGATATTCGTATAGATTATATATCTAGTTCTATAGCAAAGCACTATAAAATATTATAGGTAATATAATACAATATATAGTATAGGTAAAAAATGAGAGGATGTGCAAATGGAAGCCTTTTGATATTACATTTGAATTTACTATTTAGAATACCACAAGCAAATACTTCATGGAGCCTGGCATGTACACTCTACAGGTAAAGAATAATATATTAAAAACCTCAAATTCGGCTCATTTCGAAGTGGATTTTAAACAAGTTTTTTTACATTTAGGAGTGGGCCGAACATAGCATCAGCATAGCAAAGAACAGAAATTTAAGTTTTGTAACGACCTCGATCCCGACATTCATAATTGGCAATTGACGTTAATATTAAAATTAATACTGACACTCCTAAATATAGCTATAGTTTTCGTTTTTACTTAACTCTAAAAAGTAGTATAGTAAGATATGCTAAAATTAATAGTATTCTTTTGTTTAAATAATAATTATAAGCTCTATCCTACAGTTTTTGTTTTAGTACTTAATGTTTTAGCTGCTTTGCGCAATCCGGCGTAGTTAGAAACATAAAACAGCAAACGACGACGCTTTTCTTAACTTTATTAGCTAACAGTCAAGACAAAGCCAACTGGCCACTACGAGAACTCCATTGTACCTTTAAGAATTTGTATCAATTGCCATACACGTCGAATTTTAGTGAACACTTTCGCAATGACATCAGAATTAACAGGAATAAAGAAGCGCGTATGCTATTATTATGATGGTAGGTATAAAAATTATCATTTATGAAAATGATGCTATTCTTCAAATTATTTTTTATTTGATTCAAAACGATGTTTACAATGTCTAACCTTTAGTTGCATTTGATGCATTTGATAATAAAATCTGGATCTTAACTTCCTTCATGTCAGTAAAATAATTTTTGATGGAATAAATGGTAACTATATAATATTATAGTTCTTACTTAAGTCAAGACTTGTTAGTGATGCTTTTAGTTTATGTCCTAGCAATTTATAATATTTGTCTTTGTGTTTTTAAGTGGCGCCTAGACTTATTGCAAGATGTAAAAATGCACTGTGATTAATTTTAAGAATTAAAATGCACTCAGCTCTGTGATTTCAGGCCTGTCTTTAAAATGTTACCTGTGTTATGATTTTGTGCATAATTTTCAAAGCAAATATTTTAAAATGTGTACAAATGTAAAATAATATTTTTAGGGCCTTTTAGGGCCATATAGCTAGGTCATCTTGTTACTAACTTATAATATTGGCCTATGTTGTTTAAATTAGATAAATATTATAGATAAGAATATTAATTGCAAGCCCAAAATATTAATTTTAAGGAATTTACTCTTGTAACAGATTCATTTTTAGCAACAATGAAATCAGTAATAGCAAAGATAGGCACTAAGGTACTATGTAGTTGTAGTTTTAATATTTGATAAAATGCCTAAGAGTAAAAGGCAAGTTCATAGAAAAATAAAAAAAGGTTTATTCAAATATCTTTGCTAATATTTTTTGGTCTCCTATCATTTTATTTTTCTACATCCCTTGTAAAGATAAGTGGCTATTTAGTTGCCATGTGGCTTTGCCAATAATAGCCCTTTCTGGTTGCAAGAAATATTGCTTTTAGGGACTTCTGGAAATTAAGTTATATAAATTAGTTCCAGTTTTAATAAGATCATACTTTTGTTTTTGAGAGTGCTAATTTCAAATTTAGGCTTTGTTTCTACATTGCTTTTTTCAAAATTCATGTTGCCTAAAACCAGGGTATAGAGAATGGGTGCTTTAGGATTCTATGGTTATTGCCTTTCCTAGTTACAATATATATTAATTTTTTAAATAGGGCTAAGTATATTTTTCAAATACTCTTTTATCTATGCTACATAGGACCTGACTAATATGCTCTTAATTTGACACTGTCTAGTACATAAATAAAAAGTTGAAAAATAAACATTTTTTATAATTTGTTTATATTTGCTACATATAAGCAACAAATATACTTAGTTATAGATAGTTATTTTTATAAGATAAAATTTTACAAGAAAAGACAATTATGATGTAAGACAAATTATTTTTTATTTTAGTAAATAGCATATAACCTTACTTAAAAATGTCTGTTTGAATTCTATTAGTTGAGTTTTTTTGTTAGCAGTTGCATAATAATAGAATGCATAGCTTTCTCAAACTCATCTTATATTACAATTACATTAGGAGGCATACAATTGTATAAACAGACCAGAATCCTTCCAAGAATACATGAATACTTCTTTCATTTTTTAGAGCATTCATTAAAAGGGATGCATTTTAATTTTTTAAGTATCTACTAAACTTAATAAAACAACAACCCCCACCATGCCCAGGCGACATTGGCAACTACTACTATGGCCAGGGCCACCCCATGAAGCCGCACCGCATCAGGATGACGCACAACCTGCTGCTCAACTACGGCCTGTACCGCAAGATGGAGATCTACCGGCCGCACAAGGCCACGGCCGAGGAGATGACGCGTTTCCATAGCGACGACTACATCAAGTTCCTGCGCTCCATCCGGCCGGACAACATGCACGAGTTCAACAAGCAGATGCAGCGCTTCAACGTCGGCGAGGACTGCCCCGTGTTCGACGGCCTGTACGAGTTCTGCCAGCTCAGCACGGGCGGCTCCATCGCCGGCGCCGTCAAGCTGAACAAGGGCGCCACCGACATCGCCATCAACTGGGGCGGCGGCCTTCACCACGCCAAGAAGTCCGAGGCGTCCGGCTTCTGCTACGTCAACGACATCGTGCTGGCCATCCTGGAGCTGCTCAAGTACCACCAGCGGGTTCTGTACGTCGACATCGACATCCACCACGGAGACGGCGTCGAGGAGGCCTTCTACACCACCGACCGCGTCATGACCGTCTCGTTTCACAAGTACGGCGAGTACTTTCCCGGCACCGGCGACCTCAAAGACATCGGGGCCGGCCGGGGCAAGCACTACGCTGTGAACTTTCCGCTGAGGGACGGCATTGACGATGAGGCATTTGAGCAGATCTTTGCCCCCGTCATCACCAAGGTCATGGAGCACTACAGGCCCTCCGCCACCGTTCTGCAGTGCGGTGCCGACTCTCTGGCTGGGGACCGCCTTGGCTGCTTCAACCTGTCGCTGAAGGGCCACGGCCGCTGCGTCCAGTTCATGAAGAAGTTCGACACCCCCCTGCTGTTGCTGGGTGGCGGCGGCTACACCATCAGGTGAGCTGGTAGCCTCATCTGGGATGCTGGGTGCCTCATCTGGGATGCTGGAGCCTCATCTGGGATGCTGGGGCCTCATCTATTGTAGGATGCTGGGGCCTCATCTGGGATGCTAAGTGCCTCATCTGGGATTCTTTCTTGATGCCTAATCTTTGATGCTGTGCCTCATGCTAAGTGTGTCATCTGGGATACTGGGTGACTCTTCTGGGATGATGGGTGCCTTATCTGGGGTGCTTCTAAGTGCTTCATCTGGGATGCTGGGCGCTGCGGCCAACTGATCCCAAAATTGCCCCCAATTTCTAGAAACGTGACCAGCTGATCCCAAAATTGCCCCCAATTTCTAGAAACGTGACCAGCTGATCCCAAAATTGCCCCCAATTTCTAGAAACGTGACCAGCTGATCCCAAAATCGCCCCCAATTTCCTAGAAACGTGACCAGCTGATCCCAAAATCGCCCCCAATTTCCTAGAAACGTGACCAGCTGATCCCAAAATTGCCTCCAATTTCTAGAAACGTGACCAGCTGATCCCAAAATCGCCCCCAATTCCTAGAAACGTGACCAGCTGATCCGAAAATCGCCCCCAATTTCCTAGAAACGTGACCAGCTGATCCCAAAATCGCCCCCAATTCCTAGAAACGTGACCAGCTGATCCCAAAATCGCCCTCAATTCCTAAAAACGTGACCAGCTGATCCCAAAATCGCCCCCAAATTCCTAGAAACGTGACCAGCTGATCCCAAAATCGCCCCCAATTCCTAGAAACGTGACCAGCTGATCCCAAAATCTTCCTAGAAACGTGACCAGCTGATCCCAAAATCTTCCCCAATTCCTAGAAACGTGACCAGCTGATCCCAAAATCATTCCCAATTCCTAGAAACGTGGCCCGCTGCTGGACCTACGAGACGGCCATCGCCCTGGGCCAGGAGATTCCAAACGAGCTGCCCTACAATGACTACTTTGAGTACTTCGGGCCGGATTTCAAGCTGCACATTCAGCCGTCGAACATGTCCAACCAGAACACGCCCGAGTACCTGGAGAAGATCAAAACTCGGCTGCTGGAGAATCTGCGAATGCTGCCGAACTCGCCTGGGGTGCAGATGCAGGGTGCGTGTCTGGCGCTGCCTGCGGTTCTTTGCTAATGGCTTTTTAATTTGGGATGGGGGTGCATAAAGAAGATAAACTCTTGATTTGATATACACTGTGAATTAAGTAGAATCCCCTGCCATAAAATCCCAGCCATTGGAATCTCCATCAGTAGAATCCCATATAGGGTTATAGTGAAAGGAATGCCAGTTATCCCTGTGGTTGATTTCTCCTGTTTTTACTTTACAGTTGCATATTGCTACTAACGAGTAGCAAGTATGAGATTTGTTGCACTAAAATTCTATAGATTTTTTAAATTTTACTTTGAAGAATTTCATATTGCTACTAATAAGTAGCAAGTTGAGCATTCGCAATCAGTAGTTTCCATTCCCCAACGCCGCCAGACATCCCCGAAGACGGCATGGCGGTTGACGAGGACGTCGCCCAGGAGGAGGTGGAGCAGGACCGCGGCAAGCGGGACGAGCAGCGGGTGAGCATCCGCTCCTCGGACAAGCGCGTCTCCGGCGACAACGAGCTCAGCGACAGCGAATACGAGGCCGGCGACGGCAGGCGCGACTCGAGGTCGCACAAGCGGCAGAAGCGGGACAGCCGGGGCGAGACGGCCGCCGCCTCTGCCGCTGGCAAGGCCGCCGAGAACGGAGACGGCACAGCGGCCAAGACCGACTGATGCTTGTGTGTGTTTGTCATCTGTTTAACAGCTCATACTGAACCATTCATTCTCGCGATTGTGTTCAATGTATGTTCCATGTTCTATTGGGCTTTTTGTTGTCATTTTGTTCAACCAAAATCACAGATGCTAAAATAATTAGCTGGGCCAATCAGGCATATATACTTTAAGTTCAGTAGCAAAGAAGAATACATAAGCTATTTTATAAAAATAAAGGCAGCTGAAATGACTTTGATAAGCTCAGAAGCCCAAGCTTGCAGGCGTAAAAAACTTGCTAATTGGTTCGGCAATAATTTACATTAGCCAGTCCACTGAAATTTACATGACAGCTTTTGGCGGGAATTCCGAGAAAGGCAATTAAAATTAGGGCGGGGCGAGGGTAGTGCGGAAAAACGCGGCTGGAGGGTTTAAGCTGGGGGGGGGTAAGAGCAAATAAAATGAGCCTTGACTTTAAAAATACATTAAAATGCTTGTTTAACTTGCTACTGAACTGAAAGTAGTTTGCACGAAAATGTGCTGAGTGGCCCATCTAATTTTTCTATTATCTGTGACCAAAATTAAACGCTCGAAAATAAAATGGCAGCCTCAGGCTTGCGTTTTTCAAGTCGGCAATTTCTACCTTGCAAACTGAACATTTTTGCCGGCGCAGTTTTATTGGAGATTTTCGGACACCGATGCCCGCGCGAGTTGAAGTAGTGAAATTGGATCTGATGCATGCTATGGCGGCTTTTTATGTAATTTATATCCCTAATTTATATCCCTATCTACCCAATAAGTGTAGCTAACGTGTATTTTTAGGTTTGCAAACACGCAGCTGTGTGTTAAAAAATGTTCACCCGCCCTTCCCCACGGCTACTGTAGCAACAGTGTCAACCAGCTGCTAATATAATTACACGAGTAATTGTCGGAATCTGAACAAGTTTAACAATACTGTCATCGTGTGCAATTAATGTTGTTATAACCCGACTCGGATTCGACTGGAGAACAATTTAATCATGCATTTTTAAGTTTATTTGCATAATTCATACCAGCTAGATGCAGATGTACATGTATTTGTACATGCTATTTAAGGGAAGCTTAAGATGCCCATACCAGCTAGATGCAGATGTACATGTATTTGTGCATGCTGCTTAAGGGAAGCTTAAGATGCCAACCAGCTAGATGCAGATGTACATGTATTTGTACATGCTATTTAAGGGAAGCTTAAGATGCCCATACCAGCTAGATGCAGATGTACATGTATTTGTGCATGCTGCTTAAGGGAAGCTTAAGATGCCAACCAGCTAGATGAAGATGTACATGTATTTGTGCATGCTACTTAAGGGAAGCTTAAGATGCCCATACCAGCTAGATGCAGATGTACATGTATTTGTGCATGCTACTTAAGGGAAGCTTAAGATGCCCATACCAGCTAGATGCAGATGTACATGTATTTGTGCATGCTACTTAAGGGAAGCTTAAGATGCCCATACCAGCTAGATGCAGATGTACATGTATTTGTACATGCTATTTAAGGGAAGCTTAAGATGCCCATACCAGCTAGATGCAGATGTACATGTATTTGTGCATGCTGCTTAAGGGAAGCTTAAGATGCCAACCAGCTAGATGCAGATGTACATGTATTTGTGCATGCTACTTAAGGGAAGCTTAAGATGCCCATACCAGCTAGATGCAGATGTACATGTATTTGTACATGCTATTTAAGGGAAGCTTAAGATGCCCATACCAGCTAGATGCAGATGTACATGTATTTGTGCATGCTGCTTAAGGGAAGCTTAAGATGCCAACCAGCTAGATGCAGATGTACATGTATTTGTGCATGCTGCTTAAGGGAAGCTTAAGATGCCAACCAGCTAGATGCAGATGTACATGTATTTGTGCATGCTACTTAAGGGAAGCTTAAGATGCCCATACCAGCTAGATGCAGATGTACATGTATTTGTACATGCTATTTAAGGGAAGCTTAAGATGCCCATACCACCCTACTCTCCTTGCATGGATAAATCATGGATGAAGCATCCATGATGCCATGTATGGATCATACCTGAACATGTATGGAGCCATACCTGATCATACATGGTTCCACGTAAACTTCATCCATGGTTACTTTCCATCCATGTACATTGATGTATGATTTTAAATATAATTTTCCTTACTACACTACTGTTAGTAGAACGCAATGTTTGCGTAGGTTCATTTTAAAGCTGAAATTTTCTAAACAAATTCGGCAGCATCTTTAGTGCTGCTGAGAAATATGTTTCCATTCCCTTATAAATCACTTTCAAAACAAAAAAGTATCAGAACAAATACTTATGCAATTAAATGTAGAAGTAATTGAAAACTCGTATGATGACCATTTCGAGACTTATATTATTAATGATAATTAGGCATAATTCATTTCAAAGTACTGTAAGAAAAAATAAGACAGCTCAGTCTCAGAGAGCTTTAAAATACAGAATGGACAGAATTTGACGCATTTCAAGGTACTGTAAGAAAAAATAAGACAGCTCAGAGAGCTTTAAAATACAGAATAGACAGAATTTGACGCATTTCAAGGTACTGTAAGAAAAAATAAAACAGCTCAGAGAGCTTTAAAATACAGAATAGACAGAATTTGACGCATTTCAAGGTACTGTAAGAAAAAATAAAACAGCTCAGAGAGCTTTAAAATACAGAATAGACAGAATTTGACGCATTTCAAGGTACTGTAAGAAAAAATAAAACAGCTCAGAGAGCTTTAAAATACAGAATAGACAGAATTTGACGCATTTCAAGGTACTGTAAGAAAAATAAAACAGCTCAGAGAGCTTTAAGATACAGAATAGACAGAATTTGACGCATTTCAAGGTACTGTAAGAAAAAATAAAACAGCTCAGAGAGCTTTAAAATACAGAATAGACAGAATTTGACGCATTTCAAGGTACTGTAAGAAAAATAAAACAGCTCAGAGAGCTTTAAGATACAGAATAGACAGAATTTGACGCATTTCAAGGTACTGTAAGAAAAAATAAAACAGCTCAGAGAGCTTTAAGATACAGAATAGACAGAATTTGACGCATTTCAAGGTACTGTAAGAAAAAATAAAACAGTAAATTTTACTGAACAGTCAATAAATAGAATTAGCCGAATTCGGTACGCATTAAGGGCAAGGGCCGACTAATCCTTTACGAAACGAAGTTAATGCTGCATTAGTCAATTATTTGCGCACAGAAACTTGGAGATTTTGAATATGGAGAGATCGGACAAAGAGAGGTAACGGTGGGAGTCTGAGAGGGAGGAAGTTGGGCATCTGGAAAGTTATTCTGATTCCCTGATGGTTTTATCTTGGTCATGGAGCATAATTTTATTTTCTGCCAGACTTTGCAGCATTAATAATAAAATAATCGGATCTAAGGTACGGACACATACTCGTACCTTTTTAATCATGTTCAAACTCTTTGAACAATGGCACAGCGCAATAACAGTCTTTGCTGAACGATTCTACTGGAACAGCGATGCAGGGTCGATCGACCTCTGAAAAATTAACTATACGTTCGCGTCTGGCCGATCTGGGCGCATTAGACAGGGATATCAATACAAAATTGAATGTCGAAGACTTTTTGAACATGGATTCCAGCAATGCTTTCCAATTAAGTAAATCGATGGGGAAAGTTGCTGCTGGTACTCGTAAAACAAAATCAAACAGCGAACCAATGGGATCCAAAATTTGCACTCGAATAGTATTAGGCTCGAGGAACTCTGCAATAGTGCAGATTTCGCCGGACTTCAATTGGCAAAGATGGTTAGAATTTTTCGACGCACAAGCTGAGCTTGTCGAGAAAAAATGTCCATTAAAATAAGCAAGTGAGTTTCGAAGAATACCATGTGGCCTGGATGGCTCTAAAGATATAGAGTTAACTGCATCCACTACAATAGAGTCCTTAACACAAGAAAAGTAGTGATGTAGCAACTTTTGAAACAAAAACTTGCGAACAAGCTGTGGGCCAAATGACACAGTTCCGCATAAGAACTTTTTGAACATGCCAATGGAGCTCTCAAATGCGAACATAGAATAATTAAATACAGGTCCGTACAATTCGTACTGTTCAGCCATATGCAAAAGCAGGTGGAAATTAAGGCGGAGTACTTTCGGTCCGAATATTTGCTGAGCATTGGAGATAAAAGCTTTGCATAGCTTTTCGATATCAGTCTTATTTGATTGGGGGCTATACAACATGTGATAAATAAGAACTAAATTAGTTAACAGCAGTTTCAATGGAAAATGCGAAATTCTCTGCAAAAACGTAGGAAGAAGAAAGTATAGCGCAAAGTTTTTAAAATGCTTTGCTTTCCAATCTGAAAAGCCTTTAAAATTTGTGTTGATTGTGATGCTAGAAGGAGTTATAGATTGACGAATACAATTAGATATGAAATCCATGCAATTAGCTGAGCAAAAATACAACTCGCGCCTGTTTGCAGGTAATGACAGCTCTTCTAGTAGATACTTGGTGTGGCCTTCGAAAAAGCAGTGTAAACTGTCAATAGGATTGCAGCTGGGAAACGGAACATAGTCTAACAAGCAACTGCGCATCTTTACGCCAAAAACAGGCCGATTTCGAATTTGTGCGAGCCGACAGTGTTCAAGATGGGAAGATGGGTTTCTCAAAGGAAACAAGTAGCCTTCACCATAGCGGAAGATCCAGTTTTTACCTTTCTCGGATACTTTAAAGCTCTCACCTGGGTGCAAGCACCTAGGACAGCTAAACGCACCATTGTACTGGTGAATGCAGAAGAGCTTAGCAAGAGCGGGCAAGTCACAAACAAAGAGTGTGTAATGGACATGAACGGTGTATTCCGAGAATATAAACTGTTTTGGCAAATTGTTCATAATTTCAGACAGAAAAGACTGGAAATGCGGGACTGCCTTCGATGAAACAAGAGCAATTAGAATTAAATTTGCAAAGCGTTGACGGATGTAAACAGGAAGGTTTAGAAGTTGAGCCTGAAATGGCCAAAAGCTACTCTGAACAGATTCAAAAAAATTGGCGCCATCAGCTGAGATTAGAAGATGCAAGTGAAGCGACTTGCCAGAAGATAGGCTTAAGCCTTGTTCTTTAACTATTTTGGAATTCAAAACGTCTGTGTTTTTATCCTTTTGCAATTCTTGCTCATACTGCAGAATAGTTGAAGTGTGGCTGCTTAAGATAGTCCGCAGCTGTGGAACAATATTGAGCTGTGTCACAGCAACCTTTGACTTTGGGGAATGAACCTGACACTGGCTTTTGCATTCTGGGCAAAAGCCAAATTCAGACACGTCACTATCATCAAGAGGGCAAGTATCTTGAATCAATGATTTGAGCAACTTGACGCTATTTGGAAGAGCTAGAGAATCTCTACTAAAAATAGAAAGTAGCTTCAGGAGTCTATCAAGAGCAGCCTCTGAAACTCCGGAAGTAATTGCCCACTGAAAAATCAGAGCCGCCTGCACACTGGGATCTGAGATGGAAGCCAAATTCGCTAAGCTATCTGAACTCTCCTCAAGCACAGGCACAGCATTGTTTTCACCAATAAAAGTTTCCACAGCGTCAGGACAGCTGTGCGAGTGCGTTACACCGGCTTCGCTTGAAATTGAACTCCTATTACTTGTAGAAAAACTATTTGAGGGAGAAGAAATCGCCTGACAAGAGTAGGCTGAGTAATTAGTAGAAAGAGAGTGCTCAGATTCTGATTTACTAGACATAAAAATAGCAATTCAAATATTCAAAAGTTACTAGAATTTTTTCCGCAATTCACGGTCCCATTCGCCTTGAGCGGGAAATGGAATCCCCTGACTCGGGTCCAGAAGCAGCAGTTGAAGTTCGCTTTCTCGCCCGTGTCTCCTCCCTGGCCAGCTGATTGAGATGGTCTCGTACAGACTTCCAGATTTCGTGGAAGTCGTAGCCAGATGTTCGATAGCACAATTGAAGCAAACCTGAAAATTCACGAGTATAGTAAAATATTTTTACAATAGACATTGTGTACTGTGTTTATAGTAGAAATAGGCTAAATTTAAAAGGAAGTTGATTTATGATGCTAATCATTAAATAGGTCAATGGGATGTATTGAACTTTAGAACTATTTTTCCTCAATTTCTTTTATCTCAGACCTAAATGTGTTTTTTTAGAAAATATCCCAAGTATTGGATTCAGATCATTTAGCATTAATTAGCCTAAATTGCTTTATAATAAAAAAATTGCACAAAACTGTGAAAAAATTATATATATATATTTACGTTGAAACTCTGTCACATGCTCAGATGGAGCAGGCCTTCGGGAACTGCGAGCACCACAGGATGAATCGATTATATGCTCAAGCAAGTAGCCTTCGCCAAATCGCAGCTTGATATACCTTCGGAGGAACACCTTAGGATCGTTGCAAAGAATTGAAGACAGCTCAGCTAGGGAACCATCAATGCACCTAAATTCCTAAAAAATGTTATTATATAGTAGAACTTTTATACTACAGACGTGATGCTGCTGATGCTAAGAAAAAACTGACATACCTCATTTTGGTATTCTTTAATTGTTAGCATTCCACCAAAGTTGTCATCCTTTTTTAAAAGTCGGCATATCCTTGCAGCAAGACGCTTCTCAAGAGAAAGCAACTCGGATTGAATGAACAGTTTTAGATCTAGAGTAAGATATATGCTCATATATAAAAATATGGTGATTTTGATTTTTAATAATGTGATTGTATCATATTAAAAAAATAAAATTATACCTTTCATTGTTGCATCCGATTCACTGTTTACTATCTGTACCCCTCGGAGGGGTTGCACTTCTTGAATTGCACCTAGTGATAAAAAAGGCTTATTGCTACAAAAATATTGACTCATTTGGTATTTGGTTTTCAATTAGGTGTAATAGAATATACAAACTTGATTCCAAGAGGCCTGTGGCACGAGCTTGCTCATTTTCAACCAAAGATGCCTCTCTCTCAAATGCAGAAATGGCTTTTTCTAAAAAATAATAATTAATCAAATAATACAACAAAAAAAACAAATTGCAAACAATTAATAGTTCATATATATTGCAGTTTTACCCATTGATTGAGTAGCTGGTATCGCCAAATTTGGTTCGCCACTTTCACTATCCACTTCATAAAGCTCGTCAAGTAGTCCATGCTGATGACAACTAGAACTTGAAGCAACCTGCTTTGAACTAGATGACCTTATTGTCCTTACATTTGCAATGCCAGCTTGGGGATCTTTCATTGCAAAAAGCTCAATAGCTTGGCTAATCAATGAATCAGTATTTTCAGCCTCACTAACCAAGTTGGAAAGTTGGTTCATAGTTGAAGCCATTTGCCTTTCACTACCTTTTGCCACAAGTGTAGCAGAAAATAGTTTGCCATACATGCGTAAAAAGACTTTAGTCCCCTAAAATATAATTTAATAAAGTAATATTACATTTGTAGTTGGAATAATTTGTTTTAGAAACCATGTACTCAATAACAAAATATTATGCATATAAATCCAACTTAAAATCTTACTTGTGCAAGTTCCAACTTTTCATCATTAGTTATTGTACTTGGCCAATAGGGAGACCCAAATGCAATGGTCACATATTGCTCATCATGGCCAACATTGTGAAGAATAAAGCAGAAAAACAATGCTGAATTGTCATTTCCAAATTTAGAAGTACTTTTTGTCTGCTTTCGAAGAGGCCTAGAATTAGATGCACTTAATCCAATATCATCCATAACAATTTGTTCTGAAAAAGTTTCACAAGGAGATAAGGTTTGAAGAATCAATCAAGAGGCCAATGACAAACCAATTAGAATTGTATATAAAAAAAATTTAATGTAGGGACCCTAGGCCCCTATGATTTTAAATAAAAATTATAATATAAGGCCTAGGCCCTATATATAGGCCTATAATTATAAAGTTGTGCCATTGTGGATTTTCTGATACAAAGTAGACAATATTAGGCCTAATTGGGCCTAGTCTAGTCTAGTTTTGATTATAGACTGTATATTAGATACAAAGGACATGAAAGGTCTCGAAATTAAGTACCAATTACCATAATATACTATTATTTTTTATTATTTTGAAACTGTCAGCCTACCATGTGATTTTTATCATTAGGCTATGGCCTAGGTCTAGGATGCCACTTTAGACTAGGCCTTTGGCTTTGGTTAGGCCAACCTATCATTATAAAAATGCAGCAAAATATCATTCAAAAATATACATCTAACCCCTATAGGTTATCTTTGCATCCCAAATATAATATATAATAGGGTTTCTATTTTCTAATATATCTACAAATACAATTTTCACTGAAGGAGTGAAGATCAAAATTAGCATGTCAAAAAACCTTACAAGCCACCGAATTTTAAAACTAGCTACCAAAAGTGGAACTGGAAGTATATAGCTAAGAAAAAACATAAACATAAACATAGCACATAGTGACACATAATGAAATGATGACAACATGCAAGAGTGACAGAGTCCTCTTAGAAAGGAAAAATAGGCCTAGTAATTTATGTTTATGGGAAGTTAAGTCCGTAATTAACTAAACCGAAACAAAATGGCCAACAAAATTGCTGGTAATATATTCAAAGCAATTTGTAGGTGAAGATTTTAACAAATTTATTAAACTATTTTTTGTATTTACAATTTCGCTTTTATTAAATATATTTAAAACTTTATTAGATATACATAAAATAGCCTGAAATTTTTTATAAGCTTAGTTATTTATTTTCCCGTATGAACTCCCTGACATGGATGATTTTACCATGGAAAGTTTTAAAAATCC
The DNA here is from genome assembly GCA_002269645.1 of Macrostomum lignano. Lineage (NCBI taxonomy): Eukaryota > Metazoa > Platyhelminthes > Macrostomidae > Macrostomum > Macrostomum lignano. The sequence continues at coordinate 130,099 of NIVC01000131.1, forward strand.
ATGCATGAAAATACCATGAACATGCATGATTTATCAATGGATCATGGATCATAGATGATTTATCCATGATAAGAGAGTAGGGCAGCTAGATGCAGATGTACATGTATTTGTGCATGCTGCTTAAGGGAAGCTTAAGATGCCAACCAGCTAGATGCAGATGTACATGTATTTGTGCATGCTGCTTAAGGGAAGCTTAAGATGCCAACCAGCTAGATGCAGATGTACATGTATTTGTGCATGCTACTTAAGGGAAGCTTAAGATGCCCATACCAGCTAGATGCAGATGTACATGTATTTGTACATGCTATTTAAGGGAAGCTTAAGATGCCCATACCAGCTAGATGCAGATGTACATGTATTTGTGCATGCTACTTAAGGGAAGCTTAAGATGCCCATACCAGCTAGATGCAGATGTACATGTATTTGTGCATGCTACTTAAGGGAAGCTTAAGATGCCCATACCAGCTAGATGCAGATGTACATGTATTTGTGCATGCTACTTAAGGGAAGCTTAAGATGCCCATACCAGCTAGATGCAGATGTACATGTATTTGTGCATGCTACTTAAGGGAAGCTTAAGATGCCCATTACCAGCTAGATGCAGATGTACATGTATTTGTGCATACACTTAAGGGAAGCTTAGGATGCCACAAACTCACACGCACACTCACACCTTGATAATAATTTAGGAGTACGTTCAATGAAAACTTAAAAAGCTTCCGTTACAATGACTATTTTTATGTTATATATGAATGTAACAGTGTACGGTAAGTGTACTATATATGTACGTGTTTATACTTTGTAAATCATTTTAACACTTGTATATGCAAAATCAACAAGCATGCCCCTGACACAAATCAGATGTAAATCAGACGGTAAATTAACTAGTGAGGTAATTGAATCGTTACTTTTGCTGAAAAAATGCATGGCAGAAGAGCTGTGTGCACCCTGGCGCACTTTAAGCGATAGAACGCCGACATTGTCACACAACCGACGAGAGTCCGAGGACCACTGTGTAGTATATAATATTAAGTGACCCCAGATCTAATGCAATCATAGATCCTACTAGCAATCTAGCGCCCCCCTTCGGGGTGGCCAATAAGCAAGGGACGAATCCTTTAAAATGAAAAAAAATTCTTAGGGAGGGGGGCTAGGAATCGAATTCTCATTTTAATTCCAGGCTTATGTACCAATAAAACATGTTTGTGCAGAATTTTATAACAGACATTGAAATTCAACCATACTTGCCTTCTTTCAGAGCTACTTCTACCAGTATGCTTCAGTACGCTACCAGTACCCGTGTAAGCCTTGACATGTCAGCAATCCCCCCCCACAAGCCTTAACATATCAACTCCCCCTTGACATCTCAGCGATGCTCCCATAAGCCTTGAAATCTTAAAAAATCTGTCTACTTTCTAACCCTAACCCTAACCCTAACCCTAACCCTAACCCTAACCCTAACCCTAACCCTAACCCTAAAGCATTGAAATTTCAGTAATTCTCTCTAAGAGTCTATAGCACTACTACAGCATTAAAGCGATTCCCTGCAAGCCTCGACATCGTAGGGATTCCCAAATGAATCTCTTAACTTCGACATGAAGCTTCTTTTTTTTTACATTACGCCTTTTCTATCAGCGATCCCTCCCGTGAGGAGCCAACAAATAATGTAATAACTTTTTTCCAATAAACTACATGTAGCTTCTGACATTAGCCTTGACATCTCATTTATTCCCCCGTGAGCCTTGACATCTCAGCTATAGATAGATAGATAGATAGATTCCCCTCGTAAGCCTTGACATGTCAGCGATGCCCCCATAAACCTTGAAATCTAAAAAATCCCCTGTTAACCTTGAAACGCGCTAAAATCTAACCCTCAACCCAAACCTGACGTAAACCTAACTTTTACCCAACCTAAAGCCTTGAAATCACAGCAATTCTTCTTCCCTAAGCCTTGGCATTTAAGTGATTCCTTCTTTAAGAATCACAGCACTATAACGATTCCCTCCAAGCTTTGACATCGTAGCAATTCCCAAATGAATCTTTTAACTTTGACATGACTTTTATTTTATGTATACATAGTGCTCCTTTTATTTTTACATGACTCTTCTTCTATCAGCGCCCCCCCCCACCGTGGCAAGCCAACAAAGAATGCAATAAAAAACTTAAGTAAAGTACATGTACTTTGAAGTAGCTTCTGACTTTTGCTTTAACATCTCAGAAACCCCCCTGTAATCTCAGTTATTCTCTGTGAGCCTTGACGTCTCAGTGATTCTCCCCAGCACAGCACTATAGCTTCATTTAATTTTTATGACACTTGTTTCATGTCTGACATGACGCTTCTTTTGATTTTTACGTTACGCTTCTTTTATTCTTCCATGATGCTTCTTAATTTTTTAAATGACACACTTTCATTAGTTTTTATATGAGGCTTCTATGATTTTTTCATGACGCTTCTATGTTAACATGACGCTTCTATGCTTGTTTACATGACGCTTTTATGATTGTTTACATGACGCTTTTATGATTGTTTACATGACGCTTCTATGATTGTTTACATGACGCTTGTATGATTGTTTACATGACGCTTCTATGATTTTTTACATGACGCTTCTATGATTTTTACATGACGCTACTATGATTTTTACATGACGCTTCTATGATTTTTTCATGACGCTTCTATGATTTTTACATGACGCTTTTATGATTGTTTACATGACGCTTCTATGATTTTTACATGACGCTTCTATGATTTTTACATGACGCTTCTATGATTGTTTACATGACGCTTCTATGATTGTTTACATGACGCTTCTATGATTTTTAAGACGGTTTTATGATTTTAACATGACGCTTCTATGATTTTTTACATGACGCTTCTATGATTGTTTACATGACGCTTGTATGATTGTTTACATGACGCTTCTATGATTTTAACATGACGCTTCTATGATTGTTTACATGACGCTTCTATGATTTTTACATGACGCTTCTATGATTTTTACATGACGCTTCTATGATTTTTTCATGACGCTTCTATGATTTTTACATGACGCTTCTATGATTTTTACATGACGCTTCTATGATTTTTTACATGACGCTTCTATGATTGTTTACATGACGCTTCTATGATTGTTTACATGACGCTTCTATGATTGTTTACATGACGCTTTTATGATTTTTTACATGACGCTTCTATGATTGTTTACATGACGCTTCTATGATTGTTTACATGACGCTTGTATGATTGTTTACATGACGCTTCTATGATTGTTTACATGACGCTTGTATGATTGTTTACATGACGCTTCTATGATTTTTTATGACGCTTTTATGATTTTAACATGACGCTTCTATGATTTTTTACATGACGCTTCTATGATTGTTTACATGACGCTTGTATGATTGTTTACATGACGCTTGTATGATTTTAACATGACGCTTCTATGATTGTTTGCATGACGCTTCTATGATTTTTTATGACGCTTTTATGATTTTAACATGACGCTTCTATGATTTTTTTACATGACGCTTCTATGATTGTTTACATGACGCTTGTATGATTGTTTACATGACGCTTTTATGATTTTAACATGACGCTTCTATGATTGTTTACATTACGCTTCTATGATTTTTACATGACGCTTCTATGATTGTTTACATGACGCTTGTATGATTGTTTACATGACGCTTCCATAATTTTTTTTGTCTTGGCGTTAAAAAGCTTTAATTAAAAAAACTCTACTCTCTAAAAATTCGAACCATCGTCCCTGCATCGTCCCTGCAGTTTAGTCTGTTTACCTCTAGGCTAGCTCTCATGAATTTTAGTCATTACCCCTAAATAGAAAATATTCCCAAGACAGCAAGCATCCCCCAGTAGCAAGCATCCCCTAATACTCCTAGCAAGCATCCACCCAGATAGCAAGCATCTGCAGATAGCAAGCATCTGCAGATAGCAAGCATCTTGCAGATAGCAAGCATCTTGCAGATAGCAAGCATACCCCAAATAATGTAGAAGCATCCTTCCAGATAGCAAGCATCCTGCACATAGCAAGAATCCCTAAATAGCAAGCATCCCTGGATAGAAATAATCCTATACATGTAGCCAAGCTTATCAAGCGCAGTAATCCTTGGCTATCGAGTGCAGTAATCCTTGGTTTATTAATAGCAATAATCCATGGCTTATCGAGTGCAGTAATAGAGAAAATTATGTTTAGGTTTATAGGTTTATAGAAAAAATTCTATAAAAGTGCAGTAATAGAGAAAATTATGTTTAGGTTTATAGGTTTATAGAAAATTAAATTAGGTTTATTGAGTGCAGTAATCCTTGGTTTATTAATAGCAATAGTCCTTGGTTTATTGAGTGCAGTAATCCTTGGTTTATTAATAGCAATAATCCTTGGCTTATCGAGTGCAGTAATCCTTGGTTTATTAATAGCAATAATCCTTGATTAATCAAGTGCAGTAATCCTTGGTTTGCCAAGAGCAATAGTCCTTGGTTTATTGAGTGCAGTAATCCTTGGTTTATTAATAGCAATAATCCTTGGCTTATCGAGTGCAGTAATCCTTGGTTTATTAATAGCAATAATCCTTGATTAATCAAGTGCAGTAATCCTTGGTTTGCCAAGAGCAATAGTCCTTGGTTTATCGAGTGCAGTAGTCCTTGGTTTATTAATAGCAATAATCCTTAGCTTATCGAGTGCAGTAATCTAAGTGTTTTTATTTAGTCCTTTAATAAAAGCTTTTAATAAAAAATTTTACACTACTACTTTTAAACTACTTAGATTCGAACCCAGGTCGCTGCATTAGCAGTCTGGTCTGCTCAGCTCTAGGCTAGCTCTCATCGAAGTTATCAGTGAATTTGTACCACGTATATAATTCAACACTCACACCAAGTCAGGTAGAGTAAAAAGTCACGCGAAGCAGTTATGACATAATCAATTTCTTAGGCAAGTCAGTACCAGTGTCTATGAAAGCTAACAATATGGTTACGTAATATAAATTCAGTACTGCACTATACTTTCACACTCAAAGCTGTGACGCAATTCAATTGAGTGTCAAATTCAGCCAGTACACAGACGATTAATAAAGTGTATTGTGATGCAATCTATTTCAGAATCAGAATTCAACCAGTCAGTTTTTTCTCTAGCATTTTTACAGTGCGTTTCAAGTCGAAATAGCTGCTTGACCTTTGCAAAAAAGCATGTTTTTCGAATATTTAATCCCTTTAGCATCGAGCAATTTCTTAGCCACGATGCATGTACCGTCACGGAAAAATTTCTGATCGAATGGTGCAAGTTCGAATAAAATCGGTTGAGCCGTTTTTGCTAAAATCGATCACACACATACCAACAGACCATTTTTAGTATATGGACTAGCAATCTACGCCCCCCGTTGGGGAGCCAAAGAAATGCAATACACGTTTCTTTAATAAGCTACATGTATCCTTGAAATCTTAAAAAATCTCCTGTCAAACCTTGTAAGCCTTGACATGTCAGTAATCCCCCCCACAAGCTTTAACATATCAACTCCCCCCTTGACATCTCAGCAATGCAATGGATTCCCAAATGAATCTCTTAACTTCGACATGAAGCTTCTTTTATTTTTTACATTACGCTTTTTTATCAGCGATCCCTCCCCTGAGGAGGCATCAAATAATGTAATAAAAAGTTTTCAATAAACTACATGTAGCTTCTGACTTTATCCTTGAAATCTCATTTATACCCCGTGAGCCTTGACATCTCTCAGCTATCCCCCCGTAAGCCTTGACATGTCAGCGATGCCCCCCATAAACCTTGAAATCTGAAAAATCCCCCGTTAACCTTGAAACCCGATAAAATATAACCCTCAACCCACACCTGACCTAAACCTAACTTTAACCCAACCTAAAGCCTTGAAATCTCAGCAATTCTTCTCCCCTAAGCCTTGACATTTTAGTGATTCCTTCTTTAAGAATCACAGCACTATAACGATTTCCACCTAGCTTTGACATCGTAGCAATTCCCAAATGAATCTTTTAACTTTGACATGACTTTTCTTTTATGTATGCATAGTGCTACTTTTATTTTTTACATAACTCTTCTTCTATCAGCGCCCCCCCGTGGCGAGCCAACAAAGAATGCAATAAAAAAATTGAGTAAAGTACATGTACTTTGAAGTAGCTTCTGACTTTTGCTTTGACATCTCAGAAACCCCCCCCCCGTAATCTCAGTTATTTTCTGAGAGCCTTGACGTCTCAGTTTTTCTCCCCAGCACAGCATTATAGCTGCATTTAATTTTTCCATGACACCCTTCATGTCTGACATGACGCTTCTTTTATTCTACCATGATGCTTCTTAATTTTTTAAATGACACTTTCATTAGTTTTTAAATGACGCTTCTATGATTTTTTCACGACGCTTCTATGATTGTTTACATGACGCTTCCATGATTGTTTACATGACGCTTCTATGATTGTTTACATGACGCTTCTATGATTTTTACATGACGCTTCTATGATTGTTTACATGACGCTTCTACGATTTTTTACATGACGCTTCTATGATTGTTTACATGACGCTTCTATGATTTTTTACATGACGCTTCTATGATTCATTACATGACGCTTCTATGATTGTTTACATGACGCTTCTATGATTGTTTACATGACGCTTCTATGATTGTTTATATGACGCTTCTATGATTTTTTCATGACGCTTTTATGATTTTTACATGACGCTTCTATGATTGTTTACATGACGCTTCAATGATTGTTTACATGACGCTTCTATGATTTTTTCCTGACGCTTTTATGATTTTTACATGACGCTTCAATGATTGTTTACATGACGCTTCTATGATTGTTTATATGACGCTTCTTTGATTTTTACATGACGCTTCTATGATTGTTTGCATGACGCTTCTATGATTTTTTACATGACGCTCCTATGATTGTTTACATGACGCTTCTATGATTTTTTGCATGACGCTTCTATGATTGTTTGCATGACGCTTCTATGATTTTTTACATGACGCTCCTATGATTGTTTGCATGACGCTTCTATGATTTTTTACATGACGCTCCTATGATTGTTTACATGACGCTTCTATGATTGTTTACATGACGCTTCTATGATTTTTTTAAAAGACGCTTCTATGATTTTTACATGACGCTTCTATGATTGTTTACATGACGCTTCTATGATTTTTTAAAAAGACGCTTCTATGATTTTTACATTACGCTTCTATGATTTTTTACATGACGCTTCTATGATTGTTTGCATGACGCTTTTATGATTTTTACATGACGCTTCTATAATTGTTTACATGACGCTTCTATGATTTTTACATGACGATTCTATGATTGTTTACATGACGCTTCTATGATTGTTTACATGACGCTTCTATGATTGTTTACATGACGCTTCTATGATTGTTTGCATGACGCTTCTATGATTTTTTCATGACACTTTTATGATTGTTTACATGACGCTTTTATGATTTTTACATGACGCTTCTATGATTGTTTACATGACGCTTCTATGATTTTTTACATGACGCTTCTATGATTGTTTACATGACGCTTCTATGATTGTTTACATGACGCTTCTATGATTCATTACATGACGCTTCTATGATTTTTATATGACGCTTCTATGATTGTTTACATGACGCTTCTATGATTTTTTAAATGACGTTTTTTTGATTTTTAAATGACGCTTCTATGATTTTTTACATGACTCTTCTTCTATCAGCGCCCCCCCCGTGGCGAGCCAACAAAGAATGCAATAAAAAAATTGAGTAAAGTACATGAACTTTGAATTAGCTTCTGACTTTTGCTTTGACATCTCAGAAACCCCCCCCCCCGTAATCTCAGTTATTTTCTGAGAGCCTTGACGTCTCAGTTTTTCTCCCCAGCACAGCATTATAGCTGCATTTAATTTTTCCATGACACCCTTCATGTCTGACATGACGTTTCTTTAATTCTACCATGATGCTTCTTAAATTTTTAAATGACGCTTTCATTAATTTTTAATGACGTTTTTTTGATTTTTATATGACGCTTCTATGATTTTTATATGACGCTTCTACGATTTTTACATGACGCTTTTATGATTTTTACATGACGCTTTTATGATTTTTACATGACGCTTCTATGATTTTTTACATGACGCTTCTATGATTTTCTACATGACGCTTCTACGATTTTTTACATGACGCTTCTATGATTTTTTACATGACGCTTCTATGATTGTTCACATGACGCTTCTATGAGTTTTAAATGACGCTTCTATGATTGTTTACATGACGCTTCTATGATTGTTTACATGACGCTTCTATGATTGTTTATATGACACTTCTATGATTGTTTACATGACGCTTCTATGATTGTTTACATGACGCTTCTATGATTTTTCACATGACGCTTCTATGATTGTTTATATGACGCTTCTATGATTTTAATATGACGCTTCTATGATTGTTTATATGACGCTTCTATGATTGTTTATATGACGCTTCTATGATTTTTTATATGACGCTTCTATGATTTTTTACATGACGCTTCTATGATTGTATACATGACGCTTCTATGATTGTTTACATGACGCTTCTATGATTTTTTACATGACGCTTCTATGATTGTATACATGACGCTTCTATGATTGTTCACATGACGCTTCTATGAGTTTTAAATGACGCTTCTATGATTGTTTACATGACGCTTCTATGATTGTTTACATGACGCTTCTATGATTGTTTATATGACACTTCTATGATTGTTTACATGACGCTTCTATGATTGTTTACATGACGCTTCTATGATTTTTTACATGACGCTTCTATGATTGTTTATATGACGCTTCTATGATTTTAATATGACGCTTCTATGATTGTTTATATGACGCTTCTATGATTGTTTTTATGACGCTTCTATGATTTTTTACATGACGCTTCTATGATTTTTTACATGACGCTTCTATGATTGTATACATGACGCTTCTATGATTGTTTACATGACGCTTCTATGATTTTTTACATGACGCTTCTATGATTTTTACATGACGCTTCTATGATTGTTTACTTGACGCTTCTATGATTGTGTACATGACGCTTCTATGATTTTTATATAACGCTTCTACGATTTTTACATGACGCTTCTATGATTTTTTACGTGACGCTTCTATGATTTTTTACATGACGCTTCTATGATTTTTTACATGACGCTTCTATGATTTTTTAAATGACGCTTTTATGATTGTTTACATGACGCTTCTATGATTGTTTACATGACGCTTCTATGATTCATTACATGACGCTTCTTTTAAAAAAGTCTTTTAGTTTTCCTGACGTTGAAAAGCTTTAATTAAAAAAATTATACTCTATGAAAATTCGAACCATCGTCGCTGCATTTAGCAGTTCAGTTTGTTCACCTCTACGCTAGCTCTCATCGTTTTGATAACATCAAATTTTGCACTTATATAATTCAACATTTTAAAATCCAAGCATAGAGTAAATCACACGAAGCAGTTATGACATAATCAATTTCTCAGTCAGTCAGTATCAGTTAACAATATGGTTACGCAATTTAAATCAAGTCTGGTGCTAGGCTTCCACACTGCATTTTCAATTCAAGTCGGAGTTACAATTCAGTTATGATGCAATCTATTTCAGAGTCAGAATTCAACCAGTCAGTTTTTTCTCTAGCATTCTTACAATGCATTTCAAGTCAAAAAGTTTGCTTGACCTTTGCAAAAAAGCATGTTTTTCGAATATTTAATGCCTTTAGCATTGAGCAATTTCTTAGCCACGATGCATGTACCGTCACGGGAAAATTTCTGATCGAACAGTGCAAGTTCGAACAAAATCGGTCCAGCCATTTTTTCTCTAATCGATCACATAGATAGATAGATAGATAGATAGATAGACACAGACAGACCATTTTTAGTATATAGGATGGACTAGCAATCTACGCCCCCCGTTGGGGAGCCAAAGAAATGCAATACACGTATTTTTAGTAAGCTACATGTATCCTTGAAATCTTAAAAAATCTCCTGTCAAATCTTGTAAGCCTTGACATGTCAGTAATCCCCCCCACAAGCTTTAACATATCAACTCCCCCCTTGACATCTCAGCAATGCCCCCAATAAGCCTTGGAAATATAAAAATATCTGTCAACCTTCTAACCCTAACGCTAGCCTAACCCTAACCCTAACCCTATAGCCTAACCCTAACCCTAACCCTGACCCTAACCCTAACCCCAACCCTAAGCCTAACCCTAACCCTAACCCTAACCCAACCCTAACCCAACCCTAAAGCATTGAAATTTCAGTAATTCTCTCTAAGAGTCATTATAGCACTACTACAGCATTATAGCGATTCCCTGCAAGCCTCGACATCGTAGGGATTCCCAAATGAATCTCTTAACTTCGACATGAAGCTTCTTTTATTTTTTACATTACGCTTTTTTATCAGCGATCCCTCCCCTGAGGAGGCATCAAATAATGTAATAAAAAGTTTTCAATAAACTACATGTAGCTTCTGACTTTAGCCTTGAAATCTCATTTATACCCCCGTGAGCTTTGAGATCTCAGCTATTCCCCCCGTAAGCCTTGACATGTTAGCGATGCTTCTATGATTTTTTTACATGACGCTTCTATGATTTTTTATATGACGCTTCTATGATTGTTTCATGACGCTTCTATGATTTTTTACCTGACGCTACTATGATTTTCACATGACGCTTCTATGATTTTTTCATGACGCTTCTATGACTTTTTAGATGACGCTTCGATGATTGTTTACATGAAGCTTCTATGATTTTTTACATGACGCTTCTATGATTTTTTACATGACGCTTCTATGATTGTTTATATGAGGCTTCTATGCTTTTTACATGACGCTTCTATGATTTTTTACATGACGCTACTATGATTTTTACATGACGCTTCTATGATTTTTTACATGACGTTTTTATGATTTCTTACATGACGCTTCCATTATTTTTTTCATGACGCTTCTATGACTTTTTAGATGACGCTTCTATGATTGTTTCATGACGCTTCTATGATTGTTTATATGACGCTTCTATGCTTTTTACATGACGCTTCTATGATTTTTTTACATGACGCTTCTATGATTTTTTATATGACGCTTCTATGATTGTTTCATGACGCTTCTATGATTTTTTATATGACGCTTCTATGATTGTTTATATGACGCTTCTATGATTGTTTATACGACGCTTTTATGATTGTTTACATGACGCTTCTATGATTGTTTATACGACGCTTTTATGATTGTTTACATGACGCTTCTATGATTGTTTACATGACGCTTCTATGATTTTTTATATGACGCTTCTATGACTGTTTATATGACGCTTCTATGCTTTTTACATGACGCTTTTATGATTTTTTTACATGACGCTTCTATGATTGTTTACATGACGCTTCTATGATTGTTTCATGACGCTTCTATGATTGTTTACATGACGCTTCTATGATTGTTTACATGACGCTTCTATGATTGTTTACATGACGCTTCTATGATTGTTTACATGACGCTTCTATGATTTTTTACATGACGCTTCTATGAATTTTACATGACGCTTCTATGATTGTTTATATGACGCTTCTCTGATTTTTTATGACGCTTCTATGATTTTTTCATGACGCTTCTATGATTTTTTACCTGACGCTACTATGATTTTCACATGACGCTTCTATGATTTTTTCATGACGCTTCTATGACTTTTTAGATGACGCTTCGATGATTGTTTACATGAAGCTTCTATGATTTTTTACATGACGCTTCTATGATTTTTTACATGACGCTTCTATGATTGTTTATATGAGGCTTCTATGCTTTTTACATGACGCTTCTATGATTTTTACATGACGCTTCTATGATTTTTACATAACGCTTCTATGATTTTTTACATGACGTTTTTATGATTTCTTACATGACGCTTCCATTATTTTTTTCATGACGCTTCTATGACTTTTTAGATGACGCTTCTATGATTGTTTCATGACGCTTCTATGATTGTTTATATGACGCTTCTATGCTTTTTACATGACGCTTCTATGATTTTTTTACATGACGCTTCTATGATTTTTTATATGACGCTTCTATGATTGTTTCATGACGCTTCTATGATTTTTTACCTGACGCTACTATGATTTTCACATGACGCTTCTATGATTTTTTCATGACGCTTCTATGACTTTTTAGATGACGCTTCGATGATTGTTTACATGAAGCTTCTATGATTTTTTACATGACGCTTCTATGATTTTTTACATGACGCTTCTATGATTGTTTATATGAGGCTTCTATGCTTTTTACATGACGCTTCTATGATTTTTTACATGACGCTACTATGATTTTTACATGACGCTTCTATGATTTTTTACATGACGTTTTTATGATTTCTTACATGACGCTTCCATTATTTTTTTCATGACGCTTCTATGACTTTTTAGATGACGCTTCTATGATTGTTTCATGACGCTTCTATGATTGTTTATATGACGCTTCTATGCTTTTTACATGACGCTTCTATGATTTTTTTACATGACGCTTCTATGATTTTTTATATGACCGTTCTATGATTGTTTCATGACGCTTCTATGATTGTTTACATGACGCTTCTATGATTGTTTACATGACGCTTCTATGATTGTTTATATGACGCTTCTATGATTGTTTATACGACGCTACTATGATTTTTACATGACGCTTCTAAGATTTTTTACATGACGCTTCTATGATTTTTTACATGACGCTTTTATGATTTTATACATGACGCTTCTAAGATTTTTTACATGACGCTTCTATAATTTTTTACATGACGCTTTTATGATTTTTTACATGACGCTTTTATGATTTTTTACATGACGCTTCAATGATTTTTTAGTTTTCTTGGCGTTAAAAAGCTTTAATTAAAAAACTCCACTCTTTCAAAATTCGAACCATTGTCCCTGCATTTAGCAGTTCAGTCTGTTTACTCCAAGCATAGAGTAAATCACACGAGGCAGTTATGACATAATCAATTTCTCAGTCAGTCAGTATTAGTTAACAATATGGTTACGCAATCTAAATCAAGTCTGGTGCTACGCTTCCACACTGCATTTTCAATACTGTGAGGCAATTCAAGTCGGAGTTATTACAATTCAGTTATGATGCAATCTATTTCAGAATTAGAATTCAACCAGTCAGTTTTTTCTCTAGCATTCTTACAATGCATTTTAAGTCGAAAAGTTTGCTTGACCTTTGCAAAAAAGCATGTTTTTCGAATATTTAATGCCTTTAGCATCGAGCAATTTCTTAGCCAAGACACATGTACCGTCACAGGAAAATTTCTGATCGAAAAGTGCACGTCTCATGAAAATCGGTTAAGCCATTCTGGAGATAATCGATTGCGCACATACAAGATTTTCATTTTTAGTATATAGGACTAGCCAATTCCAACCCCCGTTGGGGCTTTCCGTCAGAACTCCTACCAAAGTTTTCCCACGCAAAAGAAATTCACCTAACTGAACCCCCCCATCCAAAGAATCTCTAATCCATAAAGTCCCTGATGCAAATAATCTCACGTGCAAAAAACCCTCATCCAAAGAATCCCATACAAAGAACCCCCCATCGACAGAATCCCCGATCCGAAGAATTCCCCATTCAAGGAATCCTCTATCTGTAGAATTCCCTATTTAATGAATCGCCCATCCATAGAATCTCACATGCAAAGAATACCAATCCTTCCCATCCCATCCCCATCCCATCCCATTGATAGAATCCCCGATCCGAAGAATTCCCCATTCAAGGAATCCTCTCATCTGAAGAATTCCCCGTCCAATAAATCCCTTATTCAAGAAATCCCTCATCCACAGAAACCCTCTATCCAAAGAATCCCCCACCCATCCCTATCCAAAGAATCGCCCATCCATCCCTATCTAAACAATCCCCCATCCATCCCTATCCCAAGAATCCTCCTATTCATCCCTATCCAAAGAATTTCCCCATCCATTCCTATCTAAATAATCACCTTAACCATCCATATCCAAAAAATTCCTTCTCCAAAAAATCCCCCTCTAAATAATTAACATCCTTAAATAATCCCCCATCAAAAGCATAATTGGCCAAAGAATCCAGAATCCCCTCATCTAAAGAACCCCCGTTCAAATAACCCCCATCTAAAAAATCATTCATCTAAAGAATCCCCCATTCAAAAAACCCTCAATCGAAACAATGCCCCACCGAAGAAATTGCCCAATGAATCACCTATTCAAATTTATCCATTAGAAGCATCCCTCATCCAAAGAATCATCAATCCATAGAATTCCCCCAAGACTTAACATCTCAGCAATTTCCCCAAGCCTCGACACCTCAGAAATTTTCCCCAAGCATTGACATCTAAGCAATTCCGGCGCAAGCCTTGACATGTTACCAATTTCTCCCCGTCCAAAGCCTTGACATCTCAGTAATTCCCCTCCCCAAGCCTTGATATCTCAGTAATTCTCCCAGTAAGCCTTCATATCTCAGTAATTCCTCCAGTAAGTCTTGACATCTTAGCGATTCCCCTCCCCGAGACTTAAGACCTCAGCAATTCCTTTTTAAGCCTTCACACCTCAGCAATTCCCCCACAAGCCTTGGCATCTCAGCAAGTCCCACTTAAGCCTTCACATGTCATTAATTCCCCAAGGTAAGATTTTATACATGTATCTCAATAATTCCCCTTGTAAATCTTGACATCTTAAAATTCTCTTCCGAGCAAGCATACCCCAAGAGCAAGCGTCCTTCCGATAGCAAGCAACCCCTGATAGAAAGTACCCCCAGCAAGATTAATGAAGCAATTTCCTCAGCTAGCCAATTTCAACTCCCGTTGAGGCTTTCCGTCCAAACTCCAGCCACAGTTTTCCCACGCAATAAAATTTCACCCAACTGAATCTCCCATACAAAGAATCCCTCATCCAAAGAATACACCACCCATAAAATCCACGATGCAAAGAATCTCACATGCAAAGAATCCGCCATCCAAAAAACCTCCCATCGATAGAATCACCGATCCGAAGAATTCCCCATTCAAGGAATTCTCCTATCTGAAGAATTGCCCATCCATAGAATCTTACATGCAGAGAATCCCCATCCAAAGAACCCCCATCGATAGAATCCCCGATCCGAAGAATCCCCCTATCCATCCCTATCCAAAAAATCCTCGACCTCCATCCATATCAAAAAATCTCCCATCCAAAGAACCCCTATCAATAGAATCCCGGATCCAAAGAATTCCCCATTCAAGGAATTCTCCTATCTGAAGAATTTCCCATCCAATGCATTGCCCATCCATAACATCTCACATGCAAAGAATCCCCTTCAAAAGAATCCCTATTAAAAGAGTCCCTCATTCACAGAGTCCCCATCGAAAGAATCCCCCACCCATCCATATCCAAAGAATCCCCCACCCATCCATATCCAAAGAATCCCCACCCATCCAAATCTAAAGAATCCCCCACCCATCCATATCCAAAGAATCCCCCACCCATCCATTTCCAAAGAATCCCCCACCCATCTATATCCAAAGAATCCCCTCCCATCCATATCCAAAGAACCCCCCACCCATCCATTTCCAAAGAATCCCCCCCACCCATCTATATCCAAAGAATCCCCCTCCCATCCATATCCAAAGAACCCCCCCCCACCCATCCATATCCAAAGAATCCCCCATCCATCCCTATCGAAAAAATGCCCCTATTTATCCCTATCCAAAGAATCCTCCTATCCATCCCCATCCATTCCTAACTAAAGAATCTCCCTCCAAAAAATCCCCATGCAAATAATCCACGTCCAAATAATCCCCATCCACAGAATCTCCATCCACATTATCCATTGATTCTCCCATCAAAAGAATAATTGGCCAAATAATACCCTCATCTAAAAAAACCCGTTCAAAAAACTTTACGTCCAAATAATCCCCATCAACAGAATCCCCCATTCAAGGAATCCAAAGAAACTCCCATCCAAATAATCCGCCCATGAATAGAATTCTTGGCCAAAGAATCCCCTCATCTCCTCGAGATATCCATTAGAAGCATCTCTCGTTCAAAGATTCCCCGATCCATAGAATTCCTCCCCAAGACTTAACATCTCAGCAATTCCCACCAAGCCCTGACACCTCAGAAATTCCCTCCAAGCCTTGACATCTCAGCAATTCACTCTTAAGCCTTGGCATCTCAGTAATTCTCTCAGTAAGCCCTTATATCTCAGTAATTCCCCCAGTAAGTCTTGACATCTCAGCAATTCCCCTCACGTCTTGATATCTCAGCAATTCCCTCTTAGCCTTGGCATCTCAGTTTAATAATTTTTTTTGAATATAATACTCGTAGCTTCTCTTCTACCTGATTTACCTGACGTTTTTTTAGTTTTCTTTAGCTAAAAAGTTTAAAATTAATTTTTTTTAATAAAATACTTCTACAATTTAAAAATTCGAACCCACGTCGCTGCATTAGCAGGTCAGTCTGTTTACCTCTAGGCTATCTCTCAATGCTTTGATAACATAAATTGTAGCACTTACATAATTCAACACTTTCAAAACTCCACGCACAGAGTAAATCACGCAAAGCAGTTATGACATAATTTCTCAGCCAGTCTGTATCAGTTTCAAATAAAGTCACCAATATGGTTACGCAATCTAAATCTAAATTCAATGGCGCTGGCTTGAATTGTGGAATTGCGATAAAGTAGGGGTTTGCGATATTGGAGAGCGTACAATGAGTATATAAAGTAAAATTCAAAGGAATCTTCTTTTTAATGCTGTGCTTTTAATTTTTCGAATCTACGAGTAAGCAAAGAAATTATTCCCGAACTCAGCGTTTCAAGCTCTTTCTAGCAATACAAGGCTCTCTTCTGAAAGTAAAAAACTCGAAGCACAAACAATGATTGAACATTCCTGCTTTAAAGCATTCAAATTCATAAGGCGTACATTCAGCGCCAGCTACAGTAAGAGGCCTGCAAGTTGATGCATTGAAATTAACAACCAAGCCAGCCCATGAATAATTGAATAGCGACACCCGCCCCTCAATTAAAATGTGTTGCGCAACCTTTCAACGCTTGTAGCTCTCCACGCGAGTGTGGAGAACCAATGCTATAGTTGGCACTGAGTTATGATGCAATACAATTCCATCGGCAGTCAGACTGCTTCTCAATCGGAAAGAACTGTTTGAACTTTAAAAAACAGGGAGAAAATTGAGTTTTTCGAATATTTAAGCCCGAAAAAATGAAGCAATTTCTTAGCAAAATTTTGTGTACCTGCGCACCATCAATACGCATCGAATGCAGAAAACCCCACGAAATTCCGACCATGTAGAGTCAAGTTAAGCGAAGGTTCCTATAGGTACATAGTTTTGATTTTTAGTATATTGGATTGGATGGAAGGTAGAAAATGAAAGTAAGGTAGGTTGTGTGAGTGAGAGTAGAGAATGGTAAGAAAGAGAAAACTATCGTACCACACGTTTTAAACTCGTTGAACCACCCACCCCAAAAAGCTGGACACCCTTGTACACCGTTCAAATGTACACAAAGCCCAAATTTTCTCTCTCCAGCACCCAGACTTTAAAATGAAACTGATAACTGATAAGTAGCTTTTCAATTCTTAACCAATGCAATGTACATTTGTGCCCTGCTCTTCTGAGTGAGTTTTTGCCATGTCGATTTATTTCTCAAACACAATCGATCACACGGTATCAGCCTCCAATAGAGTTAAAAATATGGTTGAGCAACATGACGCTTCTATGACTATTTACATGACGCTTCCATGACTATTTACATGACGCTTCTATGACTGTTTACATGACGCTTCTATGACTGTTTACATGACGCTTCTATGACTGTTTACATGACGCTTCTATGACTATTTACATGACGCTTCTATGACTGTTTACATGACGCTTCTATGACTGTTTACATGACGCTTCTATGACTGTTTACATGACGCTTCTATGACTATTTACATGACGCTTCTATGACTGTTTACATGACGCTTCTATGACTGTTTACATGACGCTTCTATGACTGTTTACATGACGCTTCTATGACTGTTTACATGACGCTTCTATGATTGTTTACATGACGCTTCTATGATTGTTTACATGACGCTTCTATGACTGTTTACATGACGCTTCTATGACTGTTTACATGACGCTTCTATGACTGTTTACATGACGCTTCTATGATTTTCTAAATGACGCTTCTATGATTGTTTACATGACGCTTCTATGATTGTTTACATGACGCTTCTATGATTGTTTACATGACGCTTCTATGACTGTTTACATGACGCTTCTATGACTGTTTACATGACGCTTCTATGACTATTTACATGACGCTTCTATGACTGTTTACATGACGCTTCTATGACTGTTTACATGACGCTTCTATGACTATTTACATGACGCTTCTATGATTGTTTACATGACGCTTCTATGATTGTTTACATGACGCTTCTATGACTGTTTACATGACGCTTCTTTGATTGTTTACATGACGCTTCTATGATTGTTTACATGACGCTTCTATGATTTTCTAAATGACGCTTCTATGATTGTTTACATGACGCTTCTATGATTGTTTACATGACGCTTCTATGATTGTTTACATGACGCTTCTATGATTGTTTACATGACGCTTCTATGACTATTTACATGACGCTTCTATGATTGTTTACATGACGCTTCTATGATTGTTTACATGACGCTTCTATGACTATTTACATGACGCTTCTATGACTGTTTACATGACGCTTCTATGATTTTCTAAATGACGCTTCTATGATTGTTTACATGACGCTTCTATGATTGTTTACATGACGCTTCTATGATTGTTTACATGACGCTTCTATGACTGTTTACATGAGGCTTCTATGACTATTTACATGACGCTTCTATGACTGTTTACATGACGCTTCTATGACTGTTTACATGACGCTTCTATGACTATTTACATGACGCTTCTATGACTGTTTACATGACGCTTCTATGATTGTTTACATGACGCTTCTATGACTGTTTACATGACGCTTCTATGACTATTTACATGACGCTTCTATGACTGTTTACATGACGCTTCTATGACTGTTTACATGACGCTTCTATGACTATTTACATGACGCTTCTATGACTGTTTACATGACGCTTCTATGATTGTTTACATGACGCTTCTATGATTGTTTACATGACGCTTCTATGACTGTTTACATGACGCTTCTATGATTTTTACATGACGCTTCTTTTTAAAAAGTCTTTTAGTTTTCCTGACGTTGAAAAGCTTTAATTAAAAAATTTTTTGCACTCATATAATTCAACACTTAAAATCCAAGCATAGAGTAAATCACACGAAGCAGTTATGACATAATCAATTTCTCAGTCAGTCAGTATCAGTTAACAATATGGTTACGCAATTTAAATCAAGTCTGGTGCTACGCTTCCACACTGCATTTTCAATTCAAGTCGGAGTTACAATTCAGTTATGATGCAATCTATTTCAGAATTAGAATTCAACCAGTCAGTTTTTTCTCTAGCATTCTTACAATGCATTTCAAGTCGAAAAGTTTGCTTGACCTTTGCAAAAAAGCATGTTTTTCGAATATTTAATGCCTTTAGCATTGAGCAATTTCTTATCCACGATGCATGTACCGTCACGGGAAAATTTCTGATCGAACAGTGCAAGTTCGAACAAAATCGGTCCAGCCATTTTTTCTCTAATCTATCACATATATATATATATATATAGACATCACATTTTTAGTATATAGGAGGTTCCTATAGGTACATAGTTTTGATTTTTAGTATATTGGATCTCCGCAGACCGGTGAATTTTTTCCAGGAAATTGGCCTTCTATAAAAATTACACGATCTTTCAATTTCCCTGAGCAGGCACATACTGGTAAGTGCGCGGATACGTACGCAGTCATACGCACAGGCACACACTCACACAGGATCGAGTGTACAGCTGCCCTAAATTTATTTATCGTTAGGCATGTACTACTTCACTGTGCGTTGGGGGGTTGGCCCCCCCCCCCCAAGCATGAGCAGAGCCAAGCCGAGATTCCAATTTAGCCCTCAAGATCGCAGCGCCACCATATCGCCGCGCCAGAGATCAGACAGGCGCTCAACTCCGTTGGTGCTGCGGAAGACGAGGGCCAGCCGATCCAGGAGGTAAAATTGCTCCGGAAACTCGCCACTGAGCCTGCAGACACCGCCCGGCCGCGATGCCTGTACGGTTCCGATAGCAGGTACGTGTAGACTCTGGACAGTAGTCCGCCCTGGTCTGCGAGACCAGGATTTGCTGTTTGCGAGGACCAACGTAGTGCGCCATAAACGTCCAGGAGGTAGCCTTCCAGAGCCGGTTGAAACTTGTGGTGGTGCCGGATTGCATGGATCACTTAGTGGAACGCCTGCTGGACCAGGATCGCGCCTCGACTTCCTCCAGAAGGCGTTTTGGTCCTATGGGCGGTCGGAGACGATGGTGGCAATGGCGATATAGCTGTCTGAGGATGGCGGCGTTGCTGGCCGCGCAGGTGATGACATCCTGGAGGGCCAATCGGATCGCAATGAGGTCCACTTAAAAGAGCTAGGCTGCACCAACGGCCGGTGCATGTTGGTAAGTCTGCCACCAGGTCCGCCAGGATCAATCCCAGCGGGACCGTAATTCCAGCTCTCGTGTCCCATGCCAGCCCAGCCAGTGTCTAGAGCTGCTCGGAGGCCTACTGGATAATGGAGCTGTTTTTTATGTTGTTGCTGTTGTTTCTGTGGGTTTTGTTTCGCAGTCCTTGTAAAACTAAAAAAAGGAAAAGGCTGCAATTTATTCTGCAACCAGGCAATCTCACAGCTTTTTGAGGACAACATGCATTTTTCAAATCTCAGTCAATGAAAGCCCAGTCAGCAAATCTTTTTCAGACTCCATTCCCTCTTATTATTATCCCTTAGCAACCATTCCCTCTCAGCACCATTCCCCTCAAGCATCATCCCCTCAGCATCATTCCCACAAGCATCATCCCCTCAGCATCATTCCCTCAGCATCATCCCCTCAGCATCATCTCCTCAGCATCATCCCTTCAGCATTATTATTGCAAATTTTTGCACTTACTTTCATATACAGCAGTCTTTTTAGCGGTTGTGAAGTTTCGCGATTGTGAACTAGCTTTCACGTTTATCATGGAAGTGGGTGATTTAGCTTATGAAATTTCCCGTTTGTGAAAGCAACCCCTTCAAGCATCATCACCTCAGCATCGTCACTTTAGCATAACTCCCCCTCAGAATCAGTGGCTCGTGAGCAACATACCCTCTCAGTATCAACCCCCAGCATCAAAAATCTTATATTAGCATCATTCCCATTCAGAACTATTCCTTATTCATTCAAATAATTCCCACAGTGCCAATCAAAATCGTAATTTATGCCAAATAATTCAGTAATAACAAGAGAGTTTTTGTTATGCTTCAAAAAGGTTTAAAAATATAATAAAAACTAAATTTCTTGAATCAACATCTTAATTCTTGAAATTTTCTCTTCAGCCTTTCCATGGTGGCTCAAAATTAAACTCTCAATAATTTGGTCACAAGTAGACTTCAACAACACCACTCACTCTTCTAGCATAGATCCTAAGCCTATAGTGTCCCTACAGTGCAGCTGTTCCGCCTACTTAAAGCTTTAAGTTTAAAGCTTTACTTTAACTCTTTCCCTCTAAAACTTATGTTATTTTGGTGAAATTAAGTTAAAAAGTTGTCACTTGTCAGTTAAAATTAAATTCTACTATTAAATAGTTACTTTTTAAAAGATTTGCCCAGAATTATTTCGCTGATAATTGACTTGCTCTTTCCGCATAAATTTTACATGTATATTCATTTACTTTGAATTATAAATCCATTTATGCTACTTTTATATTTCTCGTCATTGCATGGACAACTATAATTGTTTCTCACAAGCGCAACTCAATCTTAAGTCACTCTCCTGCCCTGAGTGGTTAAAACACAATCTAGATTACCCTCTAGTAACGAGTTCCTTTCCATTAATTACATTTATTCTGATAATCAGTTATCCAAAATTCCTAAAAATTGTCGCTTGACAAAAATATAACGGGTTTACGCTAAATCGCACTTGACATTTCTATCGCTCACAAGAGTTGCATATGCATGTAGCCTAAACTGAATAAAAAATCTACATTCAACCTAAACTTAGCTTCTTTTCTAAAAATACCATCTCAGTTGGATTATCATTGAGTATAAAAATATTATACATAAACTGCACAGGGTCTACGATGTTTGCCTGCGGGACGTTTGCCAGCCGGCGTTTGCCTGCGGGACGTTTGCCAGCCGACGTTTGCCTGCGGGACGTTTGCCAGCCGACGTTTGCCAGCCGACGTTTGCCAGCCGACGTTGGCCAGCGGGACGTTTGCCAGCCGACGTTTGCCTGCGGGACGTTTGCCAGCCGACGTTTGCCTGCGGGACATTTGCCTGCCGACGTTTGCCAGCCGACGTTTGCCAGCCGACGTTTGCCTGCGGGACGTTTGCCTGCGGGAAGTTTGCCAGCCGACGTTTGACAGCGGGACGTTTGCCAGCCGACGTTTCCCTGCGGGACGTTTGCCAGCCCTCCAAAATGATACAATGGGGCATAGGTTTTAATTTTTGGTGCGGCTAGGGAAGAGAAGGCGGCTACAGACATGTCAGTGCATGCTTGTTGTTGGCCATGACAGCGTGCACTTGACAAGGCGCTTGCAGGAATTAGTTCGCTTACTTTTGGATCTCCCATGAACTGGGAAATATTCAATTTAAAATTTCAATTCAATTCAATTTAAATTTTATTTTCTCAAAACTTGGCTCGCTGGAGATTCCCATTCAAATTTGCGTGTCAATTCATTCGCAAATCATGAAATCGCAAATCATGAATTCGCAAATCATGCAAAATCAAACATCTTAAACTGGGAAAGTGATACAAAACTGGCAGAAGTAAACTTTATAATAATATTTTTACATTCAATTAAAGATGATGATGAACTGCTAAATATTAATTAATTTATAGCGTATAGATTTTGTTTTCGATTTATACATCATACGAATAAGTTAGCCGTCAATTCAAAAGTTGGACTAAAATTGTTTTTTCCAAAACAGCTAAACTGCGAATATTTCAGTATCACATTCACTCCGACTTGCTGTTGGCTGGCAAATGTCGGCTGGCAAACGTCCTGCAGGCAAACGTCCCGCAGGCAAACGTCGGCTGGCAAACGTCGGCTGGCAAACGTCGGCTGGCAAACATCGGCTGGCAAATGTCGGCTGGCAAACGTCGGCTGGCAAACGTCCCGCAGGCAAACGTCCCGCAGGCAAACGTCGGCTGGCAAACGTCCCGCAGGCAAACGTCGGCTGGCAAACGTCGGCTGGCAAACGTCGACTGGCAAACTTCCCGCAGGCAAACGTCGGCTGGCAAACGTTCCGCAGGCAAACGTCGGCTGGCAAACGTCGGCTGGCAAACTTCCCGCAGGCAAACGTCGGCTGGCAAACGTCCCGCAGGCAAACGTCGCTATCCCAACTGCACATATATTTAGCGTAATATAACGTAACATTGATCTTAATAAATAAAGACACTAGTGAATAAAAATATTTCTTAAGTTCTTTTTAGTTAATAAAAATTGCAAATTAAAAAAATCCTTTCAAATGCATATGCTTGAACTACCTTTGTTATAACAACTGCAGCACGAATTTGCTAACAAAATGTTTTTGAAGTTAGCGTCTTTCCAAGAGTACCTCGACATTAGGGAACGGAGAAAAAATTCAATCTGTGCATAAGCTTCTGGTAAATATCGCTAGTAATTGTTTGTTTTTTTGCTATCTTAAAAGATTAAAAATATGGTAAAAAACTCAAATTTAATTGTGTTTAGCATCAACGCTATTACATGTATATCTAGATATTTTATATTTATCCATCCAAGTACACGTACATACTGATACTGCGTGGGAGAATCGATTCATTAGATTTGAATATTATTATTCGAATGACCTTATATTTAGGTAACAATAAAAACTCAATATGAAGTTTTGGAATTTTTTATAACTGAAGCAAACTATATATTTAAAATGTACAGCCTACTCAAATTTGTTGCATTTATATTTCTAACTATTGTGGTATAACTAGCTATTAAAAAAATTCAAATATAGCACAAGCATTGATTTACATGTTAAGCTGTTTGTTTTCTTCACATTTACATGAAATTTAAACACACAAGCAAGTAAGAAAATAGTTTGAAATATAGCTTGCTATAGTCCTACTAAAGAATTTAAGATCATTAGAGCTGTACAAAAGAAACCAAAAGTATTGCTTATAAAACTCATCAATTTTATTACAATGCTTATCACTTCAGAGTTTTATTCTAACTCCGTTGTAGACAAGGTAGATCTCAAAAGTCTAAATTAGCTCTTAGCTATATGCATTTTTACCTAGATATCTGTTCAGTAGAATTTTATTCCAGATTATTACTGCAGATTTAACTTTGTATATTTCATTTTGTTTTTGCAGAAAAACTTTTGATTTGCCATTGCTGACTTATTTCCATTGCCTCTGTTTATGCGCATAAGCCTGTCACATTTATGCATGGCAATGAGCACCTATTCCAACGGTACATCCACTCTGCCTGTTGACAACGCTGTTGGTGTCGGCGGTGCCGCCTCAGTTGGCCTCGAGTGCTTGCTGAGCGGCCTCGACTTCACCGACTCGGCCAACAGCTCCGGCTTCTTCGACGCCACCAGCTTCTCATCTTTGGACGACTCGTTCAACAAAGAAGCGTCCGCCACTGCCGCCGCTCTGACTCAGTCCGCCGTTGCCAATGGCAACCACCACAAAAACGCCAGCGGCAGTGGCAGTGGCAGCAGCCGAGAGTCTCCGGGCGGCAACGCGACGGCCGGCTCCGCCCTGCCCGCATTCGACGGCCAGTTCGGCCAGCTGGAGCCGCTTGGGCCCGAAGTGCTACAGTCGCTGCTCTTCGCCGACAGCCCGATAAAACCCGACACTCCTGACTTTGCCGCCACCGCTGCTGCCACCAACCTGGGGCCCGCCGATTTCGCCTCGCTTTTCGCCAGCCTGCAGCAGCCGCAGCAGCAGCAGCAGCCGAGTTTGAGCTCGCAGGCCTCCTGGCCGCCAGACGATGCCACCTACAGCGGTCGCCACACCGGATTCGGCGGCAGGCGGTCGCTGGCGGCCGGCCCGGCCAGGCCTATCACTGGCCAGCGATCTGCCGGCTACTGCAGCTACGGCCAGCCGCACAGTCAGCAGCAGAAGCTCGGTACAACCAGCCAGAGGTCGCCAGGCTTGTCGCCGTCCAGCGCTTGGACCGTCACCAGCAAGTGGCAGCAGCGCCACGGCGGCGGTGGCAGCGGCGGAAACCACGGCTCCTGGTCTCCGGCCGGTCAGCAGCAGCAGCAGTCGCTGGCCCGTCGGTCAGCGCAGTCATCAAACGACTCCTGGTCTGCCAACCCGCTGGACAGCCTGCGCGCCTGTCTGGACAGCCAGCTGCTCGACTCAATCGATCTTCTGGCTGGGGTCGACGGTCTCGGCGCCGCTGATCCGGGAGCTGCCGCTGCCGCCTGCTACTACGGAGACGGCGGTGTTAGCAGCAGCCTGCGGGAGGAGCGGTACAGTCGGAAAGTGTTCGTGGGCGGACTGCCGCCAGACATTGACGAGGGTGAGTGTCGCATGACTGGTGGGATGTTTTACAACGAATTCATCCCCAAGACAACCTTCTCAATCCCAGATCCCCAAGACACCTTCTCAATCCCAGATCCCCAAGACAACCTTCTCAATCCCAGATCCCCAAGACACCTTCTCAATCCCAGATCCCCAAGACACCTTCTCAATCCCAGATCCCCAAGACACCTTCTCAATCCCAGATCCCCAAGACACCTTCTCAATCCCAGATCCCCAAGACACCTTCTCAATCCCAGATCCCCAAGACACCTTCTCAATCCCAGATCCCCAAGACACCTTCTCAATCCCAGATCCCCAAGACACCTTCTCAATCCCAGATCCCCAAGACACCCGCCTAAATCCCAGATCCCCGAAGAAAAATGTCAACCGGATGCTTTAAAATTATCAAAGATAGTGATTCCTGATAACCTATGGACCTCATCTGGTTCACCTATATTTTTTTAGTTTACAAGTCTACACTTCGAGCTAAAAAAACTATAGTTTGAATAAATTCCTGTTTTCAACCCAGTCTACGCTAGTCCAATACAATGCAATGCAATTCGTTATGCTCCACATATTGCTGTAACGCGAGCGAACTCTAACGAACCGCAACACCCCGCAGTGCTCCCCTCTCTCCTGCTACTAGGGGACAATTGCTCCCGCTAATGCTCCTGCTGCTGAGTCACGGGGGGCAAACCAATCCCCCAAAAAGCAACTCAAGCAATTCTCCCAGAGTTGACCCCCCTTATAGGGACTTGTTTCCGAGTCCAGTGTTCTGAGGAGCCAATTTGTTCAAATATTAACAATATCGTACACTACGCAAATCCTGCACTGCATTGTTGGCTCCGAGCAGCTGGTCTGTGGGGGTCTGCCCTCTCGCTTCTCCCGGTCACACACCCCCAAGAGGAACATTGGGAGATTTCATTCTAGTTTACCACTCCTGGATTGTTCTGCTTTGCCAAGCAAATATCCCCTCCCGATCTTCCTTCAATTAATTAAAAACGCTATTTTGCCTGTTCCACTAGTAATATTCTAAGGTTTGCTTGGTTCAGCGTTTAAGGGTGTTGTGAGATTTTGGAACTGTGGAGTCTAAGAGAGTCAGTTGAATTGGACGCTAGCAGTGCAGGGTGTTGTGAAATTTAAGATTATTTGATGAGGCACTGGATTACAGTCCCTGGATTCGCTGTTGCTATCGCGGTCAGAACTATAGTTAATAACTACAGTTAATATTGTATCAATGTGGCACTGCATATGGGGCTTTTCCTACCCAGATTAGTGTTGATAAACTTAACTAGGACAGACAGGCTGTAGCTCTTGACAGCGGGACTGCAAGCAGACAGGGTGGCCCAGTTCCACGCCGATTGTGCAGAGCATGTATTTGTATAGCTTCAATAGGGGCTCGGAAATGATGCTCAGCCTTGGCACGTGGCTGCTTCATCTCAGTTTTTTACCCGGTCTCTTTTCCTTTCTTCTCCGTGTGTGTGCTCTCGCTAGCTCGCACTGCTTTTTAAGGAACTGTGTAGGTCGCTAGAAGGCCATTTTGAAGGATATTAACGCGATATATTAAATCAAGCATCGGAGGGCAAGGTCGCCTCAAGGTCACCGACGCGCGCTCGATTTGGAAATCAGGGGACGAGAGAGGCCGGGGAATCCAAACGATGCTAAATATAGCTACAAGTGCGTAGGAGGGTTTGGGAGGGAATGTCATATTGACCCCGTCAGAGAAATCCGGGATTTTGAAGCTTGAGGATTGTGAAATTTAATTATTTAATTTTTGGAATGGAATCATATTACAGCTAAGCCTTAAAGTATCAGATAAGCTTTGACAAGGTAAAACCGAACTTTATTCATTTTACTTGATTTTAACGACAAAAAATCGATATTCACCAACCTCGCCTAAACCTTTTGAATTCGCAGACGAAATCACCAATGCCTTCAGACGATTTGGTGTCCTGGTAATCGACTGGCCGCACAAAAATGAGAGCAGGACCTACTTCCCGCCCAAGGGTGAGCGAATGCTTGGCATGCTTTCATTCAACCCTAGCATTCACCAGCCCTAGCATTCACCAGCCCTAGCATTCACCAGCCCTAGCATTCACCAGCCCTAGCATTCACCAGCCCTAGCATTCACCAGCCCTAGCATTCACCAGCCCTAGCATTCACCAGCCCTAGCATTCACCAGCCCTAGCATTCACCAGCCCTAGCATTCACCAGCCCTAGCATTCACCAGCCCTAGCATTCACCAGCCCTAGCATTCACCAGCCCTAGCATTCACCAGCCCTAGCATTCACCAGCCCTAGCATTCACCAGCCCTAGCATTCACCAGCCCTAGCATTCACCAGCCCTAGCATTCACCAGCCCTAGCATTCACCAGCCCTAGCATTCACCAACCCTAGCATTCACCAACCCTAGCATTCACCAACCCTAGCATTCACCAACCCTAGCATTCACCAACCCTAGCATTCACCAGCCCTAGCATTCACCAGCCCTAACTTTCACCAACCCTAACATTCACCAACCCTAACATTCACCAACCCTAGCATTCACCAACCCTAGCATTCACCAACCCTAATATTCACCAACCCTAACATTCACCAACCCTAACATTCACCAACCCTAACATTCACCAACCCTAACATTCACCAACCCTAACATTCACCAACCCTAACATTCACCAACCCTAACATTCACCAACCCTAACATTCACCAACCCTAACATTCACCAACCCTAACATTCCCCAACCCTAACATTCACCAACCCTAACATTCACCAACCCTAACATTCACCAGCCCTAGCATTCACCAACCCTAACATTCCCCAACCCTAACATTCACCAACCCTAGCATTCACCAACCCTAACATTCACCAACCCTAACATTAACCAACCCTAACATTCACCAACCCTAGCATTCACCAACCCTAACATTCACCAACCCTAACATTCACCAACCCTAACATTCACCAACCTAACATTCACCAACCCTAACATTCACCAACCCTAACATTCACCAACCTAACATTCACCAACCTAACATTCACCAACCCTAACATTCACCAACCCTAACATTCACCAACCCTAACATTCACCAACCTAACATTCACCAACGCTAACATTCACCAACCCTAACATTCAACAACCTAACATTCACCAACCCTAACATTCACCAACCCTAACATTCACCAATCCTAACATTCACCAACCCTAACATTCACCAACCCTAACATTCACCAACCCTAACATTCACCAATGTTAAATTGCACGAAGCGTGAAAATTTCTTTAACTTTTCCAGCTGAACTTTAAAGTACAGTCATTCGTGCAGTTTGTTATTATGATAGACAGTTTTAATTTGAGTTTCTGTTTCTCTAATTATTTTCAATTGTCTTTGTTGTTACTTTCCGCTTCGTTGACTCGCATATATAATTATGCTAATGCTAATGAGGTCTTGGCGGGCTAGTCAAGTGTTTGCAAGTGTGTCCAAATTCTTGCCTGACTCTCTTTCATTTCTCTGAGCTGACATGCGACTCAATTCTGGAACTAATTGATTAGATTACAGGAGAACAAGCGGTGGACACTTTTTGTGTTAAACCTGCAACTGCAGGCGCCTCTTGGCTGGGCCCCTGGATTTCTGACTCAGTGGCCGAGAAAGGCCCCCCCCACGGTCCGCGTGCTCCGGGGACAGCTGGCTTTTGTGCGGGGTCGAGATAGTTAATAGAATTTGACCTGAGTGCATGTTTATGCATATCTTATTGTGTAACAGGTGTAGCCTGCTGTCTGACAGGTGTAGCCTGCTGTCTATAACAGGTGTAGCCTCCTGTCTAACAGGTGTAGCCTCCTGTCTAACAGGTGTAGCCTCCTGTCTAACAGGTGTAGCCTGCTGTCTAACAGGTGTAGCCTCCTGTCTAACAGGTGTAGCCTGCTGTCTAACAGGTGCAGCCTACTGTTTAACAGGTGTAGCCTTCTGTCTAACAGGTGTAGCCTTCTGTCTAACAGGTGTAGCCTCCTGTCTAACAGGTGTAGCCTTCTGTCTAACAGGTGTAGCCTTCTGTCTAACAGGTGTAGCCTCCTGTCTAACAGGTGTAGCCTCCTGTCTAACAGGTGTAGCCTGCTGTCTAACAGGTGTAGCCTTCTGTCTAACAGGTGTAGCCTTCTGTTTAACGGTTGTAACCTGCTGTCTAACAGGTGTTGCTTGCTGCTTAAAGGGTTGCCAGCCTAGTCTGATGTCTAACAGCCTTCGCCCTCTTTCTAACAATATTAACCCCCAATTTAACGGTTAGGACGGCAGTTAAGACTTCAGTCCCCTCCAGAGCACAAGTTCTACTACAGTTGCATCGCCCCCCCACCTGTGCCCGCAGGCTACTGCTTCATCCTATTCCAAGAGGAATCCAGCGTCCAGAGCCTCATGGAGGCCTGCATCGCGGATGAAGGCAAATTCTATTGGTGCGTCTCGTCACCAACTATGAAAGACAAGCCGGTGAGCACTTCCAGCTGCCATACTCAAGGCGTGTTTAAAGTACAAGCTTTTAGAAGGCGCCTACACGGGAATCTCTTAATGAATATTTTTGCTGGAGATGCCAAGTCTCAGGTGAGACAGAATGCTGAGATGCCAAATCTCAGGTGAGACAGAATGCTGGAGATGCCAAGTCTCATGTGAGACAGAATGCTGGGGATGCCAAATCTCAGGTGAGACAGAATGCTGGAGATGCCAAGTCTCAGGTGAGACAGAATGCTGAGATTCCAAGTCTCAGGTGAGACAGAATGCTGAGATTCCAAGTCTCAGGTGAGACAGAATGCTGGAGATGCCAAATCTCAGGTGAGACAGAATGCTGGAGATGCCAAGTCTCAGGTGAGACAGAATGCTGGAGATGCCAAGTCTCAGGTGAGAAAGAATGCTGGAGATGCCAAGTCTCAGGTGAGACAGAATGCTGAGATGCCAAGTCTCAGGTGAGACAGAATGCTGGAGATTCCATGTCTCAGGTGAGACAGAATGCTGGAGATGCCAAGTCTCAGGTAAGACAGAATGCTGAGATGCCAAGTCTCAGGTGAGACAGAATGCTGAGATGCCAAGTCTCAGGTGAGACAGAATGCTGGAGATGCCAAGTCTCAGGTGAGACAGAATGCTGGAGATGCCAAGTCTCAGGTGAGACAGAATGCTGGAGATGCCAAGTCTCAGGTGAGACATAATGCTGGAGATGCCAAGTCTCATGTGAGACAGAATGCTGGAGATGCCAAATCTCAGGTGAGACAGAATGCTGGAGATGCCAAGTCTCAGGTGAGACAGAATGCTGAGATTCCAAGTCTCAGGTGAGACAGAATGCTGGAGATGCCAAATCTCAGGTGAGACAGAATGCTGGAGATGCCAAGTCTCAGGTGAGACATAATGCTGGAGATGCCAAGTCTCATGTGAGACAGAATGCTGGAGATGCCAAGTCTCAGGTGAGACAGAATGCTGGAGATGCCAAGTCTCAGGTGAGACAGAATGCTGAGATGCCAAATCTCAGGTGGTATTTATGCTTTTCCGTAGGCAATGCCTGTTGAAATTCCCAAGACTTACATTAATAAAAACGGTCTAAAAAAACTTATCAATTTATCAATAAACTCAGTCGATATTCGCAACTGAGCTCAAAAAACTAAAAAAAATTAAATCGCCTATTTTTTCGATCCGCTTCTCCCAATTTGCCTATATATGGTAGGTAGGGTTCCTTTTTCAGTAGGGCGGCTATCCCCCCCCCCGCCCGCACGGTTTCCCACGCCCCCCCTCTTCCGCTATCGGGATCCCGTATTCGACCAGCACGAGTCCTTCCTCAGCGCCTCAGCCAGCCCCCCCGGGCATTCACTCTCCCCCCACTCCTCCCCCCTCTCCCGCTGCTCAAAACTGAGTACAGCTGCTGAGAATCCGCACGTCACAAGCACAGACACGCCAACTCGCTCCACTTTCTGAATGTGCGTGGGCGGGCGGGCTGTAAGGGACAGCGGGATCTTGCTTGGGAGCCAGCTGCAGCTATGGGCTAAGCACAGAGTAGAGAGACCTAGCCTTAGCCTGCGCTTGACTGCCTGTTTCTCCAATTGCTCCAATTTCTGCCTGTCTCAATGGAAATAAGAAAGCAGCCCCAGTTTAACTGCACTCTGCAATCTTCATTTAGTACGGGGAAAATTGAACATTTTCTGCCAACAATGTTTTTGTAGACTCCAATTAGGAACCCTCTTTACCTGTCTGTGCGTCACAGTTTAGGAGGTGATGTGTTGTTGGGGCCGCTATTTTGCCTCCTACACTAATTGTCCATTGGCTTTGAGGAAAATCAAGGATAAAAGCTAAAATTAAGAAGCGCAAAAGAAAATTTAGGACAGATTCTTCTTTCGCCCGGGCAATTCAGAATTTCTTGCCCCGTATTTTTTAACAGTTGGTTGGTTTTCTGCTTTTTACTGACTTCAAGATGTCGGAAAACAGCCAGTTATGGCAATTTTCAATAAAAAAAGGAGTCACACATCTGAAGCAAGTGCTGACACACATCTGAAGCAAGTGCTGACACACATCTGAAGCAAGTGCTGA
This sequence comes from Macrostomum lignano, assembly GCA_002269645.1. Lineage (NCBI taxonomy): Eukaryota > Metazoa > Platyhelminthes > Macrostomidae > Macrostomum > Macrostomum lignano. Next base: position 162,344 of record NIVC01000131.1, read on the forward strand.
CACACATCTGAAGCAAGTGCTGACACACATCTGAAGCTAATGCTGACACACATCTGAAGCAAGTGCTGACACACATCTGAAGCAAGTGCTGACACACATCTGAAGCAAGTGCTGACACACATCTGAAGCAAGTGCTGACACACATCTGAAGCAAGTGCTGACACACATCTGAAGCTAATACTGACACACATCAGAAGCAAGTGTTGACACACATCAGAAGCTAGTACTGACACACATCGAAAGCTAATGTTGACACACATCAGAAGCTAATGCTGACACACATCAGAAGCAAGTGTTGACACACATCAGAAGCTAGTACTGACACACATCGAAAGCTAATATTGACACAAATCAGAAGCTAATACTGACACACCTGAATGTAAATTGATACATCTGAATGTAAATTGACACATCTGAATGTAAAAATGACACGTGCTAAAATAATAACGCACAGTGTGATCGTGCATAGGCCTATAATATACAGTACTTTTAAAATACCAGAAGCCATATGTTATTTGCCCAGAACTCTAATTCCAATGCCTAAAAAACTGAATGGAGACCAAATATGGACGCCAGGTGGCATACAAAACAGAGGCAATGCATATGCAATAACTGCTGGCACTCTTGGCCAGACAGTTTAGAATTGAAAGTGCACTCGTCCTTCGGAAGGCCCTAAGCAGCCCTTGCTGGCGTGGCACTTGGACTGGCTTTTAATCAACTCATTTGAGAGCGCCGGGAGCGCCGCGAGGCAGGAATAGGGCCGAGATAAGTGCAGGCACTTCCAATCGATATTGGCTGCGGAGTTCCGGGCGGGGGTTGCTCATGGGTGTACAGCTCCGGTTCGAGTTCTCCACCCTGAGTGCCGACTCGCGTGCTGAGACCGGTTGCTGCTCTGTGTGCATGTCTCACCCAGCCTGTCTGTCTCACCCAACCTGTCTGTCTCACCCAGCCTGTCTGTCTCACCCAGCCTGTCTGTCTCACCCAACCTGTCTGTCTCACCCAGCCTGTCTGTCTCATTCAGCCTGTCTCACCCAGCCTGTCTGTCTCACCCAGCCTGTCTGTCTCACCCAGCCTGTCTGTCTCATTTAGCCTGTCTGTCTCACTCAGCCTGTCTGTCTCATTTAGCCTGTCTCATTTAGCCTGTCTCATTTAGCCTGTCTCACCCAGCCTGTCTGTCTCATTTAGCCTGTCTCACCCAGCCTGTCTGTCTCATTTAGCCTGTCTCACCCAGTCTGTCTGTCTCACCCAGCCTGTCTGTCTCATTTAGCCTGTCTGTCTCACCCAGCCTGTCTGTCTCACCCAGCCTGTCTGTCTCACCCAGCCTGTCTGTCTCACCCAGCCTGTCTGTCTCATTTAGCCTGTCTCATTTAGCCTGTCTCACCCAGCCTGTCTGTCTCATTTAGCCTGTCTCATTTAGCCTGTCTCACCCAGCCTGTCTGTCTCATTTAGCCTGTCTCACCCAGCCTGTCTGTCTCATTTAGCCTGTCTCACCCAGCCTGTCTGTCTCATTTAGCCTGTCTCATTTAGTCTGTCTGTCTCACCCAGTCTGTCTGTCTCATTCAGCCTGTCTCACCCAGCCTGTACAATGTGCAGCAGTTAGCAAAGCAAGTGCAGAGTTCCGGTGCTGCCCTTCCGAACAGTTTAAAATCTGCAGCGTGCCAGAGGGAGCCGCACTCAGCCAGTTTGCATATCAGTCAGTGCAGGCCCAGCCAGGGAGAGATAAGCCAGCCCGGGGGGGGGGGGGGCAGAAATCCGATAGATATTGATAAGCCCCCTCTCCCTAGGCCGCGAGTTCTATAAGTCAGAAACATGCTAAACTAAATGTTGCGGTGCATTCATACTTTCACGTGAATGTCTCTTTCACGCACCGCTTGACAAAATTTAGTGTGCTTATTTTGCTACTTGCAGAGCTGTGAGTAGTGTGTAAAGAGTTTTCTTCTTATCTGCAGTTTGTGTCCACCTACTCTTTCCTGTCCGCAGTTTGTGTCCACCTCCTCTTTCCTGTCCGCAGTTTGTGTCCACCTCCTCTTTCCTGTCCGCAGTTTGTGTCCACCTACTCTTTCCTGTCCGCAGTTTGTGTCCACCTCCTCTTTCCTGTCCGCAGTTTGTGTCCACCACCTCTTTCCTGTCCGCAGTTTGTGTCCACCTTCTCCTCTTTTCTTTCTGTTTGTGTCCACCTTCTCCTTACTGTCTTGCAGTTTGTGTCCACTTTCGCTTTCCTGTCTGCAGTTTGTGTCCACCTTCTCTTTTCTTTCTCAGTTTGTGTCCACCTTCTCCTACTTTCTTTCTCAGTTTGTGTCCATCTTCTCCTTACTGTCTGCAGTTTGTGTCCACTTTCGCTTTTCTTTCTGCAGTTTGTGTCCACCTTCTCCTACTTTCTTTCTCAGTTTGTGTCCACCCTCTCCTACTTTCTTTCTCAGTTTGTGTCCACCCTCTCCTACTTTCTTTCTCAGTTTGTGTCCACTCCTTCCTGTCTGCAGTTTGTGTCCACTTTCACTTTCCTGTCTGCAGTTTGTGTCCACCTTTTTATTGTCTGCCTCTTCCCCAATCCTAAATGATATTCTCATCGCCACCTGCCGCAGGTGCAAATCCGTCCCTGGAACCTGGCCGACTCGGATTTCGTCCTGGACTCAAGCCAGCCGCTGGATCTGCGCAAGACAATTTTCGTTGGCGGGGTGCCCCGGCCGCTGCGGGCCTGCGAGCTGGCGCTGATCATGAACCGGCTGTACGGCGGGGTCTGCTATGCCGGCATCGACACCGACCCGGAGCTGAAGTATCCCAAAGGCGCCGGCAGGGTGGCGTTCAGCAGCCAGCAGAGCTACATCGCGGCCATCGGCGCCAGGTTCGTACAGCTGCGCCACGGCAGCGACATTGACAAGCGGGTGGAAGTCAAGCCCTACGTGCTGGACGATCAAATGTGCGACGAGTGCGGCGGGGCGATGTGCGCCGGCAAGTACGCGCCGTTCTTCTGCGCCAACGTTGCCTGCCTGCAGTACTACTGCGAGCACTGCTGGGCCGCCATTCACGACAGCCAGGGCCGCCAGTTTCACAAGCCGCTGGTCAAGGAGGGCGCAGACAGGCCGAGGGCTGTGCCGTACCGGTGGTAGGCAATGATGGAGACTTCTGATTAGTGATGTCAGATGGACACTGGGTAGAGTTGCTATGGGGATTCCCTGAGATTCTATAAGGGTTATTTATTTTACAAAATCTGGTGGCATCCCTCATGAGAGCTCTTTATGAGATTTCATCAGAGCTATGGGAGGTTTTTTAATACTTATCCATAAGATTTGATGAGAATTATGCATAAGATTTGATGAGAATTGTCCATAAGATTTGATGAGAATTCTCCAAAAAATTTTATGAGAATTGTCCATAAGATTTGATGAGAATTGTCCATAAGTTTTGATGAAAACTCTCCGTAATATTCAATGAGAATTCTCTATGAGATTTGATAAGAATTCTCCGCAACATTGATAGAAATTCCATTTGATACTCGTAGCTATTCTCCCTAAGGTTAATGATCTCCCAGAATTAAATTTCAAGTTCTTCATAATTTTTGCTCCAACAATCAGCTTGGCGTTGTCAAAGAAGCACTTGTGTGCCCAAAGCTGTGTCAATCAAGTGGCCGCCGGAAACGCACGCTTTTCTTCTATTTTTCCTGTTTTTTAGCCCGTTGTTTTTAGCCGTCAAAAGCATTGTGCCCTTTTTAAACAGAAATATTTTTGCTTTTTGAAGAGTTTTTAGTAAATAAATAAAAAATTCTCCTCAACTACTCATTTAGCCAACTGTTTGTCTGGCATGGAATGGCGGTTTTTCCATGGGTTTTCCATAGAAGCCCCTTGGTTCTGATTTGCAGATATTCATATTCTATGCAGTAAGCCGTTACCTTTTAGCCAAGCGAAAGTCATTTGTTTTAACCAATTAGCAGACTTTGACTGACAATAATTTGCTGGCTAGTTGTCGCACAATTTTATACTAACAGTAGTATAATCAGCTTATAACATTTTATATTCCTTGTTATGCATTGTGCCGGAATCCAAGATGTTGCCCAGTTGCTGTTGTTGGTGTTTGCATTACTATTCTGTCAGTAAACCACGCGCAGTTACTGAAGACTGGTGTGTTCTTCAGCTTCCCTGTCCTTTTGCGGTTGCATATTGATGTTTTATTATGATTTCTTCCTCTTGTGTTGCCTCCGTGCTTTTTCTGCTATTTTTCTATTCCACTAATAAACAGACCAAAGCGCTGTGTCGCGGACCAGCAGAATAGCAGTGGAATCCAGACTTTCCCCAGCTATAGTATTAGAGAGACAATTACAGGTGATTCCAAACGGATAACGCACTGGTTGATAATATTTTAGCTTGAAATATTTTTGTATTCGTCGCGTTTCAATGTCGTTTTTGTTATACTGCTAAATTTTTGTATAAATCCAGAAAATAGCCGGCTATATAAAAAGACTATAAAAAGCACACTTTATTTAAACAACTGCCCAAGTTTGGATTGCTGTGTTTTTTACAACTAACCTCTGCAGTTACAGAATTTGTACTCTTGTAGTATTGGTTTTTACAGAACCTCCCTGCTGTAATAGCATTTCCTATTTTACCAAATCCTGCACTTTGATCGCATCTCTGCCCATCGCTTTGGGGTTCAAAGATATTTTCGTGTTTAAATTGGCGCGAAAATTTCAGACTCTTAGTTCTATTATGATTTCGGATGATGATTATCAAATTTAAATTAACAAATGTCAATGTTTTGGATTTTCTTAAAATTTGAAATCAACACGACGTAAAGAAGACACAAAGACACAAACAACTTCAATTTTGTCTCGTGTCCCTACTTGAACATGTTCTACTTTAATTATTCAATAGTGAAGCAATGTCGGCTCTTCGCTCTTAATAATTATTGCGTGAATTCATTTTATTGGCAGGTTTGGTTTTTCGTTAGTTTTTGTCATTGAAACCATTGGTGGCCCAACCGCAACTCTCTTTCTCCTTTCAGAACTCATTTTGGTGATTGGACACTATTATACAATTCAAATGCTTTATCATTTGTGGCTTCTTTCCTTTTTTGTGTTCGTCTTGCAATTATATTTTGTTTCTTAAAATAGAATTTAAAACACACAAAAAACGATTGAGTAAAATTGCTGTTTGTCCTGTGGCTGCACATTGTGAATTATCAATGCAGTTTGCGACTTTCTCATTTACAAATATTACATTATGCTGCAAGATTAAATGAGTTTAAGAGACAAATTCAAGTTTTTTATTCATGCAGATTTTGTTCTTTCATACATCCAGAAGAATGTTAAAAGATTATAAGCTTTAATATGTAAGAGTACTCGTAGTTTATGATTAACTTCCGGTTTAATGCGCTTTTTATATTTATCGGGACACGAATTAAGGACTACCAGTTGTCCTTGACACACACGGAAGTGGATTGGATAAACAGGCTATTCTTCAATACAATGGACAACTTAATACTGGTACAGAAGGCCGCAATTACAACCTGGATGAGAAAAAAATCCGATTAACTTAACAGAATGAAAGTAGCACCTTTATAAATTAGGAATGAAAACACCAACACTGAAGAAATGGGTGATCGATTTCTTAGAGTTTTATCACACTGCAAGCATTTTATGCGAATATTGTACAGAAGGGGTGCCTGACAAATATGAACTATAGAATTATTACTCATGGAGAAAAATGCCAAAAAGTTTTTTGTCTGAAACGGAAAATGTCAGCACGCCTACTAATTAGTAGGCGGATTAGTAAGGAAACGGGTCAAAGCGGAAAACAGAGATAAATTGATTGATCAATGGTGGGGGCTAACAAACCTTGAACGGCATCCCTAAATCTCACAAATCCTAAATCCCACAAGCCCAAAATCTTACAAACCCTAAATCACACAAGCCCTAAATCTCATAAAACCTAAATCTCTCAATCCTAAATCTCTCAATCCCTAAATCCCACAATTCATAAATCTCACAAACCCTACATCTCACCATCTCTAAATCTCACAATAACTAAATCTCACAAGCCCTAAATCTTACAATCTCTAAATCTCACAAGCCCTAAATCTTACAATCTCTAAATCTCACAAGCCCTAAATCTCACCATCCCTAAATTACACAAACTCTAAACCTCACCGTCTTTAAAGCTCACAAACTCCAAATCACAATGTTATTCCACCTTTTAAAAAATCAAAACCCCACAAATTCACAAAATGCTTATAAAAACCCGACCCCATCTAGACCTAGAGCAGTTTAGCTGATTTCACTCGCTACTAAAAGTACTAAAGTACTAAAAGTACTAAAAGTACTAAGGTACTAAAAGTACTAATAAAGTACAAAAGTACTAATAGTACTAAAGTACTAAAAGTACTAAGGTACTAAAAGTAATAAAAGTACTAAGGTACTAAAAGTACTAAAGTACTAATAAAGTACTAAAGTACTAATAGTACTAAAGTACTAAAAGTACTAAGGTACTAAAAGTACTAAGGTACAAAAGTACTAAAGCACTAAAAGTACTAAAAGTACTAAAGCACTAAAAGTACTAAAGCACACTCAAGTACTAAAGTACTAAAAGTGACTGATAGGCGGCGCGTAGCTCAGGAGGCGCTGTCTGGCATGAGCAGATCGATCAGGCGCTTTACACAGTCTGGCCTGAGCCGGGCCAAGTCGAAATTCGCATAGTCTTTGTCTTTATTAGTCAGCGCCTCGGATTCGGCCAGCACGGAGGCGAGAATCTGCAGTCGGTCTGGATCGTCAAGCGAAGCGGCCAGCAGGCACAGCTGGAATCTCTGGTCGTATTCCTCCCGGCTGAGGCCAGACTGCGCCGACCACTGGTACTTGGGATGGCGGGCCAGGGCAGAGGACTCGGCAGCCATGGCAGCAGCCGAGATCGGTATGGAGGCAGCCGCCAGAGGCGAGGAATCCGCCGACGAGCTTGGCGGTTCGGCGCCAGCTGCCGGCCGGAAGCCGGTGCTCTCGACGCTAACCTGCGACATCAGCTCCGGATCGTCTTTGGGCCCAGCGGCCGACTGCAGATAGGGGCTGAGCATTGGCGGCTCAGCCTCCAGCATTGGCGGGGGCTGAGCTGCCTGAGGCTGGGTAGAAACTGCAGCCTGCGGCGCTTGCAGAGCCGCCACCTTCGCTTCAATTCCTACAGTGTTGTCAACCGGCTGAAGCTGGTCGGAAACTGTGACAGCAACGGGGGCGGCGGCTGCCGGGGCGGCGGCTGCTGGGGCGGCCAAGGCGGAAGCTTCGGTGACGTCGTCTCCGTCCGGCTCGTCGTGGCGTCGGCGCTTTTTCTCTTTACCGCCCTCGTGTCGATGCCGGCGCCGTTCGTGCCGCTTCCGCTCGGCGTCGCTGTCGGAGTCGCTGCGGCTACGCGGCGCGCGATGATGGTGGTGTTGGTGCCGGTGGTGCTTCTCTTTCTTTCGTTTCTCCTTTTTTCGCTTTCGTCGATCGTCCTCGCTTTCGGTTGTTAAGCCGGGGGCGCCGCTGCCGCTTGGCTGCCAGCTGGCGGCGGATTCCGAGTAAGTCGCTGGCGGCTGCTGCGCAACCGACGTTGGCGAAGACTTCATTGAATCGACGGCAACGTGCGGTGCAACAACGGCCACCATAGCTGGTGGAGCGGCTGTTGGCGGAGCGGACCAGCCCTGCTGCTGCTGCTGCTGTGGAGGGGGGTTCAGTGTGTAGGAGGAATCGGCCGGTGGCAGAGCAGAGACGGACGCCTCGGCTTTGACGGCAACTGGCAGCGGCGGCGGCGGTACCGCGCCGGGCGAAGATTTAATCGGACTTTTGGAGATTTTCAGCACCAGCTTCTCGTTTTTCATTTCGTCGGTGCGCAGCTCGGCAACTCGGGGCGGCGCTGGTGGCGGCGGCGGCGGCGGCGCCAACTGCTGCTGCGACAGGTCGAACTCGGAGACGGCCGGTGATGCCGCCACTGCTGGTTCGGTTTTGACGGCTGCCGGCTGCTGCTTGGGCCGAGCCGAGTAGCCACCGGTGCCGCTGGATTCTCGAAGCTTCGCTTTGTTTGGCGAGGCCAGCCGACTGCCAACGATGCTCCTGCCGCTGCCCGCCGCCGCCAACTGCGACTGCTGCTGTGGAGACTGCGGCAGCGAGCCGGAGTGGACAGCCAATTGGTTGGCCAACTGCTGCTCGTCAGTTGAAGAAGCCGGCGACGCGAAGGTTTGTTCATCGGCTGGCAGCAGCGCCGCAGTCGCAGCCTTGGACTTGCTCTTGGACCGCACCAGGCCGCTGCTGCCCGACCCTCCAAGCTTGCTGGTCTTGGCTGGCTTCACCTCGGCCGGGCCTAGCGGCGAATCCTCGGCCGGGTCCACCACAATCTGGTCAGTAATCAATTAGAGGGGCATTGGTAGTGAGGCCAGGTAGCACAGGTAAAATAGGAAAGAAGTGACTCTAGACGACTCTAAAACTACAAATGTCCCGGTACAAGTTGACAAAAAGTTGTCAGTTGCCTCAGAGCCACTTGAAGCGTTTTATTAGCTGCGACTCTGACAGGACGATATAACGACTCTGGGGCCATAAAGTCGTAAGACAACGATTCTTGGGCGACTCATTAACGATTCTACAACTCACGTGACGCGATTGTGACGCAACAGTCGCTAAAGTCATTAGTGAATTGTTTGCAATCACTCTGTAGCGATTCTTGTCACAGTATAGTTTTAAATGGGGAGCGCAGTTGTAAATAGTGAGCACATTAGAGCACTTCAGGCATACGAGTACACAATGAGCAAGTCAGGTTACTTACCCCACCAGCCCGGATAAGCTTCTCCCTGAACTCCGGGGGTCGCGGATTCGCGATGGAAAACGATTTGATAGACTTGCAGTTAATATCTTTGTCAAGCATGAGAAACACTTCATATTCAAAACCGGCCATTGAATTGTTGAAGTGCAGCTCGATTTTCATTGGAAATGTGCCAAATGCTTTCTCCTCAATTTCGAATGGAGGCTGGCTAACAACCCGCATGGGGTCGGGAAAGGTTGGGTGCAGCTGGAACACCACTCTTTCAACAAAGGATTCTAACTCGCCATGGCGGCCGCAGACCCACACTTTCCAGACGTGTGTGGCATTTTGTACACTGGAGTTTGGCAGCACCGGCTGAGTTGGTGCAGATGAGAGTCGCTTAGCCCAGTGGCCAATCTCAATCTCAATCTTTATCTGTGGGTGCCATTTAGTTAGCCATTCTTGATTGCACATGCTTTTAAAATAAATCATAAGTAAACAATCAATTTTAAGTATTTATTTAAAAAATCTATTTATAGTGGTATTTGTAAAACCAATTGCAAGTTAGTAAATGTTAACTATTGATCTAAAATAATCTACAAAATGATACTAATAATATACTGCATTGATAATGCTATACCTTTTCCCTATTTGCTTGGTTTTCTAAGAAAATTTTAATGATTTTAATCATAAATAATTGATTTTAATGGGTTGTTATGCATTTTGGTATCTCAATTTGCATTTTAATATTCTAGTTTGTATTTGCCTATGTCCAACAATAAACTTTATCTAAAAATAGGGTAAGTTGTAAGTTTTTTGATAGATTGAATCAGTGATTTATTTTCTAATTCATTCTTTGAATCCCTATTAGGATAAATTTTAAAATGTCAGATTTATGAACATTGGGTGTCTATCAAAAAAGTGCCAAGGGTCATTCTCTAGGATATAAGAGCAATGTCCATAGTCTGGATCATGCTGAGTGCATGCCCAAACAAAAATTGAATAATTAAAAATGTACACCAAAAAATTGAGTATACACCCCATAGTCTAGATCATGGCAGACGTATGCCAGAATGTTTTTCAATGTTTTTCATGTTTTTTTCAATTTTATGGCGTCATAAAAAATTTTTATGCCAAAACTAAAATTGTTTATACGCCATTTTTTAACAAATAATCTATGCTTAACAAAGACAAAACGATTGTATCATATTTTGCAGACAAAGAAGTGGCGGACGAACTGGCTTCAGACGAAATGACTGTAAACCTATAGACTAGCTAGCTTCAAACCAATTCTTGTATTGTAGATCATGGCACACAAGGATGACATAATTTGTAGTTGGCTTCGATTGTTTGCAATGCTAGGCTTTTTCAATTTATAATTCTAATAGAGCTCATTGTACTAAGACACAAAAAGAAACAATTTTAAAAGCCGCCAACTCACCTTCTCCTTCATTTTGCTGGTCATGATGATTGATGTTTTTCCAGTGTCGAATAGATAGAACTAGAACCTAGTTACCTAGGAGGTATTTATAGCCTATACGAATGTGGCCTTTATAAATATAGCCTTCCTGTTAGTTAGTAGTAGAAAGAATCAAAATAAGCCTGGTTCAAAATCAATTGATTAGTCATATATGAATCGATATACTTAACTTATTGCAGCTGCGCTCTGGCGACTCAGCAGGCCTCTGCAACTATAAAATTACGGTTTCTTTGAAAAGAACTTTTTAAATAGGAGTGTTGCGTGTTTTGTTTTTTTCTGATATGAAGAAAAATATGGCAATCCAGTTATGAATTCTATAACTATTAATGTTTATATTCACTTGGGCCTAGCCTAGTCTTTTTTAATACATCTAAAATACGTGCACTACTAACTATAGATTTACTCTACTAACTGCTTCATCACAAAAATTTAAATTACACTTAAACGCTATTTATGTGTACCAAGGACATAGAATTAACAGAAAATAACATAGAATCCTAATTTTCTGAACGAAAAGCTTTATAAATATCGATAGAGCAATAAAAAAGGCACAACATATCAAAAGATGAACACTGGATCTGCCTCCTATCAAACGTAATAACAATTTTTGTGCTGAAAAAATGAAAACTTCCTATCTCCGTAGTGTATTTTTTCGGGAAAAAGTCCCTTCAAAACTTTTCTAAGAAACGAGGTTTCCCGTCCTTCTACTTAAGTCGTCCTTGATGTGTACTTTATTTTTTATCGGATTCTTTACTTTTTATCTTGTTTTATATACTACTGAGCTGACCTACAGGTACTGTAGTAAAAAGATGCATCCGGCGTGTCCAGTGAGGTGGGGGCCGCCGGGCCTGCCGCTCTTTAGCATAGGCCCTGAAAATATTGCAAGGGGGCAAGCGAATTTTTGCCAAAATACAGTCTCATCCAGAGTCCCAGACACCCACTTACTCTCACTCCTAACCCTCAGGTTTTGACCTTCCAAGATACACGCCTCATATTTAAGGTTCTGCCGACTTCTGAAGAGTAGAGCACTTCCTTTCCAAGCATATTTTATTATTTTCTATATTAATATTATCTTGTCAATTTATTTGGGTTAGGGCCTACTAGGCCTGCCTATCATGTCATGAGTTAGGTCATGAGTTAGTTAGTAGGCCTATGACATTGTGAAACATGACATGCATACTGGTATGACATGAAAATTTGTATTTAACTTCTTTAAAAATGTTAAATAGCAGAAAAATGATACAGTTTTCAATATAAACAATATTTTGCACTTCTTTAAATTTCTTCAAAATTGTTTCTTGAATTTAAAAAGCTTAAATTTGAATATTAAAAAACAAATGTAAACTAGGCATAGCTACCCAAATTGAATTGAATTTGGTTTAATAGATAGAAGTTCACTTTGCACGAAAATTCTTTTGTATTATACTTAGAAGCCCTATTTTATATTAGACCTAATTTTAAAGATTATTGTTGTATATCAACATAGTTTAGATAGAGATTCTAATAGGATAATGTAAAGTACTAAAAAACTGGATAAGTTGATAGTATAATATATAAGTCTATGGGTAACAGTGCCTTTAGACCTATTATACTTTGAGTGAAAAAATTAAAAGTTTTTATTGTATCTCTATTAGTGCTAGTATGATATATATAAATAGGATCAAACTTCTTAGGCATTGTACCCAAGATTCTAGGACTTGACTTAAGGATAACAGAGAAGTAATTGGGTGTCTGGTTTAATTTCGAATTAATTATAGATGTTGGATAGCAACAAAGTTTTCAGGATTGAGATCCTTATTGTAATCCTAAAACATCTTTTAATAACTTTTTTTCAACCTACTCACAGTAGTAATAAGCAGTACTTGTTTTGTTAAATGTCACCCCATCCTATTGCAAATTCAATCAGCTGTTCCAGTCAGTGCGCAGCGTGGCCTTTTTGCGCCATGCTGCAGTCCAGCAGCTGAGCACTGCTCCAGCTCCATCAGCAATGGCTTCCCGTTCAATGCGCTCAGTGAACTCGTACGAGTATGGCGGCTTAGAGAAGCTGCAGCTCACCGACACCATGAAGGTGCCAGTGCTCCGCCAGCCAGACGATATTCTGGTGCGGGTGCACTGCAGCACTGTGCAGCCGATAGACATCGCACTGCTTTCCGGCTACGGCTCTGTTCTGCTGCCCCTCGCTGCTCGAGCTGCCGCCTGCGGCGCTGAGCCTGACGCTGTTCCGCCAGCGCTGCCACTGATTCTCGGCCGCGACTTCTGCGGCGAGGTGGTCGCGGCCGGCCCGGACTGTCCGCCAGAGCTGCGCCAGCCCGGCCGGCTGGTTTGGGGCGCCAGGGCGCCGTTCGAGTCTGGCTGCCACGCCGAATTCGCCCTGGCCAGCGCCCGGCATGTCCGGCCCGTGCCGGACGGCGTGGACCCGGCCGCTGCCGCCTGCGTCCCGTATCCGGGCCTCACCGCGCTGTCCGCCATGCTGGAGGCCGGCCTGCCCACGCCTGCCAGCAGCTTCAACTGGCCGCTGAGCTGTCGGAGTTTTCGGCCGGACCCGGCTGTGCTGGTGCTGGGCGCCAGCGGCGGCGTTGGCTTGCTGCTGCTTCAGCTCATTCGATCCCTGCTGCCCGCCTGCCGCCTTGTTGTCACCTGCCCGGCTAGGTGAGCTTTTACTGCCTCCCTTAATCCCTTGGTCTTTTAGTGTCTCCTTAATCTCCTGGCATTTTACTGCCTTCCTTTAATCCTCTGGCCTTTTAGTGGCTCCCTTAATCTCTTGATCTTTTAGTGGCTCCCTTAATCTCTTGGTCTTTTAGTGGCTCCCTTAATCTCTTGGTCTTTTAGTGGCTCCCTTAATCTCTTGGTCTTTTAGTGGCTCCCTTAATCTCTTGGTCTTTTAGTGGCTCCCTTAATCTCTTGGTCTTTTAGTGGCTCCCTTAATTCCCTGAACTTTTCGTGCCTCCCTTAATTCCCTGGTCTTTTAGTGGCTCCCTAATCCCCTGGTCTTTTAGTGGCTCCCTTAATCTTTTGATTCTTCAGTGGACTGCCTTAATCCGCTGATTCCTTAGTATAGTCTCTCTAATCTCCTGATGCTTCAACGACAGCCAGTTAATCCTGTTCAATTAATCAAAGTAAATAGAATCTCCAACCCAGTTGTGCTACTGTCAGTAGTGCAGCTGAGCTGCTCAGCAATAGTATTAAAATCAAAATAAACCCGAACTTTCAGACACGTCGCCGACCTGCCAGCTGCCGTGAATGGCTGCCAGCTGGACTCGGTGCTGGCATCCGGCGGCCAGGACTCCGCCGCCGCCCTGCAACAGCTGACCGCAGCTCCGGCTACTTTCGATGCCATCATCGACCTGACTAGGGATGCCGCCAGTCGGCGCCGCCTGCTGCCGACCCTGCGGCCGGGGGGCCGTCTAGCCACCGTGAGCAGCCCGCTGCTACGCCTGTTCGACCAGCGTGGCGTCGCTGGCGGCGCCCCGGTCGCGGCGCGCGCCTTCGCCTCGGACCGGGCCGCCGGAATCCGCTGGGCCTTCTTTGCCCAGTCCGGCGCCAATCTGGACTATTTGGCGCGGCTGTTGGCGCTGGGCCGGCTGGCGCCAAGGATTGACCGGCGATTTTCTATGAGCGGCGAATTTCGCACCGCCTTCGAGCTGGCAGCCGGAGGCGACGGTCGCGGCATGGGCAGAGTGCTGCTGGACGTTGCCAGCTGAGGCAACTGCTGACTACTGGTTGATTTGCGTCTATGCTCTTTGCTCTTGAATAGAAATATTATTAGATTGTTGAACTGGCATTTCGTATGGCATTTTTCTGTCATAAACTATGATTAAATTGGACCGTGAAGTGCGTTGTTAAGCTTGAATTTTAATAGTTCATTTTTGGTTTGTGAGCGGGAACAGCACTCTCTCACTGAGCAGGTAGTGCACTCACTGAGCAGGTACTGCGCTCACTGAGCAGGTACTGCACTCACTGAGCAGGTACTGCACTCACTGAGCAGGTACTGCACTCACTGAGCAGGTACTGCACTCACTGAGCAGGTACTACACTCACTCAGCAGGTACTGCACTCACTGAGCAGGTACTGCACTCACTGAGCAGGTACTGCACTCACTGAGCAGTTACTGCACTCACTGAGCAGGTACTGCACTCACTGAGCTGGTACTGCCCTCACTGAGCAGGTATCGCTTTTGACGCTCTAGATAAGACTTTAGACATTCAAAATAAGACTGCATAGGATCGCAAGCAAGGCCAGGCTAGCCACGGCCAGAGCATGCCCAGTCTTGGCTGCAGGAATGGCTTGGCCATAGACTAAAAAATGGAATATCAAAATGAGAATAAGACGCTCAATATGAGACTGAGTGTGAAAGCCTTCAGATATCGCTCTAACCCTCTGACCCTCAGCCAGCTCTCCTTCTTCACCCCTTGGGTTGCATCTGACCCCTTGGATTTCACTGTGATGGCACCATCAGGCTGACTTCAGTGATGGACTAAACATTTCGATATGCTATTCTGCTTTTTGTTTATTGCCTAATTTCTCCTTAGCTGTTTGTATGGTGACTGCCAAAAAGCAAATAAATTACGTTCACTCCCGGTCTCATATTGAGCGTCTTATTCTCATTTTGATATTCCATTTTTTAGTCTATGGCCAAGCCATCCCTGCAGCCAAGACTGGGCATGCTCTGGCCGTGGCTAGCCTGGCCTTGCAGTCTTATTTTGAATGTCTAAAGTCTTATCTAGAGCGTCAAAAGCGATACTGCACCCACTGAGCAGGAACTCATTCATTCGAATTCAAAATACTCTCTTCAAGGTGCCACGTCGGCTACATAGCAACCAAAATCGAGGTGCTTGACACGAAGCCGGTTTTCGCTGCAAAACGCATCACTTAGACAAGTAGATAGGACCTTCTATTATAGGGCCTTCTATAGGACTTTAGAAATAAAAACTAAGCAAGCATGTGTTTGTCAAGGTTTTACACACGCTCTGAATAATAATTCAAAATCTAAATTACGACTTGTAGTTAGCTCAACTTGAAATGCATTGTCATATGGTCTAGCCAACAAGTGAGACAATATAATGAGAATTTCTGCCATAGACAACTGCCATAGACAAGTTAACGCGTGTAGTCACTGGATTGAACACGAAAATTCGATGCTTGACGTTTTGTATTGAAGTCGCTGTTCCGACTGCCTTACGTTTTGAGCCCACGGAGGTACCGGAGATAGACATTGAGGTCCCCCGCAGAATCCTTATCATCAGATGGTTCGACGATGGCTACCGACGTCTCGTTAGTCGCAGACGACGAACTGGCTCCGTATAGCGAAGTAGACATCAGACGTCAGACATCTTGCCCAGTTCATTTGCCTTTCGCTTGCTGCTAGTTAGGTAACTAAAGAAAGTATGCATGGATGTATTATTTAGAATACATACTTAGAATACATTTACTTTCAAGTAAAGAATATAATACAAATACGAGTATAAGAACTTACCGCTGCATGGACAGTTTTGCTTTTTGATATCTTCTCCAAGCGAAAACCAGCTTCATGCAAATAAAAAATGACAATAGGTCGAACGTTGTGCCCGGTATACCGTTTAGCAGACTTAGCAATTTCTGCTTCAGTCCAGCCAGTAATACAGGGAATACAGGGGCGGGGAATTGAAACAAATGAAGCATGGTGTTGAATGAAGACACATTCTTATTTGATCCAGCGTGCAAGAATGCTTTGGAAGTCGCCATATGCGTGCAGAAATGCAAGTTTCTATGGTAAAAGCACCTTGAATTTACATGTGCACTCCGTGCAGGAATGTCAATCGTGCAAGAATGTAACGCGCAATGTTTCTATATTTAGCATAACAGCCATAGACTACAAGCATAATCTTCTTTCCATCGTGCAAGAATGTTCAGACTAGCTCGCGCATATTTTTTCTATGGTTCAAGTCTAACTCCACATCCCCAGCTCCACCCTTGTCTACTTTAGCCACACATGTTGGATCAAATAAGACTGCGCACGAGGGTTTTTACCATAGACGCACAAGTCAAAGTGCTAGATTCCTCCACTGAGACAGCTTTGCAGCTCAGCTCTTTCAGCAGTCCTTCAACTCTTTTTAACCGTAATTGTACTGGACGAATTACCATAGACTAATCATGGATGCTTATCGATTCGTCAGCGTGCATCATAATGCTTGTTTGTCGTTGGCTGTTGGTTAGCCATACTGTTGGCTAGTCAATATGGAAGCACGTCTTGCGCGTGCACCATCTCTCCATTGAGCCCTTGGTAGCAAGGGAAACGGGATGTCAACTTTTTGGTCCCAGTGGGAATAAAAAGGGTAATGGGGATATTATGCAAACTTTAGCCTTTCAAGGAGGGAAGCGGTGGGTTTTCATAAATTTCTCTATCATTGCATTGAGGCTTGAGTTGTCACGCCTGTCTCTGTGGGTAATTCAAGCTGCATCCAGTAGTAACTTTCCTATAAATATCTCAAGTCCAGGCCAGTGACAGCGATTTGGACCAAACACATTGGTTTAAAAGCCTAAACGTTGAAAACAAATTAATCTCAATGAATTGAATCTTTAACATCAAACTTCAAAACCTTTGCCCCGTCGCCGTCCTCTCGCTGTCGGCGACCCCTGTTGCCAAACAAATTCAGAAAATTCTCAATTCACCTGAAAAAATCAATTTCTGCAATCTCAGCAATTTTACCTGCAGTATTCGCGGGTGAGCCAGCTGAAACTCTGCATGCAAAGTCAAGCAAACAAAGGCTCGGATTGTCACAATGTAAAATCCAACAGAAAATTTCTGACGCCGTGTCCAGAGCGCTATGGAATCGGCAAGCAGAAAAGCGGTGCTCAAGTCAGCTGACCATCGATCCCCGAGCAAACACCGGCAGCAGCCATGAGCATCAATTTGCGCACCTGCTGGTTGCCAACAAATTCTGTTGCCAAATGTTTGAACGCCGAGTTGCCAGGTGGTCAAGCAGTCCAGGTTCATAAAAAGCACCCCTGGCCAGCGACCAGAGTCCATCAAGTCGACTCGATTTCTCACTGCCGGACATCCAGACTCTCTGACTCAAGATGAAGCTGCTGCTGCTGCTCACCGCCCTGGTGGCCACCGCCCTGGCCTGCGAGAACCCGCCCAGAGAGGGAGCCATCGGAGTGGCCGGTCTCGGCTACCACAACGGCACCTACCTCAAGCTGCTGGGAGGCATCGCCGGCTCCAAGGAGAAGAAGAAGGTGGCCGCCTACTTCAAGGTGAAGTCCCAGAACTACTCCGGACACCACTACACCATGTTCGACTTCGAGGCTGGCGTCGGCTACTACGCCTGGGGCACCAGTGCCGCCAACGCCCGGTGCGTGAAGATCCCCGTGAGCCACGCCAAGTACTTCCTCACCCTGTGCCCCAAGATGTGGCCGAACAACCGCGTGGTGGCCCGCTCCACCGTCACCAGCCGCAAGGTGCCCATCAGCGTGCACTGCGGCCGCATGACCAAGGGCGACCTCTCCATCAAGCTGGGCGGCGTCATCGATGACCGCTGCGTGCCGATCCTCATCAAGAAGAAGTACAGGAAGAACGGCCAGTGCTCCGGCGGTATTCTCTTCTTCTTCGGCTTCCACCAGCCCAAGGACAAGTACTTCGAGCTGCCCGAGCTGTGCGCCAGCGCCAAGTTCTACAAGCCGAAGCGCGGAGAGGGCAGAAAGCCGTGCAGCGAGAAGACCAAGGGCCTGCCGACCCCCGACAGCTAAACTGCTGGACTGACCTTGGACTGGGGATTTTCCACTGCAGCAATGCTGAGTACCGGCGTATGGCTGGTTAACTAGCAGAAATACACGAGACCTGCTGCTGCAGCTGCGAACCGCATTTGCACCATCGTGCTGCCTGAGTTGTCTTTGCCTCATTTGCTCAACTGTGCTGGATATCATATGGCAGTGTTTTGGGATTGCTTGAAGGTTAAATCCAATTGAAAGTTGCAGGGCACTCTGACTGCAGACCTCACAATGATGTCAGTCAAGCATTTAGAGCATGGTCAAAAAGTTTTGAAATCTACTTGCAGGGAGTATTCGTCATCTCGTTAATTGGTAATTGTGGCTAGCAAGGGGGATTCTGGCTTATTGGCAGCTCGCTGCTGCTGCATTAAAAGCAGTTTAATAAACAATAAGCCGATTGAGAAAACTTGCTAGGCATAAATTTGGAAACACCAGAAAAAAGTTGATAAAAATCAAAAGCTGCGACTTTGAGCAACGCTAGTTGAGCTCTGTTTATTCAGCACAATGGAAGACATTGCAAACTGATGAGTTTAAACAAAATAAGAAACTGCTGCATATAGTCAATAACGAACAATTAAACAAGGATCTCACTTTATATACTTATTTCAGAAGGAATAATAGTAAGGAAAGCATTGGAACTCTAAAGCAATGACCAAAAGGAATTAACGATTACTAAACACTAGCAGTTAAACAAATATCTCACTTTATAAGCTTATTTCAGAAGCAATTAGCATTTAAATTATTGCAGATTTTTACAATTATCAAAATATGGCATTGTATCAGAAGAGATCATAAAGAACATAGAGATGTTGGATTGCTAAAACAATGACCAAAATGAATTAACGTTTACTAAAATTGTGTTTAAAATATTGAATTGGAAACATCGACACAAAATTTTTCACACAATCGAATAACAGACTCAGAATGTTCAAAAAGTAATTTGAGAACGTACTCAAGCGGCAGGATGGTGCGCTTTGATACACCCGGGAAACGCAAAACTCTTTACAAATTCAATCAAATATCCCATCAAATGTCCAATCAAGTATCAAATCAAGTATAAAATCAAATATTCAATCAAATATCCTATCAAGTATCCTATCAAGTATTCAATCGCACTGCAGCTTCGCTTGTGCCCTCTGAAAATACTGACAGAAAAGTTACTCTACCAAAAAATTTCTCCCCCAAAACTTTTTCTGCGGTTTTTTTTGCGGCATTTTTTACTTAAGTTCAGAAGACTTCGGCTTGGTTAAAGTGAAGTGTACGAATTTGGTCACACCAGATAGCTGAATAAATTTCCACAACTCGAGTGTAAAATCACTGGCTTAGGAGCTATTGTAGTGCTGGCAATTAAGCCCCTTGGGCAATTAATACTTGTGCTTTTAATCCTTGGGCAATTTGATCCCAACTAGTTTCAGCCTGTGACAAAACAATCCCTTCTGACTTCAAATTCCAATAATCAATCAATTCAGAGTCCAATATCACTGCCGGTGCCAACTTGCTCAGAGGAAGAACAGCCGGTCGCAAATCTGCGGGCTCGGCTCCTCCATCAGATTCTGGCCGACCAGGTACGCCAGCCTGTGGGCGTAGTGGCAGGGCGCTACAACACGTATAGTGCCGGGCCAGTTAAAGTACAGGTGGGTCAGCTTGTACGTCAGCTGCTGCACCTGGTCCGGCTTGATATTGGCATCATTCATGTCTTCGATGACGTTGTAGTGAGTCGGCGTGACCGTGCCCTGGTTCACGTACTGCGACACCAGGAAGAAGTCCACGAAGTTCGGCATCGTGATCACGTCGTCCAGCACGGTGCCGGGGGCCGGGTTCCTCAGCTGGCTGCCCTGCTTGCGGAACATGCGAGAGCTGACCAGCTTCTTCACCACAATGGCCTTGAAGCCGAGGCTGCTCATGCGCTCGCCGTAGATTTTCGACAGCGACTGCTTCAGCTGGAGCAGCTCCGAGTTCTTCACCTGCAAACATGATAACATAAATTATAATAATGCACTTGGCGCCAATTTCAGACAACTACTTGAGCAAAAGCTCACCTCCTCCAGCATAGAGTCGCCCACACCGTCGCGGTACAGGATGATCCGGGTAGGCAGGTCGCCGTTCTTCTCTCTGAATTTCTGCAGGGCCAAGTTGAAGCCGACCTCCAGCCTGTTGTGCAGCTCGGCTTTGCCTCCCTTCACGATGGGCGAGTACGAGTAGTACTGGGTGAAGGTCTCGTTCAGCGAGAACACAATGCCTTGCACCGAGACGCTCTGCCGCTTGTCGTGATAAGTGTCCATCCCGACGATCATTGTGCGCTTCATCGGGATGCTCACAGCCCAGGCAACGCCGCCCAGCTTGCAGGAGATCTGCAGGGCCACCTTCGTGGCAACCGACATCACCTTGGCCGGGTTGCGGATGGTCTTGGTCAGGACGCACTGGCTCGGCACCGGCTTGTTTACATAGCACAAACGCTTGATGGAGTCGTAGCGCTGCTTCTTGTTGCTGGGCAGCAGGCAGAACACCAGGTCCAGGCCTTGGTCGATGTTTTCCTCAATCGTCTTCACCCACAGCTGGTCTCGGTCCTGAGCCACTGCCAGCACGTAGGGCTCGCCGAACGACATGCCGAGTGACTGCGAAGCCCGGCTCAGCTTCTGACAGAAGTCGGCGGCCGCCTGCTCGTCTCGCTGGGAGTACACAAAGATCCAGTTCTTGCAGTTTACCGGCTGAAACATGCCGTTGCCCTTGAGAGCATTGTCCCAGTCAGCGCGCTCAGAGTCCACCCTGATGGGTTTACTCATCTGGACAGTCTCCGGAGCCAGCTGGCGGGCGGTGGCCTCCACAGCGTTGGGCGCTACCGCCAGGCCGAACTCTCCTAGCACCCGCTGGCACTCCCGGTTTTGGGCCATTTTGCTTGCAAATTTCACCAGCTTGCCGCACCGAGTTGACGGGTCAATCCGAGTGAAGGTGGCCAGGTCCTTCATCAGGTTTCGGTCGGCCCGCATCTCATCAGTCAGACCGGTCATAAAGCAAACCTCTGGCGGCAGAAGAACGTTCTCAGCCTGCTCTCGGCGGCCTCCCTTAGTCGGCGGCAGATCTCGCTTGCGCGGCTTCGACATCAGAAGCGGCTGCCCACTGTCCGACAAATTGACATTGTACGTCTGGGCGAAGTACTGGGCCAGAGAAATCTCCTCGCTCTGGCGAGTGCTCTTATTGTACCTGGGGAAGGTCTCAGTTACTCGCTTATCCCATTCGATTGCGTCAATACGATACGTCTTGTTGTTGTGCCGCGTGAGCACTATCTGCCCCACTAAGGCGTCGGTGGCTGCGGCCTGGAAATTGCCGGGATTGCGATTGTACATGTCGTACATCACATCCAGAACCGTGCTCATGTGGATGATCTTGTGCGACACGTCAACATGCAGCATCAGAGGTCCATCAGACGGCTTGATGGCCATCTCGAAACCGGGCCACACCTGGTAAAGGCGATCAAAGTGGAATTTTTTGTCAAATTCACAAAGTTAACTGCCACAGCAGAGCAAACCGCTTACCTCCATGCGATGCTGTGGAAGCTTCGTCGCTTGGTCGGGGTAATAAAAGTTTCTGCCGACCATTTGCATGTTGAGGTGGCTCTGGGTTTTTCCAAGCACTACGTTCATCAAGTGCAACCACTGAGGCGTGTTCTTTTCGATGACGCCAACCTGTCTAATTGCAACTTCTCCGCTCCACGACTTGATGCTGGCAGCAAACTTTACTCCCTCGGCAGGCGCCAGGGGCTGCTTGGTGTACAGGCAGCCGCCATCGTAAACAAACGGCTTTGGCACCTGCTGGGCATCGTTCAGCAGCTTCTCGCGCAGCGGCTTCGCGCCCAGCATCGGGCGAAAGTCGGCGGCCAGCTGGTAGGCGCACCATTTGTCCTCGGTGTTGATTCGAACGAAATTCGTCATCACCTGCACCGGGGCTCCGCTGCTGCCCTTCTTGCCCGCAGCTCCCTCGGGCCGAACATTCGCCATCTGGAAGCGCAGCAGCTTTCGTTGTAGGCCGCCTCGCTCGCCGCTGGCTTCGCCGCCAACTCGCAGGCGGGCCATGCGCTCAGACAGCTGGCCCGGATCTCCGGCCTGCTGTGCAGCACCGCTACATTCAGCAGCGTGAACTCCAGATGGAGCAGCAACACCAGCTTGAACACTCAGGCCTGGTGGCGGAGCCGGATAAGCAGCTGCGATGGGGGCAGGGGCTTGGACTGAGCTGGCGCCAGACGTAACCTCCTCAGGGCGAGGGCCTGCGCGCCCTCGAGCCCGACCACGGCCTTTAATCTGTTGCGACATGACAGTTGCTGAAAGACGTGTGCAAAGTACAAAGTGAAAGTGTGATGATACACTACTACTACTACTACTACTACTACTACTACTTCTACTACTACAACTACTTCTACTACTACTACTACTACTACTACTACTACTACTAATACTACTACTACTAACACTACTACTACTACTACTACTACTACTACTACTACTACTACTACTACTACTACTACTACTACTACTACTACTACTACTACTACTACTACTACTACTACTACTACTACTACTACTACTACTACTACTACTACTACTACTACTACTACTACTACTACTACTACTACTACTACTACTACTACTACTACTACTACTACTACTACTACTACTACTACTACTACTACTACTACTACTACTACTACTACTACTACTACTACTACTACTACTACTACTACTACTACTACAACTACTACTACTACTACTACTACTACTACTATTACTACTACTACTACTACTACTACTACTACTACTACTACTACTACTACTACTACTACTACTACTACTACTACTACTACTACTACTACTACTACTACTACTACTACTACTACTACTACTTTTGCTAAATAAGCAAAACTGCATTTTAATCACCCATTGCAACACTTAAATTTATTAACAAAATTTTGTAAACAACATGTATTCACAATGCAAAAGTTAGCTAATTTAGTAGATACGTAACTAACAATTCATATCTTAATTAGTACTATATGGTCAAAGCTGCAGCCGATAGGTTAACCTAGTGTTCAGGCTCACGCAAAGTACGTTGAAAAAGGTTTATCACCAATGATGACAGTTATCTGGATCCAACAACAGCAATTGATGAGGAAACATTCAGACAATAATTAAGCATTGGTAAGTTTATTGGTAAATGTAGCAGGCTAGAAACGATCTCACCGGGGTTGTTACGGGCTGCTTCTAGTAGAGATTTTGTCGGCTGGCTGTGTCATGGGACTGGCTGGCATTCACCTGCGTGTGGGCAGATACGCATAAACAGCAGTTATTGCATATAGAAGCGCGAAAATCACTGACAGAATCTGCGATAACTGCTTTAATTTGCTTTGCATGCTCAGCTGTTGTTCCTTGGTGATCAGCTGTGTCTAGATTCTGCTTCCGTGTCTATATGCTGCTTCCGTGTCTATATGCTGCTTCCGTGTCTATATGCTGCTTCCATGTCTAGGTTCTGCTTCCGTGTCTATATGCTGCTTCCGTGTCTAGGTGCTGCTTCCGTGTCTATATGCTGCTTCCATGTCTATATGCTGCTTCCATGTCTAGGTGCTGCTTCCGTGTCTATATGCTGCTTCCGTGTCTATATGCTGCTTCCATGTCTAGGTGCTGCTTCCGTGTCTATATGCTGCTTCCGTGTCTATATGCTGCTTCCATGTCTAGGTTCTGCTTCCGTGTCTATATGCTGCTTCCGTGTCTATATGCTGCTTCCATGTCTATATGCTGCTTCCATGTCTAGGTGCTGCTTCCGTGTCTATATGCTGCTTCCGTGTCTATATGCTGCTTCCATGTCTATATGCTGCTTCCGTGTCTACGAGTATATGCTGCTTCCATGTCTAGGTGCTGCTTCCGTGTCTACGAGTATATGCTGCTTCCGTGTCTAGATGCTGCTTCCATGTCTATATGCTGCTTCCATGTCTATATGCTGCTTCCGTGTCTATATGCTGCTTCCATGTCTAGGTTCTGCTTCCGTGTCTATATGCTGCTTCCGTGTCTATATACTGCTTCCGTGTCTATATGCTGCTTCCATGTCTAGGTGCTGCTTCCGTGTCTACGAGTATATGCTGCTTCCGTGTCTAGATGCTGCTTCCATGTCTATATGCTGCTTCCGTGTCTAGGTTCTGCTTCCGTGTCTAGGTTCTGCTTCCGTGTCTAGGTTCTGCTTCCGTGTTTAGATGCTGCTTCCATGTCTAGATGCTGCTTCCGTGTCTAGATGCTGCTTCCGTGTTTAGATGCTGCTTCCGTGTCTAGATGGTTTTTCCGTAACTGCTTTGTACATGTAGATACAATTGTCAGAGAATTATTGCAGTTAAACAAATAAAATAGTTTGGCTGCAAATCTTAGGAATATGGCTTCCATTTTCTATGCGGGTTTGCTTATCGAGAATGACGGTTTAAGCCATAGACGAATGGAGGGGTTAATTCTGATTGGGTCTCAGTTTGGTTCGCTTTCGCGTTTTACCAAGTAAAAAAGTCTATGGCAAAAGTTCCAGAGCTGATTTCAAATTGTAGACTGTACAGGCTGGGCTGGTGCTTCTTTCTTTGTAGACTAGAAGGTGAAGGATAGTCTATGGCCAAACCTGAGCCAACACATCTCGCCAAGAGCCGTAGCTCCAGTTTGCTAGCATTGGTTTTATTATTCTAACCATGGATAAGGAATAGAAAGGGTCGCTCATCTGAAAGCGAGTCTATGGCCAAGACCCTAAAAATTGGGATATTCCCCCCACGAATTTTATTGCTGCCGGAATTAAATAGTAGTCCCTCCTTTAAGTTCTCACCAAGTTATTTTTTCCGACTAACTTGCACAAACTAAGTAAATGAAAAACAAAATAAAAAACTTTCAAACAAACATTTCTTCCTAGCAATCTCCAACTTTGCCACACAAAAAATATCGGCTTCTTTCTTTTCCTTTTAGCCTAGAGAATCAGCAAATAAAAAAGGTCCCCTATTCGAATATATGGTTCTCTTTTTAAAATCAAAGTCAGCCTACGAGCAATCTATCTCATCCAAAGAGCAACCACCACAAAAAGCAGAGTCATTTAAACTTAGCACTGCATATTAGGGTGACTTGAAGTCTGTGGCATTGAAGTAAACCATTTGGATGAGCTTATCGAAACAGTGAGTCCTGAATCTCATGTATCAAAACTTGGTCTTTAAAAACACCCGCATTGCGATTATGAAGTTCGCAGGCAGATGGTTACTAGGGCTTCATGATGGGATCGAGTTGAAATTTGAATCGGCTTATGATTTTAGTTAAACTTTCAGGTAGCTGAGAGGCTGTTTCTGATAAAATACTTCTTAGATTTAAAGCCTTTCTATGAGAAAATAATCCCCAAAACTTGTAATTCCCAACGAGAAGCAGATGTAAAAAGACACGACAATTCCAATTAGTTGGTAGCTGTGCTTACCCCTACTGAAGAAGACGATGCAGTTGTTCTCGCTTGCCAAGTTCTAAGTTCAACTGTTGCACTAGTTCTTCTGTTGCTGCGATCTTTAGTATAGACTATATAGTGGATTTGCTAACACCCTTCTCAGCGCGCGGGGTTTAACTTTTAAGCTCAAGATTCAACCCCTTTCCCTGTGCAGGCTTTTTGCTATAGTCTATGGCCAAATCCCTCCGCGGGGGCAACCCTCAGCATTAGACCTTTTGCATTCAATTTCTAACTAAGAGCAATCGATTTCTTATAATTTTATTAATTTAGGCAGCACCGAAATAATTCCTGTTCTGTAAACTGTCAGTTGAAATTGAATGAGAGTTTGAAAATCACTCAAAACCGCCCCAGAATCACCCCAAAACCACCCCAGAATCACCCCAAAACCGCCCCACAATCACCACGAAACCGCCCCAGAATCACCCCGAAACCGCCCCAGAATCACCCCGAAACCGCCCCATAATCACCCCGAAACCGCCCCATAATCACCCCGAAACCGCCCCAGAATCACCCCGAAACCGCCCCAGAATCACCCCGAAACCGCCCCAGAATCACCCCAAAACCGCTCCAGAATCACCCCGAAACCGCCCCAGAATCACCCCGAAACCGCCCCAGAATCACCCCGAAACCGCCCCAGAATCACCCCGAAACCGCCCCAGAATCACCCCAAAACCGCCCCAGAATCACCCCGAAACCGCCCCAGAATCACCCCGAAACCGCTCCAGAATCACCCCGAAACCGCCCCAAAATCACCCCGAAACCGCCCCAGAATCACCCCGAAACCGCCCAGAATCACCCCAAAACCGCCCCAGAATCACCCCAAAACCGCCCCAGAATCACCCCAAAACCACCCCTTTGACTTACTTGACTTAGCTGCAGGGGGCGTCCGGCGGATGCAGCGAGGAGGCGGAGGAGACCGCCCATTCCGCTAGCCCCTGGCGACCAACGACTTCCGTTGAAGTGGTGTCGCTCAGGGGGACCCGTCGGTCTCGCCTGCAGCGCGGTCCTCCTCACCGCCAAAACCACCCCAGAATCATTCCAAAACCGCCCCAGAATCACCCCAAAACCGCCCCAGAATCACCCCGAAACCGCCCCAGAATCACCCCGAAACCGCCCCAGAATCACCCCAAAACCGCCCCAGAATCACCCCGAAACCGCCCCAGAATCACCCCGAAACCGCCCCAGAATCACCCCAAAACCGCCCCAGAATCACCCCGAAACCGCCCCAAAATCACCCCAAAACCGCTCCAGAATCACCCCGAAACCGCCCCAGAATCACCCCGAAACCGCCCCAGAATCACCCCGAAACCGCCCCAGAATCACCCCGAAACCGCCCCAGAATCACCCCGAAACCGCCCCAGAATCACCCTGAAACCGCCCCAGAATCACCCCAAAACCGCTCCAGAATCACCCCGAAACCGCCCCAAAATCACCCCGAAACCGCCCCAGAATCACCCCGAAACCGCCCCAGAATCACCCCAAAACCGCCCCAGAATCACCCCAAAACCGCCCCAGAATCACCCCAAAACCACCCCTTTGACTTACTTGACTTAGCTGCAGGGGGCGTCCGGCGGATGCAGCGAGGAGGCGGAGGAGACCGCCCATTCCGCTAGCCCCTGGCGACCAACGACTTCCGTTGAAGTGGTGTCGCTCAGGGGGACCCGTCGGTCTCGCCTGCAGCGCGGTCCTCCTCACCGCCAAAACCACCCCAGAATCATTCCAAAACCGCCCCAGAATCACCCCAAAACCGCCCCAGAATCACCCCGAAACCGCCCCAGAATCACCCCGAAACCGCCCCAGAATCACCCCAAAACCGCCCCAGAATCACCCCGAAACCGCCCCAGAATCACCCCAAAACCGCCCCAGAATCACCCCGAAACCGCCCCAGAATCACCCCGAAACCGCCCCAGAATCACCTCAAAACCGCCCCAGAATCCGGTTCTTTCTTCTCCGAGCTGCTCCAGAGCTGGTGGGCTGAAAACCCAGCCGCAATCGCTTTCTCCATCTTCAAAAAAGCGATTTGCGTTCAACGCAAGGCATTCCCCTCAGGGCAATAAAAAATCTCAGCCTCTGGCTGTAAGAATGCCGCAGTTTTTATTATCTTCCTCCAGCATGTCTTGGCCTCTTCACCCGTCTGGGACAATGGCCTGAATTATGGGCGGCAGCGGTGGCGGCGGGGCCTCGAAGGTAGGACGGCACGAAGATGGCTACACTTGCATCGAATTTCGCAATGAACAATAATAGGCCCGTGCATGGAGATCTACAATTCAGATATCTGGAATGGGAAACTTCTAAAAGCTTTGAAATGAAGTTTTTTATGGCCACCGCATCCCTGGGCACCCTGGCGCAACATCGTCCTACAATCTGTGCTTGACAGCAATTCTGCCCATTCCTCTGACCCCTGAGCACATACTGTACACAGGCACGCAGTCATACACACGCTCTAGGCTTATAATAACTAAATAAATAACTAAACTAAACTAAATTACTCTGTTGAATCAAACTGCAAGTTTCCAATCCAGATGCTGGATTGATCTAGAAGTCCCCGGCTTCCAGGCCGACAGGGACCGCGGAGGCGGCAGGCGCGCATTTTCTGGTCGCTAACTGGGGCCGGGGCAACTATCAGCTACTTTTTAATGTCTCAATTCCGCGTCTCCCAAGCCGGCGCACCTTCGGCAGAGATGCGCGCAGAAATTGCAAAAAGTAACAAAAGTTACCAGGAAGAATCCGCAAGCAGAGCGACGCGAGCTTTTTTTAAGTGGGAAACAGAAATAAAGAATGAAGACGCCTCCTAATGGTAGGGCATAAAAGAAGAAGAAAACACAGAAAGAACTAAGGACGTAAAACAGTAATGTCTTTTTATTAAGCTTGCAGAATTGCCGCTTAAATTGCTTTTGTAAAAATGCGATTTCCCTGACCTACTTTTGCTCTCTTTTGTAACTTTTTATTGGCCTCTTGTTTCTGAGGGCTGGGTAATTTGGATTGCCAGAAATCTGCCTTGTAGGTCAGTCTTGAAGCATGAAAACCGTTAACACTTGAGCTGACACGGAACCAGCTGATCAAAGGACTAGTCACTCTTTAAACACTGATGCAGTCACTCTTTAAACACTGATGCAGTCACTCTTTAAACACTGATGCAGTCACTCTTTTAACACTGATGCAGTCACTCTTTAAACACTGATGCAGTCACTCTTTAAACACTGATGCAGTCACTCTTTAAACACTGATGCAGTCACTCTTTAAACACTGATGCAGTCACTCTTTAAACACTGATGCAGTCACTCTTTAAACACTGATGCAGTCACTCTTTAAACACTGATGCAGTCACTCTTTAAACACTGATGCAGTCACTCTTTAAACACTGATGCAGTCACTCTTTTAACACTGATGCAGTCACTCTTTAAACACTGATGCAGTCACTCTTTAAACACTGATGCAGTCACTCTTTAAACACTGATGCAGTCACTCTTTAAACACTGATGCAGTCACTCTTTAAACACTGATGCAGTCACTCTTTTAACACTGATGCAGTCACTCTTTAAACACTGATGCAGTCACTCTTTAAACACTGATGCAGTCACTCTTTAAACACTGATGCAGTCACTCTTTAAACACTGATGCAGTCACTCATTAAACACTGATGCAGTCACTCTTTAAACACGAAGCTAGTCACCTCCAAAACACGGGAGCTTTAAACACGAAAGTTTCAGCACTGAATAGCTTCGTATAGTTTTTCACGCTATAAACGTTCCTTTGGACCACTTAAAGCAAGTCTGCATGCAGCCCCTGACTCTCAATTTTTACCAATTTTACCAAAAACTCCAACGAGGATCAGGAGGAATTATGTGGGGCAATGGCCCGAGCTGTAGCGAATGCAACTCGATACATTTCTAGAGACGGAATTTCAGAGCAGCCTCGCAGGTCTTCTCGTTGCGCTGTAATAAATTTAAAAAATTTTACTTCACTTTTATTTGCATAAAACAGGGCGAAATTCCCATCGACCCCAAGGGCAGTACAGAAGCTATGGAAGATTACATCGGGCGCTTCAACGACCGACTGACACTATGGCAGACTCAATGACTGACACTGTGACAGACACTGTGGCAGACTCAATGACTGACACTGTGACAGACACTGTGGCAGACTCAATGACTGACACTGTGACAGACACTGTGGCAGACTCAATGACTGACACTGTGACAGACACTGTGGCAGACTCAATGACTGACACTGTGACTGACACTGTGACAGACACTATGACAGACTCAATGACTGACACTGTGACAGACACTGTGGCAGACTCAATGACTGACACTGTGACAGACACTGTGGCAGACTCAATGACTGACACTGTGACAGACACTGTGGCAGACTCAATGACTGACACTGTGACTGACACTGTGACAGACACTATGACAGACTCAATGACTGACACTGTGACAGACACTGTGGCAGACTCAATGACTGACACTGTGACAGACACTGTGGCAGACACTATGACAGACTCAATGACATCGTTCAGGGACTAGCGGAATGGGCGCCCGCGCCTTCCCGCTGTGTCCCCTCCGGGACAGCCCTGCAGCTAAGTCAAGTCAGACTCAATGACTGACACTGTGACAGACACTGTGACAGACTCAATGACTGACACTGTGACAGACACTATGACAGACTCAATGACTGACACTGTGACAGACACTATGGCAGACTCAATGACTGACACTGTGACAGACACTATGGCAGACTCAATGACTGACACTGTGACAGACACTGTGGCAGACTCAATGACTGACACTGTGACAGACACTGTGGCAGACTCAATGACTGACACTGTGACAGACACTATGACAGACTCAATGACTGACACTGTGACTGACACTGTGACAGACACTATGACAGACTCAATGACTGACACTGTGACAGACACTATGGCAGACTCAATGACTGACACTGTGACAGACACTATGACAGACTCAATGACTGACACTGTGACTGACACTGTGACAGACACTATGACAGACTCAATGACTGACACTGTGACAGACACTATGGCAGACTCAATGACTGACACTGTGACAGACACTGTGGCAGACTCAATGACTGACACTGTGACAGACACTGTGGCAGACTCAATGACTGACACTGTGACAGACACTATGACAGACTCAATGACTGACACTGTGACTGACACTGTGACAGACACTATGACAGACTCAATGACTGACACTGTGACTGACACTGTGACAGACACTATGACAGACTCAATGACTGACACTGTGACTGACACTGTGACAGACACTATGACAGACTCAATGACTGACACTGTGACTGACACTGTGACAGACACTATGACAGACTCAATGACATCGTTCAGGGACTAGCGGAATGGGCGCCCGCGCCTTCCCGCTGTGTCCCCTCCGGGACAGCCCTGCAGCTAAGTCAAGTCAGACTCAATGACTGACACTGTGACAGACACTGTGACAGACTCAATGACTGACACTGTGACAGACACTATGACAGACTCAATGACTGACACTGTGACAGACACTATGACAGACTCAATGACTAACACTGTGACAGACACTATGACAGACTCAATGACTGACACTGTGACAGACACTATGGCAGACTCAATGACTGACACTATGGGCAGACTCAATGACTGACACTGTGACAGACACTATGGCAGACACTATGATTGACACTATGGGCAGACTCAATGACTGACACTGTGACAGACACTATGGCAGACACTATGATTGACACTATGGGCAGACTCAATGACAGACTATTCAAAAAGAGCACTACTTTGACGGACAGACACCGGAGCAAACTATGCTTTAGCCGCACTGCCAATAAGTATAGCAGACATTCATTGGTCTTGGCCAAACCGTTGGCTAAGATTTATTATAGCGGCCCAATCGGCAATTCCCGGGGCCTCCTATCAGGCGTCGTGCAGTTTTGGGCTTGTGAAGAATCGGGCGCCACCCCCCGTTGGTCGCATAGATCAGCGCGACCAACGTCTCGCGGGCGGCGAATCTGTTTGATACGCGGACTAAAAGTTGAAAATTTTGCTAGTATAAGAAGACGCGCAGTAAACTGGCTCCGGCACTGCCTGTCTGTCTTGCCTTTTGCTGCGTTTGCTTTTGGGCTTTGAAGAAACTTTTCTTTCAATATTTACCTTTCCCTAATCAACCAGCTGATGTGGCCGACTGGTGTACTTCTGCTCATCCTGCTGCCGGGACTCTGCGCTGGCGGACTGACCAGGGTAACTATACCGATATGTATCGCTTCTCTACCTGGCTTATCCTCCTAGCTTATCTACCTAGCTTATCTGCCTAACTTATCTGCCTGGCTTATCTGCCTAACTTATCTGCCTGGCTTAGCTGCCTGGCTTATCTGCCTGGCTTATCCTCCTGGCTTATCTGCCAAGCTTATCTGCCTGGCTTATCTGCCTGGCTTATCTGTCTGGCCTATCTGCCTGGCTTATCTGCCTGGCTTATCTGCCTGGCTTAGCTGCCTGGCTTATCTGCCTGGCTTAGCTGCCTGGCTTATCTGCCTGGCTTATCCTCCTGGCTTATCTGCCAAGCTTATCTGCCTGGCTTATCTGCCTGGCTTATCCTCCTAGCTTATCTACCTAGCTTATCTGCCTAACTTATCTGCCTGGCTTATCTGCCTAACTTATCTGCCTGGCTTAGCTGCCTGGCTTATCTGCCTGGCTTATCCTCCTGGCTTATCTGCCAAGCTTATCTGCCTGGCTTATCTGCCTGGCTTATCTGTCTGGCCTATCTGCCTGGCTTATCTGCCTGGCTTATCTGCCTGGCTTAGCTGCCTGGCTTATCTGCCTGGCTTAGCTGCCTAACTTATCTGCCTGGCTTAGCTGCCTGGCTTATCTGCCTGGCTTATCCTCCTGGCTTATCTGCCAAGCTTATCTGCCTGGCTTATCTGCCTGGCTTATCTGTCTGGCCTATCTGCCTGGCTTATCTGCCTGGCTTATCTGCCTGGCTTAGCTGCCTGGCTTATCTGCCTGGCTTAGCTGCCTGGCTTATCTGCCTGGCTTATCCTCCTGGCTTATCTGCCAAGCTTATCTGCCTGGCTTATCTGCCTGGCTTATCCTCCTAGCTTATCTACCTAGCTTATCTGCCTAACTTATCTGCCTGGCTTATCTGCCTAACTTATCTGCCTGGCTTAGCTGCCTGGCTTATCTGCCTGGCTTATCCTCCTGGCTTATCTGCCAAGCTTATCTGCCTGGCTTATCTGCCTGGCTTATCTGTCTGGCCTATCTGCCTGGCTTATCTGCCTGGCTTATCTGTCTGGCTTATCTGCCTAGCTTATTTGCCTAGCTTAATTGCCTAGCTTATCTGCCTGGCTTATCTGCCTGCCTCATCTGCCTGGCTTATCTGCCTGGCTTATCTTCCTAGCTTATCCGCCTAGCTTATCTGCCTGACTTATCTGTCTGGCTTATCTGCCCAGCTATCTGCCAAGCTTATCTTATTCCACTCATCTGCTTACTTTCCTTACTTATCTGTCCGACTCAACTGCCTAGATTGTCTGCTTATCTATCTGATTATCCGCCTGCATGGCTTATCTGCCTATCTGCCTGCTCTTATTTGTCTGCTACTGCCCAGGACTCAACCCATGACTATAGTTTGAGATCACATATTGCTTTTCCATCAGATAAAGCTATTATAAAGCATACACGAGACTGCGCCACTTTCCCTAGGCCCACAATGCCCAGCAGAAACAATATAAATGAATTTCCATATGAATACAACTCTCTATTTTTACGAGAGCTAAGCAACTATAGTCTGAAATCAGCTTTCTCTCAGTCATTTAAGGCGTTTTACTGGCAACTTTTCCATCTTGGCTTGGAAAATCTTTGAGACACAAACTAAAGTGTGCGAGAGAGAGAGAGAGAGAGAGAGAGAGAGGGTGGTGGGTGAGTGGGCTGTAAGGCTGTAAATTTTATATGGACCAACATAAAACCTTTATGACACTTGCAGCACCAAGCCCTCGGTGTTGACTGCAGAAGCCTCAGAGGGTCCGGCGTGGCTGGGTACTAATTAGCCCTTTACTTCTGCGTACGGAGAATCTGCTGCCAGCTTTCCCGCGCTTTCTCGCTTTTTTGGGCTCTTTCTTAACCTTGCTACTGTATGCTTTTCTGTGCTCTGATTTCTTAATCTTTAGGAAATCTATTCAATATGTAGGTGAGACGAATTTTCGGATTTAATTTCAGCTCAAAAGACTGAGTGCTTAGTAGCTCAGTAGCTGAGTGTCTAGTAGCTCAGTAGCTGAGTGTTTAGTAGCTCAGTAGCTGAGTGTTTAGTAGCTCAGTAGCTGAGTGTCTAGTAGCTCAGTAGCTGAGTGTTTAGTAGCTCAGTAGCTGAGTGTCTAGTAGCTCAGTAGCTGAGTGTCTAGTAGCTCAGTAGCTGAGTGTTTAGTAGCTCAGTAGCTGAGTGTTTAGTAGCTCAGTAGCTGAGTGTCTAGTAGCTCAGTAGCTGAGTGTCTAGTAGCTCAGTAGCTGAGTGTTTAGTAGCTCAGTAGCTGAGTGTCTAGTAGCTCAGTAGCTGAGTGTCTAGTAGCTCAGTAGCTGAGTGTCCAGTAGCTCAGTAGCTGAGTGTTTAGTAGCTCAGTAGCTGAGTGTTTAGTAGCTCAGTAGCTGAGTGTTTATTAGCTCAGTAGCTGAGTGTTTAGTAGCTCAGTAGCTGAGTGTCTAGTAGCTCAGTAGCTGAGTGTTTAGTAGCTCAGTAGCTGAGTGTCTAGTAGCTCAGTAGCTGAGTGTTTAGTAGCTCAGTAGCTGAGTGTTTATTAGCTCAGTAGCTGAGTGTCTAGTAGCTCAGTAGCTGAGTGTCTAGTAGCTCAGTAGCTGAGTGTTTAGTAGCTCAGTAGCTGAGTGTTTAGTAGCTCAGTAGCTGAGTGTTTAGTAGCTCAGTAGCTGAGTGTCTAGTAGCTCAGTAGCTGAGTGTCTAGTAGCTCAGTAGCTGAGTGTCTAGTAGCTCAGTAGCTGAGTGTCTAGTAGCTCAGTAGCTGAGTGTTTAGTAGCTCAGTAGCTGAGTGTTTAGTAGCTCAGTAGCTGAGTGTCTAGTAGCTCAGTAGCTGAGTGTTTAGTAGCTCAGTAGCTGAGTGTCTAGTAGCTCAGTAGCTGAGTGTTTAGTAGCTCAGTAGCTGAGTGTCTAGTAGCTCAGTAGCTGAGTGTTTAGTAGCTCAGTAGCTGAGTGTTTAGTAGCTCAGTAGCTGAGTGTCTAGTAGCTCAGTAGCTGAGTGTCTAGTAGCTCAGTAGCTGAGTGTTTAGTAGCTCAGTAGCTGAGTGTTTAGTAGCTCAGTAGCTGAGTGTCTAGTAGCTCAGTAGCTGAGTGTCTAGTAGCTAAGTAGCTGAGTGTCTAGTAGCTCAGTAGCTGAGTGTCTAGTAGCTCAGTAGCTGAGTGCTTAGTAGCTCAGTAGCTGAGTGTTTAGTAGCTCAGTAGCTGAGTGTCTAGTAGCTCAATAGCTACATGTAAGTAGGCTTTAGTTTTAGCCATAATATGGCAGATTAGTTTCTTAACATATTAGTCATTCTTGGTGCCTGTTAAACTTTGCAGAAAGTCATTCAATATAAGTTTTTTGAATGCTGCGGGACTCGAAAATTAATTTTTGGGAATATGACTCAGGTTCGATAAAACCTATATTACATGTCAGATTCAGTGCTGACTGACTCACACTTTCCCACTTGTCACAGACCGCTGATACTGGCGCATAAAAGCCACCAAAACCGGTCCATCGCCTATTTATCGGTGCAGTAAAACTGGGGCATCAAAATTCCTGTGACTCACTGCCGGCCTTTGCAGTACTCACAGTCTCAGGGGTGCAGGGAGGGGGCGAGAGATGACGAGGAAAGGAGAGTGTGAGAGAGGGAGAGGGCTGATAGCCGTGGGTTAGTTAGAGATGCGGTGGAGAGGGAGACAGAGAGACAGTAGACTGTAGACAGAGAGAGACTGAGAGGAGGATGAGAGGAGGGTAGATTGAGTGAGAAGAGTGTAGAGTGGATAAGAGGGGGATATGAGCTAGAGTGGATGAGAGGAGTGGGTAAGAGGGAGTAGAGTGGGTGATGACAGGAGGGTAGAGTGGTGTGAGAGGGGTAGAGTGGGGTGAGAAGGGGTAGAGTGGGGTGAGAAGGGGTAGAGTGGGGTGAGAAGGGTAGAGTGGGGTGAGAGGAGAGTAGAATGGGTGAGAGGGGGAGAGTGGATTGAGAATGGGTACAGTGGGGTGAGAGGTAGAGTGGGGTGAGAGGGGGTAAAGTGGGGTGAGAGTGGGATGAGAGGGGGTAGAGTGGATTGAGAGGGGGTAGAGTGGATTGAGAGGGGGTAGAGTGGGGTTAGAGGGGGTAGAGTGGGGTTAGAGGGGGTAGAGTGGGGTGAGAGGGGGTAGAGTGGGGTGAGAGGGGGTAGAGTGGGGTGAGAGGGGGTAGAGTGGGGTGAGAAGGGGTGGAGTGGGGTGAGAGGAGGGTAGAGAGGAGGGTAGAGAGGAGGGTAGAGAGGAGGGTAGAGAGGAGGGTAGAGAGGAGGGTAGAGAGGAGGGTAGAGAGGAGGGTAGAGAGGAGGGTAGAGAGGAGGGTAGAGAGGAGGGTAGAGAGGAGGGTAGAGAGGAGGGTAGAGAGGAGGGTAGAGAGGAGGGTAGAGAGGAGGGTAGAGAGGAGGGTAGAGAGGAGGGTAGAGAGGAGGGTAGAGAGGAGGGTAGAGAGGAGGGTAGAGAGGAGGGTAGAGAGGAGGGTAGAGAGGAGGGTAGAGAGGAGGGTAGAGAGGAGGGTAGAGAGGAGGGTAGAGAGGAGGGTAGAGAGGAGGGTAGAGAGGAGGGTAGAGAGGAGGGTAGAGAGGAGGGTAGAGAGGAGGGTAGAGAGGAGGGTAGAGAGGAGGGTCTTGTTAGCTTAATTACCAACAGAGCCGTAATCCATAAATTCCAACATTCAGCTACTCAATAAGAAAGTAAGGACTGGAGCAATGCAATCTGTCAATCGCATTTCGATGTAAAACTTATAAGCACGGACTTGAGCATTAGTGTATAGTCCCACTGAGCAGGTGTTAAATCAAGCTAATCCTCAGACACAAACAGGGTTGATGGCGGGCAGCAGAGGCTGGCCGGTTTAGGGTGCTGCGTCAGGCTGCAGTTTGATTGCGCCATAAAATCTTCATGGTTGCAGGGTGTGAACTGCAGCCTCTTCCCTCTCTCACTTCATCGGGCAGTCAGAGAGTTTACAGCGATAACTATTCATCTGTTTTATACTCGAGTATTATTAGCCTGCAGCTGAGAGGCTGAGATCTGGGCTATGGTTGAGACTGGGCAATAAAACGGAAGGGACACCTGACCCCCCCCAAATACCCTCCATCTCAATTGTTTGGATTGCGAATTAGTTAGATGGCCTCTGCGGCTCTTCACCTAGACATTTTATTGTCTGTAACCCACCCCATGCTCCAGCCCACCTCAGCCAGCCGACTTAGACAGGTCGTATAAGGCCAATTTCGAGGGATAAAAAAGCTGGGGATTTGGGGATTTTACAGCCTGCCAGCATGCTAATAATCAGCTTTACAGCTTAATTCCCGGACTTGAAACTGCGTTAACGACTGGAGCAGCCAAGCTTAGAGGAGCGACCGATTGGGCGGCAACGGGCTGATTATTGTTACTGGGTCCTGGGAGTGCCAAAGTGATGTCCACTACTACTGTCAGCAGTGAGGCTGGATAGTGTGCTGAAGTTTTGATGAAATGCTCGAATAAAATCCCAGATCCCGATCCCAGATCCCGATCCCAGATCCCGATCCCAGATCCCGATCCCAGATCCCGATCCCAGATCCCGATCCCAGATCCCGATCCCAGATCCCGATCCCAGATCCCGATCCCAGATCCCGATCCCAGATCCCGATCCCAGATCCCGATCCCAGATCCCGATCCCAGATCCCGATCCCAGATCCCGATCCCAGATCCCGATCCCAGATCCCGATCCCAGATCCCGATCCCAGATCCCGATCCCAGATCCCGATCCCAGATCCCGATCCCAGATCCCGATCCCAGATCCCGATCCCAGATCCCGATCCCAGATCCCGATCCCAGATCCCGATCCCAGATCCCGATCCCAGATCCCGATCCCAGATCCCGATCCCAGATCCCGATCCCAGATCCCGATCCCAGATCCCGATCCCAGATCCCGATCCCAGATCCCGATCCCAGATCCCGATCCCAGATCCCGATCCCAGATCCCGATCCCAGATCCCGATCCCAGATCCCGATCCCAGATCCCGATCCCAGATCCCGATCCCAGATCCCGATCCCAGATCCCGATCCCAGATCCCGATCCCAGATCCCGATCCCAGATCCCGATCCCAGATCCCGATCCCAGATCCCGATCCCAGATCCCGATCCCAGATCCCGATCCCAGATCCCGATCCCAGATCCCGATCCCAGATCCCGATCCCAGATCCCGATCCCAGATCCCGATCCCAGATCCCGATCCCAGATCCCGATCCCAGATCCCGATCCCAGATCCCGATCCCAGATCCCGATCCCAGATCCCGATCCCAGATCCCGATCCCAGATCCCGATCCCAGATCCCGATCCCAGATCCCGATCCCAGATCCCGATCCCAGATCCCGATCCCAGATCCCGATCCCAGATCCCGATCCCAGATCCCGATCCCAGATCCCGATCCCAGATCCCGATCCCAGATCCCGATCCCAGATCCCGATCCCAGATCCCGATCCCAGATCCCGATCCCAGATCCCGATCCCAGATCCCGATCCCAGATCCCGATCCCAGATCCCGATCCCAGATCCCGATCCCAGATCCCGATCCCAGATCCCGATCCCAGATCCCGATCCCAGATCCCGATCCCAGATCCCGATCCCAGATCCCGATCCCAGATCCCGATCCCAGATCCCGATCCCAGATCCCGATCCCAGATCCCGATCCCAGATCCCGATCCCAGATCCCGATCCCAGATCCCGATCCCAGATCCCGATCCCAGATCCCGATCCCAGATCCCGATCCCAGATCCCGATCCCAGATCCCGATCCCAGATCCCGATCCCAGATCCCGATCCCAGATCCCGATCCCAGATCCCGATCCCAGATCCCGATCCCAGATCCCGATCCCAGATCCCGATCCCAGATCCCGATCCCAGATCCCGATCCCAGATCCCGATCCCAGATCCCGATCCCAGATCCCGATCCCAGATCCCGATCCCAGATCCCGATCCCAGATCCCGATCCCAGATCCCGATCCCAGATCCCGATCCCAGATCCCGATCCCAGATCCCGATCCCAGATCCCGATCCCAGATCCCGATCCCAGATCCCGATCCCAGATCCCGATCCCAGATCCCGATCCCAGATCCCGATCCCAGATCCCGATCCCAGATCCCGATCCCAGATCCCGATCCCAGATCCCGATCCCAGATCCCGATCCCAGATCCCGATCCCAGATCCCGATCCCAGATCCCGATCCCAGATCCCGATCCCAGATCCCGATCCCAGATCCCGATCCCAGATCCCGATCCCAGATCCCGATCCCAGATCCAAGATTGTCCCTCTGTTTTTCCTCCGGCTCCGTACTCCAGTTTCTGGACTTAGTGAAAGCCGGAGGCCCCTTGGGCACCCATGGGAATCCCCCAAATATGATTTACTGGGATTGAATTCCTCTGCTGTTCTTCGTCTCCTTTGTATCTCTCGCTTGTCGCATTTGTTTCAATTTTGGCGCTTTAGTGGAGCAGGATAATTGCGATCCCCCAATTTTAAAATGCTGACTCAATGTTGGTGTAGCAGTTTGTTTTTTCGTGTAGCAACTTTTTATTACTTTTTCCTTTCCCCCTCTCTCTTTCGCTGTAACATCTTTCTCATTTTCCGAGAGCCGGGTGCGCCTTTGTGCCCAATAGGCGTCTGGCCTGGCGGCGGTGGGTGGCCAGGGGTTCGCCTCCTTCTAACTCACTGCGCACTTACCTTACCTTGCTTCAAATTCACAAATGCAGGAATTTAATACTTTATTGAGGCGTGCATGTTTAAGATTCACGGATCTTCGTTCAGGACTCACTGATCTTTGCTCAGGATTCACTGATCTTTGCTCAGGACTCACTGATCTTTGCTCAGGATTCACTGATCTTTGCTCAGGACTCACTGATCTTTGCTCAGGACTCACTGATCTTTGCTCAGGATTCACTGATCTTTGCTCAGGATTCACTGATCTTTGCTCAGGATTCACTGATCTTTTCTCAGGACTCACTGATCTTTGTTCAGGACTCACTCAGGATTCACTGATCTTTGTTCAGGGTTCACTTAGGATTCACTGATCTCTTCTCAAGATTCACTGATCAAGATCAAGCATTCACTGGTCCTTTTTTGCATTCACTGCGGTTCCTTTATTCACCAACACACCGAATTGGCAGCGGTTGAGCTCATTACTTATTTATGAATATGCAGCTATTTATGCAATCAAATTTGGTTGCCTTTCAGTTTGATAGTTTTTAATACCCCCTGCAGTTTGAAAGCAACGCGCACGAATCCTTCAGCATTGCTTTCTTCTGTCTGTGTGTCTTCTGCTTTTGCCGAAACGCCCGAAAAGAAAGCCGCCGCTCCGTGCGGACATAAAATGCGACTTATATGGCTGTCTATATCCGCCTCAGCTTACCATGAATTTCTCCCATCAAGGTCCCTCATCAAACCTCTGAGCTTCTAACCGCGAGAGGCTGACAGACTGGGCAGCGGAGCCGCAATGGCCTGCATCACCAGCTCGCCCGGGTTTTATTATGCAGTCTGTCGGGGAGATTTCGAAGCAGATTTTTATTCCCCCCTCTCTAGCAGACCGCGGCCTGCCTCTTTTATGCAAGGCACCAACGTTTATGTTCCTTGTGGCCTTCCCATAATAATATTTCTGTTGTGCCAAGGAGGCCTGGAGCCAGAAGCTGGTTTACAAGCGACTGCATTACAGGCATTTACTAGTGTATAGTGTCTATTAGTGTTTATTAACTAGTGCTAAACCTGCCTGTCTAATGGTTAAACCTGTCTGTCTAATGGCTAAACCTGCCTGTCTAATGGTTAAACCTGCCTGTCTAATGGTTAAACTTGCTTTTCTAATGGTTAAACCTGCCTGTCTAATGGTTAAACCTGCCTGTCTAATGGCTAAACCTGCCTGTCTAATGGCTAGACCTGCCTGTCTAATTGTTAAACTTGCTTTTCTAATGGTTAAACCTGCCTGTCTAATGGTTAAACCTGCCTGTCTAATTGTTAAACCTGCCTGTCTAATGGTTAAACTTGCTTTTCTAATGGTTAAACCTGCCTGTCTAATGGTTAAACCTGCCTGTCTAATGGTTAAACCTGCCTGTCTAATGGTTAAACCTGCCTGTATAATGATTAAACCTGCCTGTCTAATTGTTAAACTTGCTTTTCTAATGGTTAAACCTGCCTGTTTAATGATTAAACCTGCCTGTCTAATGGTTAAACCTGCCTGTTTAATGATTAAACCTGCCTGTCTAATTGTTAAACTTGCTTTTCTAATGGTTAAACCTGCCTGTTTAATGATTAAACCTGCCTGTCTAATGGTTAAACCTGCCTGTTTAATGATTAAACCTGCCTGTCTAATGGTTAAACCTGCCTGTCTAATGGTTAAACCTGCCTGTTTAATGATTAAACCTGCCTGTCTAATGGTTAAACCTGCCTGTATAATGATTAAACCTGCCTGTCTAATTGTTAAACTTGCTTTTCTAATGGTTAAACCTGCCTGTTTA
Organism: Macrostomum lignano; assembly: GCA_002269645.1. Taxonomy (NCBI): domain Eukaryota; kingdom Metazoa; phylum Platyhelminthes; family Macrostomidae; genus Macrostomum; species Macrostomum lignano. Next base: position 203,540 of record NIVC01000131.1, read on the forward strand.
ATGATTAAACCTGCCTGTCTAATGGTTAAACCTGCCTGTTTAATGATTAAACCTGCCTGTCTAATGGTTAAACCTGCCTGTTTAATGATTAAACCTGCCTGTCTAATGGTTAAACCTGCCTGTCTAATGGTTAAACCTGCCTGTTTAATGATTAAACCTGCCTGTCTAATGGTTAAACCTGCCTGTCTAATGGTTAAACCTGCCTGTCAAATGGTTAGACCCACGGTTTAACGTCCAGATGCTGCAGTACAAATGTAGTGCAGGTGTAGTAGAGGCCTTCCGGAAGGGGTGCTCTTAAATTCTGGTGTTTTCAAATGTGGATTTATGTATTTATGTATTTTTATTTATTTATGTTTAATTTATGTATGATTTATGTATTGATTATGATGTATATATTCGGGTGTGAATTGAGACCAAATTTACAAAAACAAGCGGAATTTATGATATCTTAATATAATAAGAAATATGCCGTGGAAAATTGTTATGAAAACTACCAAGAGAGCCCCACAGTTGTCACTCCAGGTTCTCGTACTGGGTGTCCTTGGCTGCGCGCCTTTCGGTCGACTCTTCTCTGCCCCACTTTTTTGGTTTATGGCCCAGAGCGGTCTGGCCGTATTGGCAGTGGGAGCTGCGCCTGCTTTCACTGCCAGTCTGCGGGAGCAAAACGGCGGGTCAGAAATCCACGCGGCCGCGTTTGATGCCATTCTTGGGCCGCCCCGCACACTTTCCACCCCTCCCCCTACCTGCAATTAAAAATTGTAAAGGCGAATTAATGGCCGCTCACCATTGGCCCGACCGCGGCGACCCGGCGGCTTTTGTTTGGAGCAATTACAGGACTTGGTGTTATATAAACCCTCAGACTCTCTAGCAGGGCGAATCAGCGGGCATTCTCATCAGCTTCTCACCTTAGATTTGATAGCCACAAGCAAGCTAAGAGTTAGTCGGATTTAGAGACTATTATTAATAATGCCAAGAGTTAGAGCTGCACTGGTGAAGCCTGCCGATGGACAGCCGCAGGTAAGATCTGGGAAGGTGTTAAGACATCTGTGTCAGCCCGGGCGACTTGTTGCCCTTCTGAATTCTGCAGTGCCATTCTGCATATCTCAGTGCCATTCTGCATGTCTCAGTGCCATTCTGCATGTCTCAGTGCCATTCTGCATGTCTCAGTGCCATTCTGAATGTTTTAGTGCCATTCTGCATGTCTCAGTGCCATTCTAAATGTCTCAGTGCCATTCTAAATGTCTCATTGCCATACTGAATGTCTCAGTACCCATCTGAATGTCTCAGTGCCATTCTGAATGTCTTAGTGCCATTCTGAATGTTTTAGTGTCATTCTGCATTTCTCATTGCAATTCTGAATGTCTCAGAACTCATCTGTATGTCTCAGTGCCATTCTGCATGTCTCAGTGCCATTCTGCATGTCTCAGTGCCATTCTGAATGTCTCAGTGCCATTCTGCATGTCTCAGTGCCATTCTGAATGTCTCAGTGCCATTTTGAATGTCTCAGTGCCATTCTGCATGTCTCAGTGCCATTCTGCATGTCTCAGTGCCATTCTGCATGTCTCAGTGCCATTCTGAAATCTGCAGTGCCATTCTGCATGTCTCAGTGCCATTCTGAATGTTTTAGTGCCATTCTGAAATCTGCAGTGCCATTCTGCATGTCTCAGTGCCATTCTGAATGTTTTAGTGCCATTCTGCATGTCTCAGTGCCATTCTAAATGTCTCAGTGCCATTCTGCATGTCTCAGTGCCATTCTGCATGTCTCAGTGCCATTCTGCATGTCTCAGTGCCCTTCTGAAATCTGCAGTGCCATTCTGCATGTCTCAGTGCCATTCTGAATGTTTTAGTGCCATTCTGCATGTCTCAGTGCCATTCTAAATGTCTCAGTGCCATTCTGCATGTCTCAGTGCCATTCTACATGTCTCAGTGCCATTCTGCATGTCTCAGTGCCATTCTGCATGTCTCAGTGCCATTCTGAATGTTTTAGTGCCATTCTGCATGTCTCAGTGCCATTCTAAATGTCTCAGTGCCATTCTAAATGTCTCATTGCCATACTGAATGTCTCAGTACCCATCTGAATGTCTCAGTGCCATTCTGAATGTCTTAGTGCCATTCTGAATGTTTTAGTGTCATTCTGCATTTCTCATTGCAATTCTGAATGTCTCAGAACTCATCTGTATGTCTCAGTGCCATTCTGCATGTCTCAGTGCCATTCTGCATGTCTCAGTGCCATTCTGAATGTCTCAGTGCCATTCTGCATGTCTCAGTGCCATACTGCATGTCTCAGTGCCATTCTGCATGTCTCAGTGCCATTCTGCATGTCTCAGTGCCATTCTGCATGTCTCAGTGCCATTCTGAATGTCTCAGTGCCCTTCTGTATGTCTCAGTGCCATTCTGCATGTCTCAGTGCCATTCTGCATGTCTCAGTGCCATTCTGCATGTCTCAGTGCCCTTCTGAATTCTGCAGTGCCATTCTGCATATCTCAGTGCCATTCTGCATGTCTCAGTGCCCTTCTGCATGTCTCAGTGCCATTCTGAATGTCTCAGTGCCATTCTGCATGTCTCAGTGCCATTCTGCATGTCTCAGTGCCATTCTGCATGTCTCAGTGCCATTCTGCATGTCTCAGTGCCCTTCTGTATGTCTCAGTGCCATTCTGCATGTCTCAGTGCCATTCTGCATGTCTCAGTGCCCTTCTGAATTCTGCAGTGCCATTCTGCATATCTCAGTGCCATTCTGCATGTCTCAGTGCCCTTCTGCATGTCTCAGTGCCATTCTGAATGTCTCAGTGCCATTCTGTATGTCTCAGTGCCATTCTGCATGTCTCAGTGCCATTCTGCATGTCTCAGTGCCATTCTGCCAACACACTAAGGCACTACCACTAATTAATACGGCTGAGCATATTATAGTCAGTAAGAAGTGTTTTAGGGCAACTTTTTGAGCCAGCCATGCAGCCAGGCGCTGCCATATAGTTAGGGGGGGGGGGGTGGCCGAGGTCGTCATAAAAAAGTTTACGATGGCAGCGGCGGCGGGGGCCCGGATTCCCCTGACCCTGGGTGTGTCTAAAGTTGATACAGCAAGTCAGTATTGCCTCTGCCCCTCTGTTGTTGTTTGCTGCTGCCGCTGCTGTAAAATGTGCCAGCGCACGTTGGTCTGTCTGTAGCAGGGCAGTCAAGGACTACTTAAGTATCGTTTATAGTCCTTGAGGGCAGTAAACGGTTTTATTCAAGCAATATATCCGAACCGCACACATTGCACCTACATGTATGCGGTAGTGAACTAGGGCTGCTCCCTCTCCAAGTTTCATTAATCTGTGCCCACATCAAACGTGGGGGCCTACGAAGTGCCGTACATAGACAATAGGGTCCCTCAACACAGATATCTGATTATATCTGAGCATGTAGGTTAGTACCTAGCATCAGATTCACTCAAAACTTTTAAATAAAAATTCCTAGATTTTCAATGAGTTCAGTCATTAAAATCGAATCAGCTCGTTCTTTGTCTAATGCGCGTATCTTTGTTTGATAAAAATCATATCCTTGTCTTTCTACTGTAAGTAGAATCTGTTGCTACGATTTTTGCACGAGAAAAGTTTAAACAGGCAGCTAAGAAGTACTATCATTAACTTAGAGATTATTAAGTGATATTTTATTCCCGCAGCCAATCAGAGGCCAGACACTACCCTACCCCTCTACCCAGCAGCCAATCAGAGGCCAGACACTACCCTACCCCTCTTCCCCCCTTATCAGAGGCTAGATGCTACTTTCTACCCTCAGCAGCCAATCAAATGCGTGAGCTACATGAAACCAGCGAGGGAGAGACTTTCACGTATCAAAACTGGTTTAACCCACAGAAATGTCGGCCAGGAACGGAGAGCGTTGGCTCGCTGTGCTGCAGGCCGTGTGCCAAAGGCTACGGCATGATCACCAAGTGCTACAGGGATGAGGCTACGGGCAAATTCCACGACACCGAATGCGTTCCGTGCAGCTCCGGTCAGATGCGCACATTCAGCGCCGCAGTTAGCGCGCTGTACAACTGCGAAAAATGCCGACCATGCAACCGGCCGTCCGAGAGGCTGGTGTCCGAGTGCACCGCCGAGCGGGACACCATCTGCCCATGCGCCGACGGCTATTACCGGTTGCGCGGCGGTGACTGCGCGCCCTGCGCCAGCTGCCCGATTGGCCAGGGCCTCGCGGACCCAGCCAGCTGCAACGGCAGTCGGGTGGCCGACTGCGCGCCCTGCCCAGCTGGAAGCTTCTCGGCGCCCCTAGCCGGCCTGCCCAACAGAATCTGCCGGCTCTGCGCTACCGCCTGTCCACCCGGTTACCAGCTACTGCCCGAAACCTGCCAGCGACCATCCGGACCTGTCTGCCGCTCTGAAGCCAGCGGTCTCCTTGCTAGTAAGCTATCGGAGCTTTTTGATTGGCTGATGGGACTGTTGGGGGTAGAAAGAGAGCCTCCTCGCTACATAGTAAGCTATCGGAGCTTTTTGATTGGCTGATGGGACTGTTGGGGGTAGAAAGAGAGCCTCCTCGCTACATAGTAAGCTATCTGAGCTTTTTGATTGGCTGATGGGGGATAGAAAGAGAGCCTCCTTTAGTAAACTATCGGAGCAAGTAATCGTAGCCCTCAACAGGGGAGGAAAAAAGGATAGAATTTTTTTTGAAAAATAAATATAAATGCAAAACGCCTGACATAGTCACTACTTAGACTACTTAGTTTCTTAGAGATTGAGACGTTTAAAGCAGAAATGCATCCAGATCGATAAATAAGCGAAATTCTATTCTTCTCACACTACTGAAGTCAGTAGCATGCTAAGGACATCGTTAAACCAGATAAATCGTAGATAGCAGAAGCTATCTATGAAGAGAAGAGATTTCCAGCCCGTTCAGCCGTTTTTGCACCGGCCCCAGCTCATTGGCTGGCTCGGTTTCATCCAAAAGCAACTGCACTGCGCTGGAGGCCGCCTTTTATAAGTTCGAATTCGAAATTACCTTCTCTTCGGCGTTAAAAAAACCTGCGCAGCTCGGCTTTGAACGCAGACTAGCTGCACCGAATTCATTCGAACATTGGGAGTGCAGCCAGGGTGGGAAAAAGCCTGTTGCCGTTTGGATCCAGGCTGCTAAGCATGGCGCCGACCACTTCTCCAGATGCCACGGAGCTGTCGCCGGGTGCCGTCACTGCTGACTCTGTATTTCGGGACCTGCAGCAGCAGCAGCAGCAGCAGCCGGCTGAAGAAGATTCATTTCTTCGCAAGCAGCAAAAGCAGCCGCAGAGCAGGCCGCTGTCCGACTGGAAAGAGCTCATCGACAATGGCAACCCTAGGCCACCCATTAACTTGGCTCGCTTCAACCTCACCCAGGTGGCCCGGACTGAAGGTGAGGGAGCGACTGGTGTTTGTGGCTCTTGCCTCTTCTGTGACTTTGCCAGTTTCTCAATGATTTTGTGTTCTTACTGTCCAAATGGGGCACTGCCTCATGGGATACTGTCCTCATGGGATACTGTCCTCATGGGATACTGTCCTCATGGGATACTGTCCTCATGGGATACTGTCCTCATGGGATACTGTCCTCATGGGATACTGTCCTCATGGGATACTGTCCTCATGGGATACTGTCCTCATGGGATACTGTTCTCATGGGATACTGTTCTCATGGGATACTGTTCTCATGGGATACTGTCCTCATGGGATACTGTTCTCAGGGGATACTGTTCTCATGGGATACTGTCCTCATGGGATACTGTTCTCAGGGGATACTGTCCTCATGGGATACTGTCCTCATGGGATACTGTTCTCATGGGATACTGTTCTCATGGGATACTGTTCTCATGGGATACTGTCCTCATGGGATACTGTTCTCAGGGATACTGTTCTCATGGGATACTGTCCTCATGGGATACTGTTCTCAGGGGATACTGTTCTCATGGGATACTGTCCTCATGGGATACTGTCCTCATGGGATACTGTCCTCATGGGATACTGTCCTCATGGGATACTGTCCTCATGGGATACTGTCCTCATGGGATACTGTCCTCATGGGATACTGTCCTCATGGGATACTGTTCTCATGGGATACTGTTCTCATGGGATACTGTTCTCATGGGATACTGTCCTCATGGGATACTGTTCTCAGGGGATACTGTTCTCATGGGATACTGTCCTCATGGGATACTGTTCTCAGGGGATACTGTTCTCATGGGATACTGTCCTCATGGGATACTGTCCTCATGGGATACTGTCCTCATGGGATACTGTCCTCATGGGATACTGTCCTCATGGGATACTGTCCTCATGGGATACTGTCCTCATGGGATACTGTCCTCATGGGATACTGTCCTCATGGGATACTGTCCTCATGGGATACTGTCCTCATGGGATACTGTCCTCATGGGATACTGTCCTCATGGGATACTGTCCTCATGGGATACTGTCCTCATGGGATACTGTCCTCATGGGATACTGTCCTCATGGGATACTGTCCTCATGGGATACTGTTCTCATGGGATACTGTCCTCAGATTCGCACTTTGGTCAGTGGCACTAAGCGGATATTGCGGCTTGAGGATTACCTTCTTCAGTTTCCCCAAAAAATCGCCATCAGTCCTTAGTTAGTAACCGAATACTATGCATAAACTCTGTGCTGCTAGAAAATCATTATAAGTCACACCTTAAAAAATAGAATTTTATATTTTATTCGCACAGTCCAAGCCGAACCGCAAGAAGAAGATATACCCCGGCATTGTTAGTTTATTATATCGCGAAACCTAGGGGGGTGCAAAGCCGAACTGCGTTTTCGTGGAAACTCCGCATTTCCCACTTTATTTTAAAGCGGCTGCGCGCCCCCTCCAGTTGCGTTCTAATTAAAGCGAGAGAGAGAGAGAGAGAGAGAGAGAGAGAGAGAGAGAGAGAGAGAGAGAGAGAGAAATTACTTGTCTGGAAACCGGAACCGACAGAAAATGATGCGCTCCATTCTAAATAACACTCGGTCGATTCTGCTGTAGTGTGGAGTTCCGCCGTATGCAAACGACGCAAACACGGGGAAAGGGAGGAGGGGGAACTGCGCCGCTGTCAGTCCACTATCTGGGTCTTCTATAGCGCCGAATCTTGTCGCAACAGAAGGAGGAAAATCCCCAACCGTGCTTGGGAGAAAAGTTTTCCGGCTGGTTTTTTTTAGATTATCCCATTTTTAGCTCGATTCTTTTTGCGCATTTTCTGCTTTAGCAAACTTTCCAGTGATTCATCTCCGGCGGTTTCGGGCCGTTCATAATTCATGGTGGTTTCTGAGGCCGCCAGTCCATTCATGGTGGTTTCTGAGGCCGCCAGTCCATTCATGGTGGTTTCTGAGGCCGCCAGTCCATTCATGGTGGTTTCTGAGGCCGCTAGTCCATTCATGGTGGTTTCTGAGGCCGCCAGTCCATTCATGGTGGTTTCTGAGGCCGCCAGTCCATTCATGGTGGTTTCTGAGGCCGCCAGTCCATCGATAACTGTCTTTGAGGCCGCCAGTTCATCCATGACTGTCTTTGAAGCCGCCACTCCATTCATGACTGTCTTTGAGGCCGCCACTCCATTCATGACTGTCTTTGAGGCCCCCACTCCATTCATGAATCATGACTGTCTTTGAGGCCGCCACTCCATTCATGACTGTCTTTGAGGCCGCCACTCCATTCATGACTGTCTTTGAGGACGCCACTCCATTCATGACTGTCTTTGAAGCCGCCACTCCATTCATGACTGTCTTTGAGGCCGCCACTCCATTCATGACTGTCTTTGAGGCCGCCACTCCATTCATGACTGTCTTTGAGGCCGCCAGTCCATTCATGACGGTCTTTCAGGCCACCAGTCCATTCATGACGGTCTTTCAGGCCACCAGTCCATTCATGACTATCTTTGAGGCCGCCAGGATGGCGGTTTCTGAGGCCACCATGCAGTCGAATTCATCACGGATTTTGAGGCCGCCAGTCCAATCATTAAGGATACTGAGACCGCCAGTTCATGGAGCGGATAGACTTATCAGTGCGAATGAGATATTTTTATCAATTCATTCCAAGTAAAAACTCTGAAACAATAAAGTATAAACACGGAGATACGCACACTTTAGTAATAAAATGATCTACCTCAGGTTTTGAGTGGCTTTGGGCCCGTAAAAATGGTTTAAAAAAGGCATAAGCACAATGCCAGACCCAAAGTTTTATAGCGAGAAACTCCCCCCAAAAACTATAGCGCCCCCGCCCTCACCCAGTCAATAGTGTCGCTAGTTTTCCTTTGATCGTTAGCGAGAAGAGATTTTTTACAACTTCGGAACGGCGGGGCGGGCGGTCTGAAAAAACTGACTGCGAGCTCTCGTATAAGCTGGTGCAATAAAACCGGGCATGCAGTCTTGTTCTTAGGGCAGTTGCGGCTTTGACAACACCATATAATGCGCCGCCGCGCGCGTATATAGCACCAAAAAAACCATAAAACTTTCTTGCTTTACAGCTTTATATCCCAAGCGGTCCGTATCTTACGCGGAAAGCCCGGTTAGGGATATGGGAATTTTTCTGCGGTTGAGGCAGCAGCTGCTGCTGGGAGATGCAAATCCTTGGACAACTAGCGATCATGCTGCTGGGTGGTGCTGTGCTGGGTGCTCTTTGGAGTGGGGGCGAGGGAGAGAGGGGTAGCGAGAGGGGAGAGAGGGAAAGCGAGAGGGGAGATAGGGGAAGCGAGAGGGGAGAGAGGGGTAGCGAGAGGGGAGAGAGGGAAAGCGAGAGGGGAGAGAGGGAAAGCGAGAGGGGAGAGAGGGGAAGCGAGAGGGGAGAGAGGGCAAGTGAGAGGGGAGAGAGGGCAAGTGAGATGAGAGAGAGGACAAGTGAGAGGGGAGAGAGGGCAAGTGAGAGGGGAGAAAGGGGAAGTGAGAGGGGAGAGAGGGGAAGTGAGAGGGAGAGAGGGGAAGTGGGGGAGAGAGGGGAGAGAGGGGAAGTGAGAGGGGAGAGAGGGGAAGTGAGAGGGGAGAGAGGGCAAGTGAGAGGGGAGAGAGGGGAAGTGGGGGAGGAGAGAGGGGAGAGAGGGCAAGTGAGAGTGGAGAGAGGGGAAGTGAGAGGGGAGAAAGGGGAAGTGAGAGGGGAGAGAGGGGAAGTGGGGGAGAGAGGGGAGAGAGGGGAAGTGGGGGGAGAGAGGGGAGAGAGGGGAAGTGAGAGGGGAGAGAGGGCAAGTGAGAGGGGAGAGAGGGCAAGTGAGAGGGGAGAGAGGGGAAGTGGGGAGAGAGGGGAGAGAGGGCAAGTGAGAGGGGAGAGAGGGGAAGTGAGAGGGGAGAAAGGGGAAGTGAGAGGGGAGAGAGGGGAAGTGAGAGGGGAGAGAGGGGAAGTGGGGGGAGAGAGGGGAGAGAGGGGAAGTGAGAGGGGAGAGAGGGCAAGTGAGAGGGGAGAGAGGGCAAGTGAGAGGGGAGAGAGGGCAAGTGAGAGGGGAGAGAGGGCAAGTGAGAGGGGAGAGAGGGCAAGTAAGAGGGGAGAGAGGGCAAGTGGGGGGAAATATGGCAATTGAGATGGTTGCAACAGTCCTGAACTCTCGAGCTCAAATATGTGACCGAGCCGCATAGGCCAGCCGACGATGTCATCAGCTTCCCCGATTCCGCAACAATCCTGGACTCCGATCCGCGCCAGCAGCAGCAGCAGCAGCAAGATTTTTGGCTGCCGGCCAAAATATTCGATTTGCGTTCCTCAGCTCGGAGGTGGCCGGATTTGAGACTAATCCGATTTCGCCGTCGCCCTCCACCCCAGCGAGGCACCGGCGGCGGCATTTCCAGACTCCCGATCGCTTCCGCGGCTGGCTTCGAAGATAAACGACCTTCTTCGTACGCGCGGCATCGCTGAATGCGTGCGGAACTCGCTTCCCACGCAGACTCCCCCCGTCATCATTCAAACTGGACGGCGATGCTCGGGGATTCGCCCAGGCTCAGCCAATTTGGAATTGCGTTGCTGGCACACTGGCACTTGGCAGAGGCGAGATTGGAATTCGCTGCTCGTTTCAGACCTCAGAGATGGGGCTTGTGCTCAGCTCCCTCTAAGTCTCTCACCCTGAATCTCCGCTCCATGTCCTCAACTTCTCACTTTCCCTGAAGACAGTTTGTTTCGGTGCCATCAGTAATGTGTCTGTTTGTCTGTCTGTCTGTCTGTCTGTGTGTCTGTCTGTGTGTCTGTCTGTGTGTCTGTCTGTCTGTCTGTCTGTCTGTCTGTCTGTCTGTCTGTCTGTCTGTCTGTCTGTCTGTCTGTCTGTCTGTCTGTCTGTCTGTCTGTCTGTCTGTCTGTCTGTCTGTCTGTCTGTCTGTGTGTCTGTCTGTGTGTCTGTCTGTGTGTCTGTCTGTGTGTCTGTCTGTCTGTCTGTCTGTCTGTCTGTCTGTCTGTCTGTCTGTCTGTCTGTCTGTCTGTCTGTCTGTCTGTCTGTCTGTCTGTCTGTCTGTCTGTCTGTCTGTCTGTCTGTCTGTCTGTCTGTCTGTCTGTCTGTCTGTCTGTCTGTCTGTCTGTCTGCAGCAGCGGTGCCATGAAAGGCCCAGCCCTCAGTCCCTATCTGACTGCATTCTCTCCACAATTCACAAGGCCGCAGCTGGAAGGCCGACAATAAAACTGCGCACAGAGAGGGCAGATACAGCGCAGAGACGCGGGGCCCTCTTTTTCGCTTTGGCCTTCATAGCGAAGGCGCGCAGACTGCGTCCGACCGGAGAGTCGTAAAAAGAAAGTCAGAGCGCTTATAAAAGGGAGGCTTGCGATTGTCTCTAGTGCCTCCGCGTCTGCAGCTCCCCCCCCACACGGGAGCCGGACGACCTGATAGAATTTATGGCTCTCTTGTAGTGCGCGCATCTGCCTAGCAGAGCCGCGCAGCTGATAAAGTTGTGCGCGATTTGCAAACTGACTGAGTGCGAGTATCCGGCCTCCGCTCCGAGATGCTGATTGCAGTTCCTGCTATTGAAGCTGCATTTGAAATCGCAATTTGAGATTTGGGATTCAAAATTGGGATTCGAAAATTGAGATTCTACAATTGGGATTCTAAAATTGAGATTCTACAATTGGGATTCTAAAATTGGGATTCTAAACTTGGGATTCTAAAATTGGGATCCGAAAGTTGATATTCTAAAATTGGGATTCTAAAGTTAGGATTCTAAACTTACGATCCTAAAATTGGAATTCTAAACTTTCTAAAATTGATTCTAAAATTGGGATTTTAAAATTGGGATTCTAAACTTTGGATTCTAAAATTGGGATTCTAAACTTGGGATTCTAAAATTGGGATCCGAAAGTTGATATTCTAAAATTGATTCTAAAATTGGGATTTTAAAATTGGGACACCAAAATTGGAATTGGAAAATTTGGATTCTGCAAGTCGGCGTTTTCTTAATTTAATCATGCCAAAATTTAACTTCAATTTAATCAATAGACAAAATTATCAAAGTGCTCAAAGGCGCCCTTGACTAACACGACTTCGCTTTCTGTTTTTCTCACACACCACTTCAGCCTGCGCAATAAAATCTTCAACTGATAACACTTTTTCTAACATGTAAACATACATTTGAAAGCCCCACTTGATCTCTTGTTCTTTTGGAATACAAAAGGAACTGTCAGACACATACTACTCTACTAAACAGACTAAACTGAGTAGTAAAATGAAGATTTACTAGTGTCATTTTTAGTGTTATTCCTAACGCCAGATACAGGTTAAATTTCATTCGTTAAGGGCCAATTAAAATGTCATTTTTACGCATGCCGCCGATGTTGCCATTCCCTATGCCATTTTGCGCCACTGATATTGCCATTCCTGGTGCCATTTTGTGCCACCGATATTGCCATTCCCGGTGCCATTTTGTGCCACTGATATTGCCATTCCCGGTGCCATTTTGCGCCACCGATAGTGTCAGTCCTGGTGCCATTTTGTGCCACCGATAGTGTCAATCCTGATGCCATTTTGTGCCACCGATGTGTCAGTCCTGTTGCCATTTTGCGCCACTGATATTGCCATTCCCGGTGCCATTTTGTGCCACCGATATTGCCGTTCCCGGTGCCATTTTGTGCCACCGATATTGCCATTCCCGGTGCCATTTTGTGCCACCGATATTGCCATTCCCGGTGCCATTTTGTGCCACCGATATTGCCATTCCCGGTGCCATTTTGTGCCGCTGATATTGCCATTCCCGATGCCATTTTGTGCCGCTGATATTGCCATTCCCGATGCCATTTTGTGCCGCTGATATTGCCATTCCCGGTGCCATTTTGTGCCACTGATAGTGACACTACAAGTGCCATATGTATGCCATCTATAGGCAAATTTCCCATTGCCTTTCATTCCCGGTACTAAAAGCAGTTATACTGACTGAAATACCCGCAAGCAAGTTTTCTTCTTTTGCCACTTTTCCAGAGCCAGTCGGCCGGCACTCCGGCGGCCGCAACGACATGATCCCAGTGTACTGCGCCGTGCTGGGCGCCATCATCGTCAGCCTGATCGTCTGGATCGTGTTCAAATACTTCCGGAGCAGAACGTACAGCCGCAAGACCCAGCAGCACCTGCCTGCCAGCAACGCGCTCATCCCGCCGCAGAGCCCGATGTACCCGCCGCCGCGCAGCTGCCAGCCTGCGGCGCTGCTAAAACGACGCAGCGTCGATAGCGGATTCGGCGGCAGCGAAGCTCTGGCCGCTTCGGTCAGCAGCAGCACCCGGCCGTTGAAGGAGATCTCGGACTCCCGGTTCCAGCGCTTGGAGAATATCCTGAGCAACAACCCTGACCCGGCCGCTTGGAAGGAGCTGGCAACGGAACTGGGTGAGACTGGGATCCTTCATCTGGGAGGGTACTATAGAACCGGATTACTGAAAGGATTTGGAAGGATAGAACCGGATTACTGAAAGGATCTGGAAGGATAGAACCGGATTACTGAAAGGATCTGGAAGGATAGAAGCAGATTACTAAAAGAATCTGGAAGGATAGAAGCAGATTACTAAAAGAATCTGGAAGGATAGAAGCAGATTACTGAAAGGATCTGGAAGGATAGAAGCAGATTACTGAAAGGATCTGGAAGGGTAGAAGCAGATTACTAAAAAAGATTTGTGGACACAATTGCTTACCAAAATAAAAACCCGCAGTTATACCGAAAGAAAACTACCAAGCTTGCTACTATCAGTAGAGTCGGCTATAAGTAGTAAAATATTTCTGAAAACCAAAAAAATTTTTTCGCAGGCTTCTCAGCCGATGATGTGCAGGAGTTCGAGGCCCAAGCCGACACCCTTCGCCAGAGCCCCATCCGGCTGATGCTGCGCACCTGGTCGCAGCGTCCCGGCGCCACCATCGGCCTGTTTGGTCGCTGCTTACAGAAGGCCGGTCGAAAGGACGCGCTGATCCTATTCAAGGAGCTGGCCGAGAGGCAGCATCAGCAGCAGCATCAGCAGCAGCATGGCGCAGGCAGGCGGCAGAGCGCGCAGCCAAGACAAACTGGACAGCAGCAGCAGCAGCAGCTGGCAGAGGAGCCCAGCCTGCAAGAGATGTGCCAGGTGTAATCCTATATTATAACAAACCTGTTTAATAAGAGTAGACTACATTTGTTTATCAAATTAACTTAGTTTTCACAGCTCAACAAGGGCCTTTTAGTCTAAATTAGCCTGCAGGTGACTCAGTCACGTGATCAACTCGCAGCCGTTTAGCCTAAATTAGCCCCCAGGTGACTCAGTCACGTGATCAACTCGCAGCCGTTTAGCCTAAATTAGCCCCCAGGTGACTCAGTCACGTGATCAACCCGCAGCCGTTTAGCCTAAATTAGCCCGCAGGTGACTCAGTCACGTGATCAACCCGCAGCCTAAATTAGCCCGCAGGTGACTCAGTCACGTGATCAACCCGCAGCCTTTTAGCCTAAATTAGCCCGTAGATACTCAGTCACGTGATTAACCCGCACTGTCTGTTTTTTTAAGAAAAAATAAAATATTTCTCAATGCAATCATCACCTGTGCTATTATTATTTAATAATTTAGTACTGCTGTACATAGTTTACACGTGTAGTTTAGTTTCTGAAGTTTAGAACTGAAATGCGCCCCGTATTTTTAGTCGGAATATTTGTACTCGTAGTTTCTTGGAAACAAAATGCACTTTAGCGTCATTGTCATCGATATTGCTGTTGCTGTAGTATTGTATTGATTAATTTTAAAGAAAAAAAATTTGTTATTCTCTTGATGCAATTCATTTTCGCTAAATTTGCGTGTGTACGTTTGTTAAACTGAACAGTAGTATACTTGTGGTCTCAATCAAAAATGCTTTAGCTGTATGTGCTGTAACTACCTGCATAGCAACTGAGCGTGCATGCAGTTACATTATAAATTAGTCAATCAGTCAATCATGTAAATGTTTTTCACTCATTTTTTATTTGGTTACTTCCTTGAAGTTCATCATGGGGTTAATCGTGACTCCCCTTGATGGCACCCCTGACTCATATTTATGACACCCCTGACTCCCCACTATGACACCCCTGACTCCCCTTTATGACACCCCTGACTCCCCATGATGACACCCCTGACTCATATTTATGACACCCCTGACTCATATTTATGACACCCCTGACTCCCCACTATGACACCCCTGACTCCCCACTATGACACACCTGACTCCCTTTTATGACACCCCTGACTCCCCTTTATGGCACCCTTGACCCCATTATGACACCCTTTGACTCCCTTTTATGGCACGCCCTGACTCCCCATTATGACACCCCTGACTCCCCTTTATGACACCCCTGACCCAATTATGACACCCCTGACTCCCCTTTATGACACCCCTGACTCCCCATTATGACACCCCTGACTCCCCTTTATGACACCCCTGACTCCCCTTTATGACACCCGCTGACCCCCTTATGACACCCCTGACTCCCCTTTATGACACCCCTGACTCCCTTTTATGACACCCCTGACTCCCTTATGACACCCCTGATTCCCTTATGACACCCCTGACTCCTGTTATGACACCCGCTGTCTCTGATCCCTACAATTTAAATGAGTCCCCTGACCCCCACAGATCCAGAGTCCTCTGACCCCACAAACCGAGTCCCCTGACCCCACAAACCGAGTCCCCTGATTTCACGAACCGAGTCATTTTCCCCCAGCAACTAAGTGTTTAACGCAGCTTCCCAGTCACAGGTCATCTCACATTCGACATAGCAACCGCAAGCCAATGAGTCATAAGCCGGCGAGCTCGCGCGGTGAGCGCGAAAGGAAGGGATCGAGGGACACAAATTCCCCGCTGAAACTCAAACAGTTGAAGTGGCGAGTAGCACACGGGATCTGAACAATTGCTCGAGTAGATAGCGACACTGAGAACGGCTGGCTGCTCATTGGAGTTGGAGAGCCGGCAGCGTGACTGGGGGGTCCCCCTGCCACTTATTCACCCTTGTAGCGGCGCCGGCCCAGCGGCAGCAGCGGGGGGCAGGCAGTTCTGTGAAAAAAAGTTGTGTAAGAATTAAGAAAGGAATAAGATAGAGGCTTAGCTTAGCTGTCTCCCCTTATACCCCCGTCACCCCGCTCCCTAACACCGGCCCTCCAAACCGGGAGGGGAGCAAATACAGCAGCAAGCAGCACTCCCGCTTCCCTCCTTGACAAATAATGCGCCTCGGCTCAAAACTATTATACTCATATATAGAATTGGGGGGGGGGGGCATGGAGTTCTGGAACTGCTCAGGCATCTGGGGTGGAATGTTGATTTGGTTAAGCTTCACTCGTGTTCGACTGCAATTCTTTTTTCAAGAAGCTGAAGACTGAAACTTGAAGCTTCATCAGCTGAAAATTCATATCTGATCTTAGAGAAACTAAAAATGTATAGGCTTAAACTAAAAAATTTACAAGCTCGAAACTTCAAAGATCGAAACTTCCCACTTCCCAAGCTCGAAACTTGCCACTTCCCAAGCTCGAAACTTCCCACTTCCCAAGCTCAAAACTTGCCACTTCCCAAGCTCGAAACTTCCCACTTCCCAAGCTCAAAACTTGCCACTTCCCAAGCTCGAAACTTGCCACTTCCCAAGCTCGAAACTTCCCACTTCCCAAGCTCAAAACTTGCCACTTCCCAAGCTCGAAACTTCCCACTTCCCAAGCTCGAAACTTCCCACTTCCCAAGCTCAAAACTTGCCACTTCCCAAGCTCGAAACTTGCCACTTCCCAAGCTCGAAACTTCCCACTTCCCAAGCTCAAAACTTGCCACTTCTCAAGCTCGAAACTTCCCACTTCTCAAGCTCGAAACTTTACCAACTCAAAACTTTCAAATCTCGAAGCTCGAAACCGCAATTGAAAGCGAGAAGTTTTTAGCTTGCTTCAAAAGACACCTAGAAACTTTTCGAAGCCTTATAGTTAACCAAGGAAGGGAATGGCAATGAGTTTCCTTTCCAGAATCTGTAAGTTTAGAGCTCCCTAATTCACTGGGTGGGAGAAGAATGGAACGCTAAAGCTGTCTGAGCGTCTCGCATTGGAATTTTCGGGCTTCGGAGGAATAGGGAAGCTTAATCGGGCCGGGGTCCCGCGATCACCTCGGACTCCGCCATCTGGTTCTCGCCCGTAACTTTTTAACAGCCGGCCTCTCTCTCCCCGCTTGCCAGGCAAAGCAGACGTCGTCGTGGTGCTTTGTGCGGGGGGGGGGGTTGTTTAGTGGAAGCAGGCGGTGCAGCAGCAGTGCTGTGGGGCTGTGGCATTGTCCCCCTTTTTGGGAGGGGGGGTTTGGCTATGAAGCTCGATAGCGCCCATACGAGAGAGGCGGATATCTCTTGAGTTAAAACAGGGGGGAAGCCACGGTGAGTTGGAGGTGAGCAGCTCAAGTAAGCCCCACCCACTACCCCTGCCACAAATGACTGCTGACTCCACTTTCGCGTGGAGGGGGCTGGCAGCAGCTGTTACTGTGCTGTGCTCCCGCCCCCACCCCGAGCCGCGGATCAGCTTAAAACCGCGAGCCCCGCGCCTGGCTCCTCCGGGCTGCGGCAACAGTTTGCTGGCAAGAAACACTCGGCGGACAAAGACAGAGACAGAGGGACCGGAACGCGCAGCGATCAGTAAGTTGTTGTCTATGGCTGAAACTCCGCGTGGCCAATGCAACTCGGACACCATGTTGGTATCGAATGATAGTTTCCCGCCAGTCCAAGCCATGACTGTTGGGTCGGTGGGACTGTCATTTGTTGCTAACTGTCCCTGAGCGACTAACCTCACACTCACCTCCAGTCTCCATTATTCTCGAGTTCCCAGGCTTTAATAAACCGGTTTTGAATTTCCTTTCGTGACATTTTTTGGCTTTTTGCATTTAACTCTTTTGTTGCTTTTTCTTTTAATTTTTAGTCAAACTGAAAATTTAATTACGGATAGGCAATAATCCAAAAGAGACCTCACAGGGATAGACAGAAGAACAGACAGACAGACAGACAGACAGACAGACAGACAGACAGACAGACAGACAGGCAGACAGACAGACAGACAGACAGACAGACAGACAGATTGACAGACAGACAGACAGACAGACAGACAGACAGACAGACAGACAGACAGACAGACAGACAGACAGACAGACAGACAGACACTAAGACAGACAGACAGACAGACAGACAGGCAGACAGAAAGACAGGCAGACAGAAAGACAGACAGACACTAAGACAGACAGACAGACAGACAGATTGACAGACAGACAGACAGACAGACAGACAGACAGACAGACAGACAGACAGACAGACAGACAGACAGACAGACAGACAGACAGACAGACAGACAGACAGACAGACAGACAAACAGACAGAGTCTGTCACGGTGAGACCCGTGATTATAATTTAATTTATGTACGATTGAATATTCTGAAGGTTTTGTCTGACATATAAATGCACATGTTGCTCCTACTCAGAGAGTACATTTGGACAGCTTCCTCATTGAGTGTTTTCAATCCTTTTCCCTCACTTTTCATTTATTCAACCTCTTACAGTGCAATTGCATCAAGTCTTCTAACAGACCGTTCGCGAGTTCTATGAGAACAATCATGCCCTTTGCCTAGCTCAAACTCAATGCATTTCACTCTTGAACTTCTCTTCTTTTATACCCCTCATTCACTCCCTCTCGTACCCCTCATTCACTCCCTCTCCCATCCCTCATTCACTCCCTCTCCCACCCCTCATTCACTCCCTCTCCCATCCCTCATTCACTCCCTCTCCCATCCCTCATTCACTCCCTCTCCCACCCCTCATTCACTCCCTCTCCCATCCCTCATTCACTCCCTCTCCCTCTCCCATCCCTCATTCACTCCCTCTCCCATCCCTCATTCACTCCCTCTCCCATCCTTCATTCACTCCCTCTCCCTCTCCCATCCCTCATTCACTCCCTCTCCCATCCCTCATTCACTCTCTCTCCTACTCCTCATTCACTCCCTCTCCCATCCTTCATTCACTCCCTCTCCCTCTCCCACCCCTCATTCACTTCCTCTCCCATCCTTCATTCACTCCCTCTCCCTCTCCCATCCCTCATTCACTCCCTCTCCCATCCCTCATTCACTCTCTCTCCTACTCCTCATTCACTCCCTCTCCCATCCCTCATTCACTCTCTCCCCTACTCCTCATTCACTCCCTATTCCATCCATTACTCACTCATGAATGGTTCATTCACACTCCATTTCCACTCACTCAAACTTTCTTAGCCCGCATTCCCTCCATGGAGCTGTGAAGGCAGAATGGACCGCCTGCTTAACGCTCGTCTTTAGCGAACAAAAATCCGTATTAGATTTAAACTACTTAAAGTAGGCAATGCGGCATAATTAAAATACATTTTTGTACTGATAGGTATATTTTAGACACAAAGAATCCAGTATTGTAGCTGGTATTAACAAATAAAATGGACTCAAATAATTAATATAATTTATAAAATGCTTCAGCACAGGTCACTTCTTCTGATCCGAGATGTGAAAGACATGATCGAAGATTTTTGGTTAAACTACATTCACAAGTAGATTTTCGTACAAGTAGACTGGCACTGACTCCGCACTTTGACAGCCACAGACTGGCACTGACTCCGCACTCTAATAGCCACAGACTGGCACTGACTCCGCACTCTGACAGCCACAGACTGGCACTGACTCCGCACTCTAACAGCCACAGACTGGCACTGACTCCGCACTCTAACAGCCACAGACTGGCACTGACTCCGCACTCTAACAGCCACAGACTGGCACTGACTCCGCACTCTAACAGCCACAGACTGGCACTGACTCCGCACTCTAACAGTCACAGAGTGGCACTGACTCCGCACTCTAGCAGCCACAGACTGGCACTGAATCCGCACTCTAACAGCCAGACTGGCACTGACTCCGCACTCTAACAGCCACAGACTGGCACTGACTCCGCACTCTAACAGCCACAGACTGGCACAGATTCCGCACTCTAACAGCCACAGACTGGCACTGACTCCGCACTCTAACAGCCACAGACTGGCACAGACTCCGCACTCTAACAGCCACAGACTGGCACTGACTCCGCACTCTAACAGCCACAGACTGGCGCTGACTCCGCACTCTAACAGCCACAGAGTGGCACTGACTCCGCAATCTAACAGCCACAGACTGGCACAGACTCCGCACTCTAACAGCCACAGACTGGCACAGACTCCGCACTCTAACAGCCACAGACTGGCACTGACTCCGCACTCTAACAGCCACAGACTGGCACAGACTCCGCACTCTAACAGCCACAGACTGGCACTGACTCCGCACTCTAACAGCCACAGACTGGCACTGACTCCGCACTCTAACAGCCACAGACTGGCACTGACTCCGCACTCTAACAGCCACAGACTGGCACTGAATCCGCACTCTAACAGCCACAGACTGACACAGACTCCGCACTCTAACAGCCACAGACTGGCACTGACTCCGCACTTTGACAGCCACAGACTGGCACTGACTCCGCACTCTAACAGCCACAGACTGGCACTGAATCTGCACTCTAACAGCCACAGACTGGCACAGACTCCGCACTCTAACAGCCACAGACTGGCACTGAATCCGCACTCTAACAGCCACAGACTGGCACTGACTCCGCACTCTAACAGCCACAGACTGGCACTGAATCCCGCGCTCTGTTGGCCACAATCAAATCTTAGCCCGATCCAGCACTCCGTCATCCCGCTGAAGTGCCCGAATCTCGCTCAGCAGTCGCAGCCTGTCGACTTCTCGTGCCGTCAGTAAGCCGTCGCCGCCGCTGTCGCCGCCGAGGCTGGAGCCGGCCCACAGCAGGTAAAGGAACATGGCCATTGAGGTGGCTGTCAGCAATATTGAAATGCCGAAAAGGAACCAGCAGATCTGCCTGCCAGCCATGCGGAGAAGTTTTTATTGTCTCGACTTGCAAGTGCGACTGCGGTTTGGGCAGGCGGGCCATTTTCGATACTCTTTAGCTTTATAGCGGAGTGGGAGAAACGGGGAAGAGGAGAGAGGGGGGAGGGGAGGGGCTGGGAGAAGCCGAGGGGATTAAGAGCGGGATCCAGCGGGCGATAGGGTAGAGGAGGCTTCACCAACTTATGCTACCTGCCCAGCAGTTGCAGCAGGTCTGGCGGGATGCCGCCGCTAAGCTGCCTCTTCCGCACGGCTGTTTAGGGGAGTTAAAAGGGGGTTGGGGTGTGTGGGGAGTGTTTTCCCAGCGCCACGCGAGACTGAATGTGTTTTTTTACAACAAGCGAATCAGCAGCGCTTGTAGCAGCAGCTGGCAGAGACATTGCAGAGAGAGAGTTGGAGAATTTTGGCGAGGGACTTCCAGTGTAGCTACATGTGTAAAGCCTTCGGGCATAGAGTCCTGGACAGAGTGAGAGTCTGGAGCACACTGCTCACGCTTCGTCTACATGTACTCTTTCACGCGGGGCGATTTCACAAGCTTTTATAAACTGGATTTCAAAAACCGCTATAAACTGGAACTCACAAGCCACTATAAACAGGATTTCAAAAACCGCTATAAACTGGAACTCACAAGCCACTATAAACAGGATTTCACAAACCGCTATAAACTGGAACTCACAAGCCACTATAAACAGGATTTCACAAACCGCTATAAACTGGAACTCACAAGCCACTATAAACAGGATTTCACAAACCGCTATAAACTGGAACTCACAAGCCACTATAAACAGGATTTCACAAACCGCTATAAACTGGAACTCACAAGCCACTATAAACAGGATTTCACAAACCGCTATAAACAGGATTTCACAAACCGCTATAAACTGGATTTCACAAACCACTATAAAGTGGATTTCACAAGCCACTATAAACTGGATTTCACAAACCGCTATAAACTGGATTTCACAAACCGCTATAAACTGGATTTCACAAACCACTATAAAGTGGATTTCACAAACCATTTTAAACTGGGTTTATGGCACCAATGGATTACACGTATGCTACATGCTATCGCAGCCAAGCAGACACAGGAAACAGCGCCAGCACGCAAGGCTGACGCTGTGCAAACAAAAGAATCTCCACTCGGTTACTTCGCACTCAAAGCCCCTCCAGACTGCATCTGCAGAGCTCAACTCGGGAGTGGATTACGAGGCCTCCCAGCAGCAGATTATAAGCTACATCATCGGAGAGGAGACTGGCAGGACAGGCGGGTGAGAGGGCGGGGAGAATTCCCCCACAGAATCAATAATAGAAAGCAGGCTGAAGGGTATTGGGAAGGGCGAAGGGCAAACACAGCGGGATAGCGGCGCTGGGGAGCAAACACGATCGACTAGGCGGTCTCTTCAATGATTTCTCTAGATGGATCCCCAGGCTGGCATGCAAGGAGCGATGGAGCGCAGAAACCTGTCCAGAATCCCAGCCCAAGCTCAGCGTTCATTTTCATCCCCTCTCAGCTATATGCATCAGCTATTTTTACGCAACTCCAGCATTTGCCTCCACCAGCGCCGGCCGGGGATAATTGAAAATTGATCCCCTACCCCGAGCGCCCCCCGGCCAGCATCCCAATTAAAGTGGCATAGCGGCATCGATTAGTATATCTAATATTATATTAGAAATAAAGGGGAAGAAAGCGAACGAGGATGGAATATTCCGGCTCTCCGTCAAAGAGGAGCAGCGCTGCACGCAGATGCGCGGACACGAATCCTAATCCCGGGCGAAGGGGAAGATGGGATATAATTCTAACTGACCCCAAATCTTTAGCCCAGCAGGGCTGGGAAGTTCGATTAAATAATATGCATAAAATCCAGCAGTCAGGCTGGCTCAGTCTATATATTTATACTGCATAGGCAGAGTTGTGCATTCCGCGGTTCCCTCAAGTCCTGCTGTTATTAATATTAATAATAATTGGATTGGGAACTCGTGCCGACTGTGACTGTCAGAAAATTGGAAGTCAGGCTCTGATTAAAATAACTTGAATTATGTGTACAATTCGTGGTATGGACGGGTTCGGGTGTGGGGCAGAGCCCACACTGGGGTGTTGGGGCAGAGCCCATACTGGGGTGTTAGGGCAGAGCCCACACTGGGGTGTTGGGACAGAGCCCACACTGGGGTGTTGGGACAGAGCCCACACTGGGGTGTTGGGGCAGAGACCACTCTGAGGTGTTAGGGCAGAGAGACCACACTGGGGTGTTGGGGCAGAGCCCACACTGGGGTGTTGGGGCAGAGCCCACACTGGGGTGTTGGGGCAGAACCCACACTGGGGTGTTGGGGCAGAGCCCACACTGGGGTTGGGGCAGAGCCCACACTGGGGTGTTGGGGCAGAACCCACACTGGGGTGTTGGGGCAGAGCCCACACTGGGGTTGGGGCAGAGCCCACACTGGGGTGTTGGGGCAGAGCCCACACTGGGGTGTTGGGGCAGAGCCCACACTGGGGTTGGGGCAGAGCCCACACTGGGGTGTTGGGGCAGAGCCCACACTGGGGTTGGGGCAGAGCCCACACTGGGGTGTTGGGGCAGAGCCCACACTGGGGTTGGGGCAGAGCCCACACTGGGGTGTTGGGGCAGAGCCCACACTGGGGTGTTGGGGCAGAGCCCACACTGGGGTGTTGGGGCAGAGCCCACACTGGGGTGTTGGGGCAGAACCCACACTGGGGTGTTGGGGCAGAGCCCACACTGGGGTGTTGGGGCAGAGCCCACACATCAATCAATTAATCAATCAATCATTCAAGAATCTCGTTAATCAGTCGATCAATCAATCAATCGATACTAGTTAACTGCTCAATTGCCTAATCAAGGGAATCCCTTGAATGATAAATAAACTAACCAATGGCCAGATTCCTTGACAAACCTTGCACTTATCTTATTTAAAACGTTCTGAGTAAAATACATCTATAAATAATAGACTAAACGTAGTAAAAATATTTTATTCACCAAGCAAAATGAATACAGATCAAACAATTCATTGTTTTGCTAGTCAATGAGGCACACAACTTGATACCCCCACTATAAGGTGTGGAAACCACGTAAATGAGCTGGTAGGTATTTATATTTCATTAGAAAATGAATAGAAAGCAATTAGAGCCAACAATCGAAAATCATTTTTCACTCGGCAAAAGCATAGATAGAAAGAAAAAAGATACGCCAAACAGACTACTAGTAGACAGAATCATACACACAAAAACAAACATATATTTAAATGAGAATTCTAGAATAAAATCTATGAATACTATATATTACGCTACTGAAAATAAAATTGTGTACAAATCTTCAAGTAGTCACAATTTGAATAATACATTTCAGTCAAGAAACAGTGCACTGGAATGTCATCGAAGCTGTTTAATGCTAATGTACAAAACGTACTTAATGTACTTACAGTCCGAGTCGCAAGCTCGTATAAAACATTTCTATTAGAGCTAAACCCTCCCTTTGTATGATCAATCGAAGAATGACCGACAATATCCCTTTGTGACCAATTGAAGAATGACCGACACTGTCTCTTTATGACCAATTGAAGAATGGCAGACATTGTCCCTTTATGATTAATTGAAGAATGACCAACACTCCTTTTATGATTGATTGAAGAATGACCGACACACCGCTTTTATGACCAAATGAAGAATGACCGACACTGTCCCTTTATGATTAATTGAAGGACCGACACTCCCTTTATGACCAATTGAAGAAGGACCAACACTCCCTTTATGACCAAATGAAGAATGACCGACACTGTCCCTTTATGATTAATTGAAGAACGACCGACACTGTCCATTTATGATTAATTGAAGAATAACCAACACTGTTCTTTTATGATTAATTGAAGAATGACCGACACTGTATCTTTATGATTAATTGAAGAATGACCAACACTGTTCTTTTATGATTAATTGAAGAATGACCAACACTGTCCTTTTATGATTAATTGAAGGACCGACACTCCCTTTATGACCAATTGAAGAAGGACCAACACTCCCTTTATGACCAAATGAAGAATGACCGACACTGTCCATTTATGATTAATTGAAGAATGACCAACACTGTCCCTTTATGATTAATTGAAGAATGACCAACACTGTCCCTTTATGATTAATTGAAGAATGACCAACACTGTCCCTTTATGATTAATTGAAGAATGACCAACACTGTCACTTTATGATTAATTGAAGAATGACCAACACTGTCCTTTTATGATTAATTGAAGGACCGACACTCCCTTTATGACCAATTGAAGAAGGACCAACACTCCCTTTATGACCAATTGAAGAATGACCGACATTTGTCCTTTTATGAACAATTGAAGAATGACCGACAGACACCCTTTATGACCAATCAAGGAATGACCAACATTCCTTTAGATGAAACAGTCTGGCAAGCTTCAAGTGCTTCACGTGAGGACAAGCAGAGCCAGTAGCAGCCAGAAGGCATTGCATGGCACCAGAAGAAGCGTAATGACAATGAAGGTCAGCCGTTTAACCCGGTGACAGCACAGCAGCATGCCAATCAAAGTGCCAATCGCGCCGCCAAAAAATGACAGCAGATGCAGCGAGGCGTCGCCAACTCGATAGGAAGAACGTCGCCGAGGCTGAGCGGCGAATTTCAAGCAGCGATCGATGGCAACAGCGGCCAGGCTGGCGGCAGAGTGGCCACCGAAGTAGCCCAGCAATACACAGGCCTTGCCGTGCTGGCTCAGCCACGCAGTCTTGTACACCAGAGCTGCCGACGTGAAACTCAACAGGCACAGGGCTAGCAGGGAGCACAGCTGCCAGAATTTGGGGAAACATCGGTGCGAATCTTCATCCTGCTCAGTTTCATCTGGCCATTGCAGCCGGCCGTTGCGACCCACGATCAGCGTGCCAACGTCTGTCTGCTGTTGGGTTACCGCGTCGCTGCCGTTGCTTAGCAACTGCTGAGTCGATTGCGACGACTGCAGAGGTAGATGAGGAATAGAATAGGGTCACTGGTGGCCAGGCTGCAGACACACTGTGGGGTCACTGGTGTCCAGGCTGCAAACACACTGTGGGTCACTGGTGGCCAGGCTGCAGACACACTGTGGGGTCACTGGTGTCCAGGCTGCAAACACACTGTGGGTCACTGGTGGCCAGGCTGCAGACACACTGTGGGGTCACTGGTGTCCAGGCTGCAAACACACTGTGGGTCACTGGTGGCCAGGCTGCAGACACACTGTGGGGTCACTGGTGGCCAGGCTGCAGACACACTGTGGGTCACTGGTTGCCAGGCTGCAGACACACTGTGGGTCACTGGTGGCCAGGCTGCAGACACACTGTGGGTCCCTGGTGGCCAGGCTGCAGACACAGTGGGGTCACTGGTGGCCAGGCTGCAGACGCTAAATTAGCAAAAAAATAACAACAAAATTTTGTTTCCAAAGTATCGAAATGAAGCCGATGCAGATGTAATAGTATAATTAGCTGGTCTAAAACAAGAACGTGAGCTGCGTTAGTCTCGTGTTGAGAGCAGGCAGCCGACAAGATTCAGCTGACGGTATGTGGCATTATTATTATTTAGTATTATTGCAGAAAGGCGGGGCGCGGGGCTGCTGGGCAAGGGGAGATAGGTTTGTAAAAGACAATAACTAACTGTAATAGACAAGATGGACGCTACTACTAGACATTCTGCATAATGTAAGCATAAGAGATTACACGAAATATACATCACTGAATATTTTTAGCTAAGAAGCAGTTCAGTAGTATAGTAAGCAAAGCGCAATGGATAAGCCTCAGACTGTAAATGTGCATAATTTAAGTGCCATCTGCTGACTGCTAGCGTACTTGGGACCTGCTGGCACTTCAAAGATCTTCTGGCGACATTAAGATTTTACTGACACTTATAGGATCTGTCTCAATGATCATCTGACAGTCCCAAGGATCATCTGACAGTCCCAATGATCATCTGACAATCCCAATGATCATCTGACACTCCCAATGATCATCTGACAGTCCCAAAAATCATCTGACAGTCCCAAGGATCATCTGAAAGTCCCAAGGATCATCTGAAAGAGTCCCAATGATCATCTGAAAGTCCCAAGGATCATCTGAAAGAGTCCCAATGATCATCTGAAAGTCCCAAGGATCATCTGACAGTCCCAAGGATCATCTGACAGTCCCAAGGATCATCTGACAGTCCCAAGGATCATCTAACAGTCCCAAGGATCATCTGACAGTCCCAAGGACCATCTAACAGTCCCAAGGATCATCTGACAGTCCCAAGGATCATCTAACAGTCCCAAGGATAATCTGACAGTCCCAAGGATCATCTGACAGTCCCAAGGATCATCTGAAAGAGTCCCAATGATCATCTGACAGCCTTGCCACCCACTTAATCGGTAACACTACAGGCTGCATTGCATTGCAACTGCACGCATTAGTATAAATATATTATTTAAAAAGAACCCGGCCAACTGGGCATTGATGAAATTAAAAAATATATAAAATAACCAATTTGGAATACGACCTAAATAAAAAACGTAACATGCAATTTAATACTTTTAAAAGCAATGCATACATATTGAAAAAGACTGGTCTTGCACAAAACTAATATACAAGAAAGTACAATCTAATTAAAAAAATAAGTGGCATAGATAATTTTTGCATAGTTGTCAGAGATCTTAAATAATGTTAACCGAAATCTGTTTAAACAGAAAAGTACAGACATAAGTCAGTCAGAAGTAACAATACACACAAATTAGTCATGACAGACTGGAATATGGGGCAATATATATGGGGAGATCAACTAGGAAAGCACGGAACAGGTGTCGCATACGCGCACGGAGATTGATGGGTTGATTGTACACTTGTGCGTAGGTGAGGCAAGTTGTAGTAACGCCTACTTTAAGTAGCTTGTTGCGTTTAAAAGAAGCATGGAACTGAGTTTATATAAAGTATCGAGTAATGTATTTCAATAGAAGAAGCACTGGCCGTTAATTTAGTGGTTAGGGTTATCCATATCGCAATACATCTCAGGAAACAGTTCAGATATCAATACTGATTAGGTATAAGTGAAATTGTTTATTTATCTGGATAACAAAACAAATTGCAAGGACCAGTGGCGTGGAGAAAGCAGAAAAATCTACATTTTTGACAACGATTATAATATATTCTACTATACTGCATGTATAAGTAGTATGAAACAGAAATAGTTATCTACGCTTTTTTGGAAAAGTAGTGGAAACAATTTTAACAGAAATCCGGGGCTAATCCAGCCGTATTAAGACAAAGGAATGAATTCCTGGACTGAAAACAAAACATTATTATATGTAAGAAGCTTTAGCAATTAATAAGTGAACACTGCCATCATTATGTAATTCATTCATTCGTCTAGCGGCTATCTGTAAACGCATCGGCGACTAATAACAGACCAAAACACCACTGCGCAACAAAGGAGAGCAGAGAGAGAGAGAGAGAGAGAATCTACTTAATATTTCATTATTCTACAAATTAAATCAGCTAATATACATGTAAGACTGAATGAGAGATACTGATCTCCTAGATAAAGGAGGGAAGGAGATGGAGGGAGAGGGAAGAGAGAAAAAGGACGGGAGGAGAGGGAAGAGAAAGCGAGGAAAAGAGAGGAAGTAGGGGAGGAGAGAGGAAGCGAGGGAAGAGAGAGGAAGGAGGGGAGGAGAGGGGAGGAGAAGGGAGAGAGAGAGGAAAGGTAAGGAGAGGATAGGAGAGGGGAGAGGAAGAGAGGAAAGGTAAGGAGAGGGGAGGAGAGGGGAGAGAGAGAGGAAAGGTAAGGAGAGGGGAGGAGAGGGAGAGAGGTAAGGAGAGGGGAGGAGAGGGGAGAGAGAGAGGAAAGGTAAGGAGAGGGGAGGAGAGGGGAGGAGAAGGGAGAGAGAGAGGAAAGGTAAGGAGAGGATAGGAGAGGGGAGAGGAAGAGAGGAAAGGTAAGGAGAGGGGAGGAGAGGGGAGAGAGAGAGGAAAGGTAAGGAGAGGATAGGAGAGGGGAGAGGAAGAGAGGAAAGGTAAGGAGAGGGGAGGAGAGGGGAGAGAGAGAGGAAGGTAAGGAGAGGGGAGGAGAGGGGAGAGAGAGAGGAAAGGTAAGGAGAGGGGAGGAGAGGGGAGAGAGAGAGGAAAGGTAAGGAGAGGGGAGGAGAGGGGAGAGAGAGAGGAAAGGTAAGGAGAGGGGAGGAGAGGGGAGAGAGAGAGGAAAGGTAAGGAGAGGATAGGAGAGGGGAGAGGAAGAGAGGAAAGGTAAGGAGAGGGGAGGAGAGGGGAGAGAGAGAGGAAAGGTAAGGAGAGGGGAGGAGAGGGGAGAGAGAGAGGAAAGGTAAGGAGAGGGGAGGAGAGGGGATGCTATGACAGCAAGTGAAGCAACTGTTGCCAACTCCACATTAACCGCAGCAAGGAAAGCAAAACACAGAACCACGCGGTGCCCCCTCCAAGTCGCTATGTCAGTCGCTAGAACTCGTCATCGAGCTCGGAGCCGTCCTGCGGTCGCAGCCACTCCTTGGGAATGGCCCGTTCAATGAATGGCACAGTAGTGCTGACCGTGGCCAACCTGTTAACCCACTTGGGCAGCGAGGAATTGCAGATAATAGCCAGCATGTTATTGGAGAAGTGATTGCAATTCTGTCTAGTCAGGTGATAATCCTTGCCGGTGAATTTCTGCCCGAGATTAACCATGACCTCGTCGATTTCATCCTGCGACAGGTGGGTGCAGCCCAGCGGTATGCTGGTTTTCAATTTGAAATTCTCGCCAAGCTCTTCGGCGTTCTGCGGCGCGATGGTGAATATACCGGAGGTTTCCGACGGGTGCCCGCCGTAGGTGTACTCTCGATTGTACACCTGTACGCCTGAGTGATAGATGCCGACTCCGAGGTTGTTGGTATAGCCGTTTGTCCAGTACTGCGAGTTCGGTTTTTGGATACTCGTATAAATCAGTTAAATTTAAATTTGTGTACATTTATACACTGATTGGGGTGCTGCATGGAAGGGCAACTCTCTGGAGATTGAGGAACTTACCATATCGTAAACGTTGACAATAACGGGCTCATTAATGTCAAAGGTCATGGAGGTTCCTTCAGCTCCATCCCGGCTGCCCAGCTTCTTCAGCTTTTCCACTATATTTTGCAGCATGCATGCAAGGATTGTGGTGTGCGCGTATCAAGTTTGTTGTACAGAAAACTTTATTTAACCAAATTAGATGATTCATTAAAAGTTGACAGCTTAGTACGTTTCTGAGTAATAATATGAGAAAAAGTTTGCTGTTACAATGGGGTCAGGTAAGAAGCTAGTCTGGAGTTTTCATCGGGGTAGGAAGTTGGCAGGGAGAGAGTGTACTTTGGGGGTGGGAAGTTGGCAGGGAGAGAGTGTACATTGGGATAGGAAGTTGGCAGGGAGAGTGTACATTGGGATAGGAAGTTGGCAGGGAGAGTGTACATTTGGGGTAGGAATTTGGCAGGTAGAGTGTACCAATTGGGGTAGGAGGTTGGCAGGGAGAGAGTGTACATTGGGATAGGAATTTGGTAGGGAGAGAGTGTACATTGCGGGGGGTAGGAAGTGGCAGGGAGAGAGTGTACATTGGGGGTAGGAAGTGGCAGGGAGAGAGTGTACATTGGGGGTAGGAATTTGGCAGGGAGAGAGTGTACAGGGGGTAGGAAGTTAGCAGGGAGTGTACAGTGGGGTTACGAAGCTGGCAGGAACGAAGCTTACGCTCGCACATTAAGTTTAGGCAGCTGGTCGAGAGTGATTGTACAACATTAGGATTAAGGGTCTGATACAGAAAGTGTGTCAATTTGGGGTAGGAAGTTTATACTACATACGAGCGTATTGTTTAAAATAACTTGAAGTTCGATTTTTGTGCGACGTTTTAGCAACCGGGTCTTAGTTTATTTAAACGCAACAATAACTTAAGCGAATGTGCTGACTGATTGGAAAAATACCTGTCTAGGTAGAGTCGGCATTAAGATTAGCAGCATTAAATAGAACTGGAACAGTCTATAAATGCTTACATTAACAACATGAACTATTACGGCAAAAGCGTGCACAATTGGAGACGGGAAATCGCAACAAACTCCAGTGGAAAATTGAAGCCAGCTGCGTCATATTTACGATACTAGAAATACAGCATAAATAAAAAAGGTTCACTTCAAAGTTAGGATGCTGCCTGAGCCTCTTCCAGCTGACGCAGCGGCGGCATGAGCACCTGGCGCAGTCTATTAATGACGGTGCGCACCAGCTGCTGCAGTGGGGCGTCCTCTTCGCAGGTGGCCGTCAGCCGTCCGGTGTCCACCTCAACCTGACGGTTGCGCACCACCAGCTGAAAGGTCAGGCCGCTCTTCCTGGGATCCGGCCGGCCCTGCACGCTGTCCGGGCCGAACATCTCGGACAGAGTCTCCAACAGGGCGGTGCGAAACGCGGTGCTGTCTTGCCTGGCCGGGGCTGGCACGCTCTGCCAGGGCATGCCCTCCAGCTCGGCCTTCAGGATCACCGTCTGCACGGCGTCGGCAAACATGTCGCTGACCGGGTTGGACTGCCACTGAAGATGGGCAGAGTGGAGTGCTTAGCTGGGGTAGGCGCGTTATCAGTGTATAGTATAATAATTGCCGTTTTCCAGCCCATAGCAACGAAGACTGTCTTTTTATCGATCAGTATAGAAACGAATTTTGAGAGCATAGCAACAGCGCAACAGCATAGCAACAAAGTACGGAAGCATCTCAACAGCATAGCAACAAAGTAAGGAAGCATCTCAACAGCATAGCAACAAAGTACGGAAGCATCTCAACAGCATAGCAACAAACTACGGAAGCATCCCAACAGCATAGCAACAAAGTACGGAAGCATCCCAACAGCATAGCAACAAAGTAAGGAAGCATCTCAACAGCATAGCAACAAACTACGGAAGCATACCAACAGCCTAGCAACAAAGTACGGAAGCATCTTAACAGCATAGCAACAGCACAAAAACACAAAGCATTCAGACAATTAATAAGCCAATATTAACTCACCTCAATTAGAACCTGGCGCGGCTCCCAGGTAACGGTGACGCACTGGAACACGCGGTAGACGTGACAATCACCCTTCTGCCTGACAGTTTCAACTGAGCCGGCCACCACAGCCAGGTGAAAGTACAATAGGCTAGGCGGCATGCTGAAATGCACAGCCATTCGCTGAGTAACCTCGCTAGTAGCCAGGTCCGTATACGTAGGCAAATCAGTCTCGTGCACCAGATGATAGCTGAAATTCTTCTTCATCAAGATGCCGGACAGAGGCTGGCCCTCAGTAGGGGCTGATTTAGCCAAACTGCCAACCACTTTGGCAGTTTTCTCGCCGCGGAAATGCAACGAGACGGATTCGCAGTTCTTGGGCGTGAAAATGTCCAGGCGGTAGTCGGGCTCGTCCTCGTACTGGCGCAGCAGGGCGGAGCGAAGCCGCAGCATCTCGTTCTGCTCGCCGTGCACCAGAACAATGTGCGCCGGCCACAGGTCGCGAATAAACTCAGACGTCTGCTGGTAGTCCGTGTGAGCCGAGAACGATACGTAGTCTACTGAGCACTTTAGCGGCAACGTCTGGCCGGACATTGTGGTCACCTGTGGGTTGGTTGATTGGTTAGATCAGTTTGGAATTAGCTAGCTAGTAAATGTGGAGGCCATTCCGTTCAACATCTTGTGATACGAAGAAATTCCGTTCAATACCTCTGTGGGGAATGTGGGGGGGGATTCCGTCCAATACCTCTGTGGGGAATGTGGGGGGGATTCCGTCCAATACCTCTGTAGAGAATGTGGGGAGATTCCGTCCAATACCTCTGTGGGGAATGTGGGGGGGATTCCGTCCAATACCTCTGTGGGGAATGTGGGGGGATTCCGTCCAATACCTCTGTGGGGAATGTGGGGGGGATTCCGTCTAATACCTCTGTGGGGAATGTAGGGGAATTCCGTTCAATACCTCTGTGGGGAATATGGGGGAATTCCGTTCAATACCTCTGTGGGGAATGTGGGGGGGGATTCCGTCCAATACCTCTGTGGGGAATGTGGGGGAATTCCGTTCAATACCTCTGTGGGGAATGTGGGGGGATTCCGTTCAATACCTCTGTGGGGAATGTGGGGGAATTCCGTTTAACACCTCTGTGGGGAATGTGGGGGAATTCTGTTCAATACCTCTGAGGGGAATGTGGGGGAATTCCGTCCAATACCTCTGTGGGGAATGTGGGGGAATTCCGTCCAATACCTCTGTGGGGAATTCCGTTCAATACCTCTGTGGGGAATGTGGGGGGGATTCCGTCCAATACCTCTGTGGGGAATGTGGGGGGGGATTCCGTCCAATACCTCTGTGGGGAATGTGGGGAGATTCCGTCCAATACCTCTGTGGGGAATGTGGGGGAATTCCGTCCAATACCTCTGTGGGGAATGTGGGGGAATTCCGTTCAATACCTCTGTGGGGAATGTGGGGGAGTTCTATCCAATATCTCTGTGGGGAATGTGGGAGAATTCTGTTTAATATCTCTGTGGGGAATGTGGGAGAATTCTGTTTAATATCTCTGTGGGGAATGTGGGAGAATTCTGTTAAGTATCTCTGTGGGGAATGTGGGGAAATTATGCTCAATATCTTTGGAGAATGTGGGAGAAATCTGTTCAATAGCTCGGCGGGGAATGTGAGGGAATTCTGTCCAATACCTCTGTGGGGAATGTGGGGGAATTCTGTCTAACATCTCTGTGGGGAACGTGGGGGAATTCTGTTCAGTATCTGGTTAGTTTCTATCAAATAGTTGCGAGAACGTTGCCCACCTCATGCGGATGGCTGAGAATCTGCTTGGCCAGGGTGCCCTCAACGCAGTACCCGGCAATGATGACGCCATTGCGCTTGTCTGTGCACCAGTTCTCGAATAGTTCGCGAGACAGGCCGTTCTGCATCATGCCAGGCGAGGCCATGATAACGCACGGCCCGCTGTCAACATAGATGTCCACATTGCGCAAGTTGCTGATGTGCTTGAACACGAATGGATTGTTATTGACAATTTTATTGCGCACAGATTCGTTCATAGCGTGAATATAAGTCTGATAGACTGCCATGCATTTCTTAGCCAGCTGGGACGCGTAATAGATTGGGATGCGGTGCAGCTCGGGGTGCAGGCTCCAGTATTCGTCTAGGATGAGCATGAGCTCCTGGGCTCGGCCCAGGGCGAACGCCGGTATCAAGCACCGACCGCCCCTAGCAACAATATCGTGTACTAAACCGACGAATCGGGCTTCGCGTTCCTCGCGCCTATCGTGAATGTGCGTGCCGTAGGTGGACTCGGTGATGAGCACGTCTGGTCGGCAGGGCGGCAGCTCGGCGGACATCAGGTGCCGGTCCTCCTGCCGGCTGAAATCGCCCGTGTACAGGATTCGAACTCCGGCTATCTCAATTAGAAACATTGCGGCGCCGAGCACGTGACCAGCGTGATAGGCCGTGAATTTGATGCCGTTCACCTCCAGCTCTTGGTGAAAGTCGATGGTCTCAATGCGCTCCATGGAGCTCTGGATGTCCTGATCGGCGTACAGAGCCGCCTCCGAGCTGTTGTTGCTAACCTTGACAAAGTCGCATAGCAACCAACGGTAAATAGCCTTAGTGGCGTGGGTCATAAATACTCGGCCTCGGAATGGCGTCTTGGACAGCAGGTAGGGCAGGCCGCCGCAGTGGTCCAGGTGAAAGTGGCTCACTAGAAGTACGTCGACCTTCTCGTGCTCGATATTGTCAATGAATGGCAGGGACTCGTTGGAGCGCAGGCCCGGATGAATGCCGCAGTCCAGCACCACCAGTTTGCCTTTGAATTTCAGCATGATGCAGGACCGGCCGACCTCTTGGCCCGAGCCCAGGGGCGTGATCACCAGCTCGTTGCTTTCATCCGCTCCGCTCATGCTTGATCAGCTGAGAAACATAGGGGATTTGGTGATGTAGCTATGCAGTCAATACATTCATTGCTTGGGTATTCATTTTCTAAAGCAGATAATAATAAGTCAGGTAGAATTTAAATTAGTGCTAAAAGACTAAAATGCTTTATTTATATTTTGATAATTGATGTAGGGTCAATTTCCCAAGAAGAAAAAATGACAATAATTACCTGCAAAACACATGGGCAATTATGTGCTTCTTACGAGCAGATAGTTAAGATTCTTAATTAAAGTTTTTGGAAAATATGGCTTTGGGGTATATATATATACTCATAAAGTATAAACATACCTTAGTATTGTATTTTACTTTTATGGAAACCAAACTGCTAAATAAA
The DNA here is from genome assembly GCA_002269645.1 of Macrostomum lignano. Lineage (NCBI taxonomy): Eukaryota > Metazoa > Platyhelminthes > Macrostomidae > Macrostomum > Macrostomum lignano. Next base: position 238,139 of record NIVC01000131.1, read on the forward strand.
TACTAGGATGCTAAGTGGCACATTTTCAACAAAATGATTTAATTTGCACTTTAAACTGTTTTAAAGTATATTATTAGATATATAGATATATATATATATATATAGAACTAAGTGAAATTACTTAAAATGTTAATGTAGATCAATAAGAAATAGAATGGTTATAATAAATTTTTTCTATTGAGGTGGAAGGCCTCTTAGTTCAATAGATGTAATGGCAGCAAAGATTTTGTGCTGCTTTGCGAGTATATTTATATATACAAACAGCACAAGATTCAAGGGCCTAAGGAGGTATGAAAAGGTGGCATGGTGTGATAGGCTATGCCAACCCCCCCCCCAGCTTAGTGAGCCAGCTAGCTTGGTGTGCACCCACCCCACCTCAGCTAGACAGAGGTTGGGGCAGTTTCTAGTGCAGCTACACTGGTGCTTGCCAGTCGTGTATAGTCTGGCCACGACACTACTAAATTTATTATAAAACAAATATTTTCCCTATAACTATGGCCATAACTACAGTAAGCCTTATATTATGGCAGCTATGATAAAATAGACCTGTATTGAAGAGAATTAAAAGAACTAAGAATACTGAGGGGCTTATATTATAGAGATAGGACAAAACAATTTTTTTAAACAATTTTATTTATTTTGAATATCTGATGGAACCAATTTCAATACTGAATAATACTGAATATTGAAAGCACTTTGGTAAAGCCATGAATTGCAATGATTAAACTTGTGTAGAAATGTCTAGCTACACTCACTGCTAGAAGCACATGGTATTTATATCTAAACCTGATCCCTTTAGTAGCCCTTGTCCAATAGGTCTGCATCTTCTTGTCCAATGAAATATGCCTAGACCAAATGCAAACCTCATCTCTTCCAAATGTTTAGGAATCAGTGCCTCCGAATCTATGGTCCATAAACTTGATTCTTAATGTTCCACTTTTTCTAAAGCTTCAAAGCCTCCTAAAGTCTCAGTATCTAATCTGAGCACAACAGACCTCGTTATCTTATCCTTAATTCTTTCCCTTATTTATAAGCCACAACCCCATAACCCTCAACACCATTGACTCTTCAAATACAAACTTCAATCCTTAATTCTCAAATATCCTGAATTCTTCCCTTCATTTATAAGCCACAGCTGTAATACTTACTCAACTCTTGACTTGATCCAAATCTTCATCCTATATCAAAGCAACTACTCAGTATCTTATTTTTCAGCTTTTCAGCAGCTTATTTTCAACTTTCCAATTCCAATTCAAAGCAAATATTCAATCGATTTGATTCAATTCTGAACATTCAAAATATTTGTTCTATCTTTACTATGTTAAATGCATAAAGGCAAAGCTGAATAAGTTCCAAAGAAACCTTTCTATAATCATATGAGGTGTTTTTAAAACAAATGTCAGTGGCTATATATTTCTGCTCAAGCAAATGCAGCCAACCTATTTTTTAATATGTTTTATATTGTTATCTTGTGACTTACCAGCTGAAAATTCTACATTCAGCTACATTCTAGCACTAGCAGCAATGAAAGCCAACTACTTGTTTTAAGGTGTTATATTACTGCCATGATCTGAGCTCATACTTTTGTTTATGATATGGCAAAAGTGGGGTACAGCATGCTCAGTGTTGTTACAAGCATTTCTGAAAAATAATCCACAGATTAAAAAAATCTGCAGAGTATATTTTTCATGAATTAGAAAGTTAAAAGATCCATTTTTAATCCTCAAAATACTTGTTCACAATATTATTAAAACCAATTTCAACGACGTCCTAATTAAGGAATCTAAATCCTAATGTATTCTGGGTCTCCTAAAGTAAAACACTAACAATATAAAATGAAGACAGTCGGAGAAAAGTCTATCGATAGCAGCCTTGAAGCTCTGCACGTAACTGTTATCCCAATGAAGCACATTTTGCAGTATCTTCAATAGCTGAGGGTCGAGCCCTCGCACCATCTCCTGCCTCGTTTGAAATTCAGTGTTGCAGAAGAACAGCCGGCAGAACTTGACTGAGCTTCTGTCACTAGGAAGAAGGCTGCCGATTCTATGGTAGATTTCCCTGTGAATGATCACACTGGGGTATCCACCAGGCATTTGCCGCTCCTCCACTCCTAATTATTTATATTCTATCAGCCAGATGGAACACTAGCTAATACAAGTCTGTCAGTTTAGCTATATTAAAAAACTAAGTGATATAACAAAAAATAAATGAAAATAGAAAACACAAAAAGACAGGAACCATACTTGTAAATGTAAAACATTGTTTTTATATACAGTTTTGCAAAAAAAGAAAAATCCGCAGAAATTCAAAAACAAATAAAATAATCAGCATTTTCCTCAGAAAGCTAAAAAATCTGCAGTGTGGAAATTTCTGCAGCTTGTAACACCACTGAGCATGCTGAAAATCAAAGAGGCCTTGGCCATGGCCCACCTAGACAAGCAGCTATCCAAGAGGCAAATCTATTGTCTCATCTGTCAAGAAAATGATGGCCAGGACACAGAAGATTAATGCAGGTTCAATGCAAAGAAAACAAGACAATTTGCAGACTACCATAGCTATAGAAGAGGCTATTGAGTCTGATCACTACAAAACCATTGAGGAATTAGCCAAAGACTTTGACCTGTCTATCAGCATAGTCCACACAATTTTACACATGGATCTTGGATTGTCTAAGAAGAGTGTGCTGGGTCTCTTGGCTGCTATTGCTAGAGCAGAAAGCAAAGCAAGTCTGCTGCTATAAGATTATGCAAAAGCTCCACTTTGAGCAAGGTGGAACCTTTGAGACATCCATGATGACCAGTCTTTTTTCACCTTAGAGACCAAGCAGCAAAGCCACCAATGGCTGCTAAGAGGAGTTCCAGTATCAACTACCAATGAAGGTGAGAGTCTAGGAGTCCCACAAGAAGCAGATAATCTTTATCTTCTTTGACTCCCAAGGCATGATCTATACACTATGCACTACGAGGTGTATGCACTACGAGTATGACCCAATTAGCTCAAAAATTAATTCCAACTATATCTTGAATATGTTGGCCACTTTCAAGAAGCAACTAGCTTAGAAATGGTCATAGTTGGCCAAAGGCCAATGGTTCTTCCATTGGGACAATGCAACAGTCTACTCAGTGGCCAAGATAAGAGTTTTTAGCTAAAAATCATATCAAAGTACTTAAGTATCTATTATATTTACCAGATCTAGTTTTAGCCAACTTTTGACTATTTTTCAAGTGAAATTGGACTTATTAAGCAGCTAGATTGTTGGCAAAACAGTAAGAGCAGAGTGGGAACACATTGTAAGGAGTCTCCTAACAGTTGTATATGCCTAAGCTTTTTATAACTAGATGGAGCAATGCAAGAAGTGCATCAAGCTAGGTGGTAACTATGTTGCAAAGTTGTAGGGAATAATAGACCAAAGTTGCCATGTGAGCTAGAAAATAAACTCACAAAAAATTGTTTTTGAAAACACATATATATATTATATAACAATAAATTGATTATTATAAGACATAGTTATATCATTAATGCTAGATTATTATTCTATATCTATAGTAATAGTATCATTAACTGATCATAGTATTTATATCTAATTAATTTGGTTTATATAATTTTAATAATATACTATTATAGAACATAAATTAATATATTAAGTGACTAACCTATTTTTATATACTAAATATTAGTAGCTAAAATAATTGGTCAAAGATGCTAAAAATATATAGAGGCCTATTCAAAAAGCCTAAAAATTTGAGCAAAAACTGAAGATATACCTTTATATCATTTATATACAAAGGGCATGCAATGTATTCTGCACAAATGCCTATTATGATAAAACAGTGAAGGGCACAGTCATACTACATATGTTATAACTCAACATAGTCTCTATCTAATGCAATGCACTTTTGCCATTGTCACTCCAGCTTCTTGATCCCCTCCTCAAAACAGGTTTGTGGAAGCTACAAAATTGACTTTCTTCATAGTAGCCCAAATCTCCTCTACTATGAAGTGGATATCATGCAAGGGATCTTTGAGCTATACAAACAGGTGGTAGTTGCTGGGGGCTAGGTGTGGGAGTAGCTGCCACTTCAGTTGTCGAATTTCGGCCATAGACAAACATGTTATGTGCACTTGTGCATTGTCCTAAAGGAGGAGCGAATGACCATGGATCTTTCCAAGTCTGACTTTGGGCAGTTTCTGATAGACTTCTTCTAGCAAAGTGCTATAACAGGTAGCAGTGATACTTGTCTTTAGAGAATAGAAGTCAGTATGGATGATTCCCTTATAGTTGCAAAATATAGTGAGTTGAAACTTGCCAATAGAGAGGGACCTGACTTGGCATGAACTAGTCAAGATTCATCAGGACCCACCCACTGCATCCATTGGCACTTGGTCTTAGGCAAGAAGTATAGCAAAGGGGTTTTATCAAAGGTTATGATGCATTGCCAGAAATGGTCACCTATGTCTTCTAACATATTGATATACATAGTCACATAGGCCACCCTTCTTCCTTTCTACTTAGCCATTAGTAGCCTTGGGACCAATAGGGAGCTAAGCTTCTTTATCTGCAAATCCTCATGGACAATCTTCTCCAAAGAGCCACAAGAGATACCTATGGATTACCTCCATTTCATCAAATGTGAGCCATTGGTCTTTGTCTAAGAGGGTCCATACACAGTCTATATTCTGTTTTATTGCTACAGTCAATAGACCTTTATTGCATACATCATCTTTGAGGTCATGTTGCCTAGCAACAAAGCAGGCAATCCACTTACTCACTATGGATCTGTTAGGAGCTAAGTCACTATAGTGCGCTTATAGGCATTTGGCAGCCTTATTCAGTGTTAATCCTTCTTTATATCAGAAATAGGTGATTGCCTTCCACTTATTTTAGTAGGTGCATAGCTAGGATTTATATCAAGGAGGGACAGAAACATAAATTCATCTCTAATATTAGCAATAGAACTTCTTTTGAAGTGTTTTAAGCAAGATAGATAAAAATTTGCTTTTTATTAGAAGCAAAAAAAAGGCAATGAAAAAAAATTTCCCCTTCTAGAGGGGGGGGGACATGTCCTTAGTGTCCCCCCTCCCCATTGGCTATGCCCCTGATTTTTTAATGAATTCGAGTATTTGGAAAAGGAAAATAGATGCATCATTTTTTATCTAGATAATTAAGGACTATTAATGTGAGTTGAATGAAAAATTCAATATTATTAGATAATACAACTAGCAATCTTCGCCCCCGTTGGGGGACATCTGGATAGAATCTCTGTTCTCTACAAGTAACAAAAAGACAGCCAAATAAAGCCTTCACAAAGACGATAGACAAACTGCTCTAATAAAGTGTAATGCAAAAAGAAATCATCCCAAGACAGCAAGCATCCCCCAGATTGCAAGCATCCCCCAGATAGCAAGCATCCCGAAAAAGTAAGCATCCACCATAAAATAAGTAGCTAGTGCTACAATTTCCTTAGCTCTATAGTGGCTCCTTTAAAATTGGCATGACGCTTAATTTTACCTTTGAAATTGTGTAAATTTTATGTTTGACTTGGTGGCTCTTTAATGTTTGACATGGTGGCTCTTTTATGTTCTACATGGTGGCTCTCTTATGTTTGATTCGGGGTTTTCTTAATGTCTGACATGGTGTCTCTTTATTGTTTGACATAGTGGCTCTTTTATGTTTGACATGGTGGCTCTTTTATGTTTGACATGGTGGCTCTTTAATGTTCGACATGGTGGCTCTTTAATGTTTGACATTATGGCTCTTTAATGTTTGACATGGTGTCTCTTTTATGTTTGACATGTTGTCTCCTTAATGTTTGACATGGAGTCATGTATATGTTTGCCATGGTGGCTCTTTAATGTTAGACATGGTGTCTCTTCAATGTTTGACATGGAGTCATGTATATGTTTGACATGGTGGCTCTTTAATGTTTGACATGGTGGCTCTTTAATGTTTGACATAGTGGCTCTTTAATTTTCGAAATGGTGGTTGTTTTATGTTCTACATGGTGGCTCTTTAATGTTCGACATGGTGGCTCTTTAATGTTCTTAACGGTGTCTGTTTAATGTTTGACATGGTGGCTCTCTAATGTTCGACATGGTGGCTCTTTAATGTTTGACATGGTGGCTCTTTAATTTTCGAAATGTTGGCTGTTTTATGTTTGACATGGTGGCTCTTTAATGTTAGACATGGTGGCTCTTTAATGTTTGACATGGTGGCTCTTTAATGTTCGACATGGTGGCTCTTTAATGTTAGACATGGTGTCTCTTTAATGTTTGACATGGAGTCATGTATATGTTTGACATGGTGGCTCTTGTATTTTTAACATGTTAGCTCTTTAATGTTCGACATGGTGGCTCTTTAATGTCCAACATGGAGTCACGTATATGTTTGACATGGAGTAATGTATATGTCTGATATGGTAGCTCTTTAATGTTTTACATGGAGTCACGCATATGTTTCACATGGTGGCTATTTTATGTTTGACATGGTGGCTCTTTAATGTTTTACATGGTGGCACTTTCATGTTTGTAATGGTGACTATTTTATGTTCTACATGGTGGCTCTTTTATGTTCGACATGGTGGCTTTTTAATGTTTGATAAGGTGGCTATTTAATGTTCGACATGGTGGCTCTTTAATTTTTGACAAGGTGGCTCTTTAATGTTTGAAATAGTGGCTCTTTAATTTTCGAAATGGTGGCTGTTTTATGTTTAACATGGTGGCTCTTTAATGTTCGACATAGTGGCTCTTTAATGTTTTTAATGGTGTCTGTTTTATGTTTGACATGGTGGCTCTTTAATGTTTGACATGGTGGCTCTTTAATGTTTGACATAGTGGCTCTTTAATTTTCGAAATGGTGGCTGTTTTATGTTCTACATGGTGGCTCTTTAATGTTCGACATGGTGGCTCTTTAATGTTCTTAATGGTGTCTGTTTTATGTTTGACATGGTGGCTCTCTAATGTTCGACATGGTGGCTCTTTAATGTTTGACATGGTGGCCCTTTAATGTTTGACATGGTGGCTCTTTTATGTTAGACATGGTGGCTCTTTAATGTTCGACATGGTGGCTCTTCAATGTTTGACATGGAGTCATGTATATGTTTGACCTGGTGACTCTTTAATATTTGACATGGTGGCTCTTTAATGTTTGACATGGGGTCTCTTCAATGTTTGACATGGTGGCTCTTTTATCTTTGACATGGTGGCTCTTCAATGTTCGACATGGTGGCTCTTTAATTTTTGACATGGTGGCTCTTTGATTTTCGAAATGGTGGCTCTGTTTTATGTCTAACATGGTTGCTCTTTAATGTTCGACATAGTGGCTGTTTTATGTTTGACATGGTGGCTCTTTGATGTTTGACATGGTGGCTCTTTAATGTTTTTAATGGTGTCTGTTTTATGTTTGACATGGTGGCTCTTTAATGTTTGACATGGTGGCTCTTTAATGTTTGACATAGTGGCTCTTTAATTTTCGAAATGTTGGTTTTCTTTTGTTGACATGGTGGCTCTTAATGTTCGACATGGTGGCTCTTTAATGTTCTTAATGGTGTCTGTTTTATGTTTGACATGGTGGCTCTTTAATGTTCGAAATAGTGGCTGTTTTATGTTTGACACGGTGGCTCTTTAATGTTCGACATGGTGGCTCTTTAATGTTTTACATGGTGGCACTTTCATGTTTGACCTGGTGGCTCTTTAATGTTTGACATGGTGGCTCTATAATATTCGACATGGTGGCTCTTTTATGTTTGACATGGTGGCTCTTTTATCTTTGACATGGTGGCTCCTTCATGTTCGACATGGTGGCTCTTTAATGTTTGACATGGCGGCTCTTTAATTTTCGAAATGGTGGCTCTGTTTTATGTTTGACATGGTGGCTCTTTAATGTTCGACATAGTGGCTGTTTTATGTTTGACATGGTGGCTCTTTGATGTTCGACATGGTGGCTCTTTAATGTTTTTAATGGTGTCTGTTTTATGTTTGACATGGTGGCTCTTTAATGTTAGACATGGTGGCTCTTTAATGTTTGACATAGTGGCTCTTTAATTTTCGAAATGTTGGCTATTTTATGTTTGACATGGTGGCTCTTTAATGTTCGACATGGTGGCTCTTTAATGTTCTTAATGGTGTCTGTTTTATGTTTGACATGGTGGCTCTTTAATGTTCGACATGGTGGCTCTTTAATGTTTGACATGGTAGTTCTTTTATGTTTGATATGGTGGCTTTTTCATGTTTGACATGGTGGCTCTTTAATGTTCAACATGGTGGCTCTTTTAGGTTTGAAATGGTGGCTCTTTAATTTTTTACATGGTGGCTTTTTAATGTTCGACATGGTGGCTCTTTAATGTTCGACATGGTGACTCTTTTAGGTTTGAAATGGTGGCTCTTTAATGTTCGACATGGTGGCTCTTTAATGTTTGACATGGTGGCTCTTTAATGTTCGACATGGTGGCTCTTTTAGGTTTGAAATGGTGGCTCTTTAATGTTTGACATTGTGGCTCTTGTATGTTTGACATAGCGCTTCTTTTATGTTTAGCAGTTTTTTGTTTTTAAGGTGTTTTAATAAAAAATCATTTTGCGCTACCAAGATTCGAACCCAGTTTGCTACATTAGCAGTCCAGTCTGTTCGCATCTAGGCTATCTTTTTTTAATTGGAGCACATGAATTGTGGCCCTTATAATTCAATTCGGTTAGAAAGTCGCAAGTCGGTTAGAGTAAAAATTTATGACATAATCAATTTCTCAGTCAGCCAGTATCAGTCTTAATTGAAGTTAGCAATATGGTTACACAATTTTAATCAAGTCGGGTGTGCATTTCTTTGACACTGTTTTCAAATTGTTGTGATGCAATCTTTATCACAATTGGAATTCAGCCAGTCAGTTTTTTCTCTAGCATTCTTACAATGCATTCCAGGTCGAAAGAGCTGCTTGACCTTTGCAAAAAGCATGTTTTTCGAATATTTAATCCCTTTAAAATTGAGCAATTTTTTAGCCAGGATGCATGTACCGTCCCAGGAAAATTTCTGATCAAATGGTGCAAGTTTGAAGAAAATCGGTTGAGCCATTTTTTCTGAAATCTATCGCATAGCTAGTTACAGACATTTCATTTTTAGTATATAGGATGTACTGTCTGGACTATATATAGAAATAAGCACTTCTCTGTTTTAATTCAAGTAGGAACCCCTTGGCCTAGTACAAAATACATTATATATCCTTCAACCATTGCAAGTCATACCTGTCATATGCCTAAAAATTTATAAAACTGTTATATTTTCATACATAATCTTTTTATCATGCTTAGTAAAGTAGATGTAGACCTATATAAATAAGTATTAATTTATTAAAAATTAGTAAATAATAATAATAATTTTATAGTCTATAGATACACTCAGTTGTTTTAAGCATTCATGTGCAACTTTGAGAATCACCTAGCCATTTCAATTGGCAACATACACATGTAAGTCGCTATTGGCTGAAAGCAGTCACGTGACTACTATTCCGTCCAATAGCGACTTACATGTGTTTGTTGCAAATAGAAATGGCTGAGTGAATCCCAAGGTTGCGCCCAAGCATGGTTTTAAGCATTTATTAGGGTAGAATAGAAGGCTAATATAGGTTGTATTTATAAAAAAGCATAGCTTAGGCCCTAGGGCCTAGTAAATAATTTGTATATTCTTTATTTGGCGATCTTTTGGTTTCCCACTCTAAATTATTTTAATGCTTTTTTCAAACTTTTCAGAGTTGCAGAAGCATAGAAGCAGAAGCATATGTTCAGGTAAAGTTCAGGTAAGTTGCTGAAATGACATAGCAATGTCACAGGTCTCGCAATTCCTGCTATTGGTAAGCGGGTGGTGTCTCGCCATCCAATGCATTGCCTCGTCAACATTGGGCACCAATGCAACTAGTCCTCGATGATTAACATCAATGTCATACAGAACTATGCTTTTGAGGACTTCGGCGGCTGGGACAATGGTCTGCGGTGCAGGAGGTCGACCAGCCATACTAGCAGTAGCTGAAAAGTTTGAAAAAAGCGTCAAAATAATTTAGAGTGGGAAAACGAAAGATCACCCTTTATTCTTTTCTAGGAACTCTCATTCTATTCTTATTTGGCTCCCAGGGGGTGGGGGGGCACTGATGGCTAGTAAGATAATTGTAGACTGGATGTTGTATCAGATTGACTGAGGCCGATGGGTTTGATTGAGACTTCTTATTAAATTTAAGTTTTTTCTTAAATTTAATAAGAAATTAAGAATTTAATAAAATTATTTAAAATCATAAAAAATTATTAGAAAGAGACGAGAGAGAGAATAAACGGATAAGCTAATAATGCAGATTAATTGTAGATAGACCTGGTTGTTCATTATCAGGTAAAGTTAGAAAAGCAACACTGGACCAAAGTGGTCAAAATAAGGTAAGCTGGCAAGCTATGAGTTAGACTTCGCGGATCAGTGTCTTAACTTAACTTTCAACTAAAATTTCTTAGAAGAAGACACTTTAAAAGTTGTGTTTACATGATTAAACAAATTAAACAAATTATTTCTGATATTTGCATACTGTTCAATCCAGAAAATGCTAAGTGAAATATTACCTAATAGTGATTAAAGTTCTGCTTTTTTCAGACGTTGTGTTCTATCAAAACTAATAATCGCTTTTTTAGCCGATGGAGGAGGAGAATCGCACTCACTGTATTGTTATTTTGTTATTCAGTAAGTTACCAAATAGCGCTCTAAAAGTTTAACTTCGGTTAGTAAAATTGGAACAAAAATGAATTCGCTTGTGCAAACCAATGCTTATTCTCTACTGAAAGCATGTAGAATCATGCCTTTAGCTTCACGTACAAAGTGAGTCTGCATTTTGCTTAGGGGCCTAGGCCCTTATCTTATATCTTAGACCTTCAATGGGCTGGTTAGGCCTGTGCCTAACGGATGACATAGCCATTTGTATTTGTAGCTATTACATTTTTTAATTTTATTATTTACTGCGAGAGTCAAAAAATTATTATAGCATTGCCATGCCATTTATTCACATTGCCATTTAAAGTGTTGAATTTATTATTCATAATAAAATAGGCCTAGTAACATTTCACAATTTTATAGAGTTCCACTGTAGCTAAAGACATGGTCATGGGAAGTTATAGATAGCCTATAGAGGTTTTTGGCAAAGCATATGAATATAGATAAGATAGGCTTAGGTTATAAGATATAGTCATACATTTTGGTATCTAGTCGTCCGTGAGGTTTTTGGCAAAGCATATGAATATAGATAGGATAGGCTTAGGTTATAAGATATAGTCATACATTTTGGTATCTAGTCAATCTAGGTATCAAGCAACAGGACAATCTAATTGATGATAGACAATTCAATGATAGTCAAAATGCCAACAATCAATTTGGCAATAAAGTGTAATAAAAAGCTATTACAATATATGTAAATTGGCTAGGCCTATTGTCATTTAAACAGATTAGAAAGCTTAAATAATATATAATATTTAGGCAATTGTCAAGTTCTATTTGTTAAATTATTTTGACTCTAGAAAAGTACTGTACAAACTATTTTAAGTACAAATAGCTATTTTTAAGAGACAAGCATTAGTTTCATGCTTCAAAACTTGTTAAAATATATCTGACACCAAAAAGCCGCAATAGCTTAGTCTATGGCCAAAACATTAATATGTGAAATAGAAAAAAAATATTATTGTTTATAGTCAAACTGCCAATTAACAACAAAATTTTTATATATTACAGTATTGAGAAATCTATAATAGGATATGCCCAAATGGTTTTATTAGGTTCAGTTAATGCTATAATTCCTCTAAGTAATTTTAAATAGGGCTTGTGAAGTCCCATGCATGGTGCATAGCATGGTGCACAGCCTTGCTAAATTTAGGACTTTACTTTTATTTATTTGTTATTTGTCAATTTGTTAAAGATCATTGATATTTAGACTTGACCATAGACCTTTTTCAAGGCAAAAATGTTCAAACATTCTGGCTATAGACTTTTGCAGCTTTCCAATGTCAGGTATATTATAACAAGTTTTGAAGCATAGAATTAGTGCCTAGTCAGGCTTAAGTCTCCTAAAAGTATTTATTTATACTTGAAATAGTTCATACATTACTTTTCTAGAATCAAAATAATTTTTATGAATGGAACTTGACAGTTGCCAATATCTATATTATATAATAATATTACAATTATTATTGCTAATATTTTTTTATTATAGGCAAAAAAGTTTGATATGATGCCCTAAATTGTATCAAAAGTATATCTATAATATAATACAATAGATATTGATTCCTAATATTAAGGTTTCCTTATAGATATTTAAACAGATATTTAAAATGATCATCTATAACTTTTAACAAAATTGACCTGCTTCAACTATCTTTTCATCAAATATTTAAGCAATTGTTGGATATTAAATAAGCATTCATTTATTTACTAAAGTAACAATATTTTTAAAATACATTAATTCAAAGATTGTTTAGCAACACTCTGATTAGGACATTGTTTTACCATTGATTAAAATTGTTTTGATCATAGCAGCCTAAAGATAGTTAAAAATTATTTAACGTTTTACATGTGTCTCAACTTTTTCAGCTACTGCCTTGATGCTAAGATATTCAATACTAAACATTGCTTTGCACAAACTTACATTTAGAAATTTTACTTATTTTTAATCAATATTTGTTTAGCTGCTATATCCTTGTTTTTTATCAGAATCTTGTCAAATTCTAGTCATAGCTATAAGATGTGTCAAAAAAGTTCCAAGACTAAAGTCCTACAGCACAACTTTTAGGTGCACTATCAATTTGCAGTTTGTTGAAGGCTGACACACCTTATATATATCTACTATAAAGTAAAGAGTAAGCCTTGACATCTCAGCAATTGAGTAGGACTTTGCAGGGTAGTCTATAGACATAGCAAGAGGCAAGTGTTGCCTATTCCTTTAGCTCTTAAAAGCCCAGCAGGGTTGTGACAGGCAGATAGGCAAAAGCAAGGTGGTCAGGGTAGTTCACTAGCTGTGGCCCATTTTGCAATGTGGTCTTCCATAGGGGGGAAAGTGGCTCATCTTGTTGCCTAGATAAACTGAGTGATGTTGTTGGGTTGGCAAACCTCATCAATAGATGGGTTCAGCTTGAGTTAGCATATCTAGTCTTTGGTAAAGGAAGGGTAAAGAAAGGGCAATGGCAGACAATGCTGCTAAGCATCTTAATTATAATTAATAAAAGGGCTAGTTATAATTAAAAGTTTGTTTTCAAGTTTGCCTTAGAGGAAATAGTGCCTATCAAGGTAGCCATGGCCAAAAAGGTCATGATAAAGGTATGAATATCTTTCTGTTTTGGTTTGGAAGGATATTCCTGAGCCTGCAAAAGCTGACATTTCATTTTAAAGCTAACATTGTGTATTGACATGACTAGAATTTGACAAGATTCTGATGAAAAACAAGGACACAGTAGCTGAACAAAAATCAGTAAAATTTCCAAATATGAGTTTGCATAAAGCAATGTTTAGTTTTAAATATCTCAGCATCAGTGTAGTCTTTTGTGGTGGCTGAGATGTCATTTTAAAGCTGATATAGATATAAAAAGTTAATCAAAGCATTTTTTAAACTAGCTTTTAAGCTGCTACAATTGAAACAAATTTAGTCAAAGGTAAAGCGATGTCTAATCAGAGTGTTGATAAGCAATTTTTGAATTAATGTATCTCAAAGATTTTTACTAAAGTAAATAAATTAAAGCTTATTCGATGCCCAACAATTGATTAGATATTTGCTAAAAAGATGATTGAAGCAGGTCATTTTGTTAAAAGTTACAGACAATCATTTGAATGTCTGCCTGACATTGATTCTTACATTTCCCTCACATTGATTACTATTATCTAATTCCTATATCTATTAATACTAATACCACTCAACTGAGATTTAAAAGGTCAATTGAGCTATTGATTTGATGGGGTAGGATAGTAAAAATGATGAATGTTGCCAGTTTCAAATTGGAGGGAACTCTTAAGTCCCTAGAATTTAAGACTTGTATGAGCTTATATGTATCAATATAGATTTTTAATGCCCTAGTCCCTATAGTTAAAGACTAGGAATACCAGTCATTTTGATAAGACATATTGGTGATGGACACTGGCAACAAGACATATAGATTGCTATATATTATTTTTATAACTCATTGATTAATTAACAATCAACTAATCAATATGCATGTCAAAGTCTAGAAAATCTTAGGCCTACTATAAATTCCAGTATGCTCAATTAATTTGAACTTGTTATTCAGGCCAGCATACAGGCTAGCATAACTTCAAGCCAAAGTTATGTAGACTTGCTATTATAGCTATTATAGATAAAATAAATATCAAGTCATTTATAAATAAATTTGGTATTCTAATGAGAAACTAAAGTGAATGAGAAAGGCACTCTTCGAAATGAAAAAAGTCATGAGTTATGCATGTTCAAACTTTGGCCGCCAGGGCTCACTGGGCCAGCGTGGAGATGGGCCCACCGGACCCGATCCTGGGCGTTACCGAGGCGTTCAAGCGGGACAAGAATCCCAAGAAGATGAACCTCGGCGTTGGCGCCTACAGAGACGACACTGGCAAGCCATTTGTGCTGCCTTCGGTGCGCAAAGCTGAGGAGCAGCTGATGGCCCAGAAACTGGACAAGGTGAAACAGACAGCTTTTTATCTTATAAAATTTCCCAAGAAATTGTAGCAATCTATAAATAACTCCTGCCTAGTGGTAGGTAGGTCTGGAGCTGCACCAGCTGTGATCATTTTAGCTGCTGACTTGGGCTGATAAGTCGCTCATTTGAATAAGCCGCATTTTTGCTCTGCCAAACCTCTGTTGACGCCGCAGACTGCGTTCAAAATCGTCCTTCAAATTTAGAACTGATCTTTGAGAATCGAGTCTTGAAAATGTCGCTTATCGAGAATCGCCTACTTTAGAACTAACCATAAAGATTCAACCACTGAGAATCACTCATCGAGAATCTTTAATGAAGAATCTCACACGATGAGAATCACTCATCGGGAATCATTAATGAAGAATCACACACTAAAAATCACTCGTCAAATCATTAATGAAGAATCACCCACTGATAATCACTCTTCAAGAATCATTCATGAAGAATCACCCACTGATAATCACTCATTGAGAATCAATGATGAAGAATCACCCACTGATAATCACTCATTGAGAATCAATGATGAAGAATCATCCACTGAGAATCACTCATCGAGAATCATTAATGAAGAATCACTCATCGAGAATCATTAATAAAAATCACTCATCGAGAATCAGTAATGAACAATCAATCACTGAGAATAATTATTGAAAAATCACCCACCTAGAATCGTTAATGAAGAATTACACACTAAAAATCACCCATCGAGAATCATTATTGAAGAATCACTCACTAAGTATCACTCACCGAAAACCATTAATGAAGAATCACTCACCGAGAATCATTAATGAAGAATTACTCACTGAGAATCATTAAGGAAGAATTACTCACTGAGAATCATTAAGGAAGAATTACTCACTAAGAATCACTCGAGAATCATCCATGACATACATGCGCAACCTTGAGAATCATTCGGCCGTTTCTATTGGCAACACACACACAGTCACGTGGCTACACTTCCATCCAATAGCGACTTAAATGTGTGTGTTGCCAATAGAAATGGCCGGATGAATCTTTAGGTTGCGCCCAAGCATGATCCATGAAAAGTCGCCCACTGAGAAAAGCCTACCGATAATTCACTATCAATTTTTAGCATTGACCGTCGCTCTTTGGAAATCACCCCTTGAGAATTGCCCCATTACGAGTGGCCTCCAACGCCAACCTAATGCAGGAATACGCCGGCATCGTTGGCCTGTCCGAGTTCACCAAGGCCGCGGTGGAGCTGGCCCTCGGCAGCGCCAACCCGATCCTAAGCGAGGGCCGCAACGCCAGCGCCCAGTCCATCAGCGGCACCGGGGCCCTGCGCATTGGCGCCGCCTTCTTTGCCAAATTCTATCCCAGCAAGACGGTGTGGTTCCCCAAGCCCACCTGGGGAAATCACAACCCCGTGTTCGGCCACGCCGGCATGTCCGTCAAGCAGTACCGCTATTACGATCCGGCCACGTGCGGCTTCGACGCCGCCGGTTGCCTTGACGACGTCAGCAAAATACCCGAAGGCGATGTCATCCTGCTGCACGCCTGCGCGCACAACCCGACTGGAGTGGATCCGCGCCAGGAGCAGTGGCGCGAACTGTGCGACGTCATCAAGAGAAGGAAGCTGTATCCGTTCTTTGACATGGCCTATCAGGTGCGCTATCAGATTTCACAGAGTCCAGAATGCACAAAATCTCTAACATACAATCCCCAGTCAGAATGCACAGAATCCTCAACCAGAATGCACAGATTCCCCAACCAGAATGCACAGAATCCTCAACCAGAATGCACAGAATCCCCAACCAGAATGCACAAAATCCCCAACCAGAATGCACAGAATCCCCAACCAGAATGCACAGAATCCCCAGCCAGAATGCACAGAATCACCAGCCAGAATGCACAAATTCCCCAACCAGAATGCACAGAATCACCAGCCAGAATGCACAGAATCCCCAACCAGAATGCACAAAATCCCCAACCAGAATGCACAAATTCCCCAACCAGAATGCACAGAATCCCCAGCCAGAATGCACAGGATCGCCAGCCAGAATGCACAGAATCCCCAACCAGAATGCACAAAATCCCCAACCAGAATGCACAAAATCCCCAACCAGAATGCACAGAATCCCCAACCAGAATGCACAGAATCCCCAACCAGAATGCACAAAATCCCCAGCCAGAATGCACAGAATCCCCAACCAGAATGCACAAAATCCCCAACCAGAATGCACAGAATCCCCAACCAGAATGCACAGAATCCCCAACCAGAATGCACAAAATCCCCAACCAGAATGCACAGAATCCCCAACCAGAATGCACAGAATCCCCAGCCAGAATGCACAGGATCGCCAGCCAGAATGCGCAGAATCTTCAGTCAGAATGCACAGAATCCCCAGCCAGAATGCACAGAATCCCCAACCAGAATGCACAGAATCCCCATCCAGAATGCACAGAATCCCCAGCCAGAATGCACAGAATCCCCAGTCAGAATGCACAGAATCTCAACCAAAATTCACAGAATCCTCCACTCAGCATGGCCCAGAATCCCCACACAGCATGGCAGAATCCCCATCCCAACACAGGGCTTCGCCTCCGGCTGCGTGGACACGGACGCCTGGGCTGTCAGGCACTTCCTATCGGAGGGCCTGCCTGCTGCCCTGTGCCAGAGCTTCGCCAAGAACATGGGCCTCTACGGTGAACGAGTCGGCGCTTTCAGCATCTTCTGCGACTCGCAAGAGGAACGCGACCGCGTACTGAGCCAGATGAAGATCCTGATCCGGCCAATGTACTCCAATCCGCCCGTGCACGGCGCCAGAATCGCTGCCGCGGTGCTGACCCAGCCTGAGCTGCGGCAGGCCTGGCTATCGGATGTGAAGGGCATGGCCGATCGCATTATCGGGATGCGAACCCAGCTCACCGAGCTGCTGGCTAAAGAGGGTAGCAAGAAGAACTGGCAGCACATTATTGACCAGATTGGCATGTTCTGCTTCACCGGACTCAAGCCCGAGCAGGTTGAACGGCTTATTAAAGAGTTCAGCATCTACCTGACCAAGGATGGCCGGATCAGCGTGGCCGGAATTTCGTCCAACAATGTGGCTTACCTGGCCCACGCTATTCACCAGGTTACCAAGTAGATCGCCTCTGACTGTTTGTGTTGTTTCATGGATTCTAGTAGGGGTCTAGTAGGGGTCTTATTACTTATAGTAGTAATATATATATACGGGTACGTATTAATTGTTTACTTTCTGTGCAGCAGTTACCATGGAGATGGCGAGGTCCAGCGTTAAATGAAATACTTTGCTGCGCTGTTTTCAAACTCAAATTTGCAAGAAGAGAAACAACAGGGCGTCTTGCTACTACTTTTATAGTTGAATATTACTATTAGTAGTGCGCAACAGCTGGAATTGATTATTTCGATAGACTTTCCTTCGATTTGCGTAAAATCACGCTTGGTTAAAAATTTCAATAATAATAATATCAATTTTTCTCTGGTTTAGCTTTAAGTTTGCTGTGAACTTTTTTAGCGCCTCGAATGACAGGATTAGTTTGACATTGACGCTGTTTCGAATAGTTGGTTAATTTATATTGTATTTTTTAGTTAATTTTTTGTCTAAGCGTGTTTTTGTTGTGTCTAAAATTTCAACCGAGAAAAACACTCATTAGAACTGATGACAGCCCGTCTTAGCACACAGCTTATTAGTTGTTAACTAATATAGATGCTTTAAATTCTATCGAACTTGTTTTTTGTATTCCTTGTTACACTTTTTTTGCTAAATAAAAACCTAAATTTCAAATAGCTAATACCCGTTAGATATTCGATGATAGCACACCAAATTTTAGTTTGCACATTCAAGTCCTACAAAAATACGGTTTTTCAAGCCTTGATAATCATTAATAAATATCATAGATAATTCCTGTCAAATTAGTCTCCAGGTGGCATGTCTGCATGCTGAAGGTTCAGGCAGAGACCGGAGTCTCCAGGTGGCATGTCTGCATGCTGAAGGTTCAGGCAGAGACCGGAGTCTCCAGCAGGTGGCATGTCTGCATGCTGAAGGTTCAGGCAGAGACCGGAGTCTCCAGGTGGCATGTCTGCATGCTGAAGGTTCAGGCAGAGACCGGAGTCTCCAGCAGGTGGCATGTCTGCATGCTGAAGGTTCAGGCAGAGACCGGAGTCTCCAGGTGGCATGTCTGCATGCTGAAGGTTCAGGCAGAGACCGGAGTCTCCAGCAGGTGGCATGTCTGCATGCTGAAGGTTCAGGCAGAGACCGGAGTCTCCAGGTGGCATGTCTGCATGCTGAAGGTTCAGGCAGAGACCGGAGTCTCCAGCAGGTGGCATGTCTGCATGCTGAAGGTTCAGGCAGAGACCGGAGTCTCCAGGTGGCATGTCTGCATGCTGAAGGTTCAGGCAGAGACCGGAGTCTCCAGATGGCATGTCTGCATGCTGAAGGTTCAGGCAGAGACCGGAGTCTCCAGCAGGTGGCATGTCTGCATGCTGAAGGTTCAGGCAGAGACCGGAGTCTCCAGGTGGCATGTCTGCATGCTGAAGGTTCAGGCAGAGACCGGAGTCTTCAGGTGGCATGTCTGCATGCTGAAGGTTCAGGCAGAGACCGGAGTCTCCAGCAGGTGGCATGTCTGCATGCTGAAGGTTCAGGCAGAGACCGGAGTCTTCAGGTGGCATTTCTGCATGTTTAAGGTTCAGCCTGAGCTGTATATTTTCTATACGCTGTACTTGTACATCAAAGTAATGAACTAAACACAAGAGTACATCGTGGGATGCAACTTGCAGTTCGCGTGCACTAATACACCACTGCCCTCTTGTTTCAAAACTAGGCGCTTTGGAATGTCTTCTATCAGTTTATTTATTTTACGGCCAAGCTGGCCAGTCCCGTGTACCGGAGATTGGTGCGATAGGATGGCGAGCAACGCAGTCGCACAACGGAAGGAAATCCCATAGTTGTATTGCAGTTTAGCCTACTGCTAGTACACCTTCTTCACGTGTTTGAAGGCTTTCTGCAGGGCGTCGTAGATCTTCTGCCGCGTTGTTCGCTCCCGTTTCTTCAGCTTCACCGTCTTGTTGTTGATAAAGGGCAGCTTGAATAGCTGGAATGAATAGGGATTTATTCATGCTGGACCTCAATATTGACAATTTTACTTGACTAAAAGGAGTCTGGGAATTCCCTTTGACCCAAGCAAGTTAGAAAATTCTCTATGACAGAAGCGATGTGAAGAATTCCCCTTGCCTAAAACGAGTTAGAATACCCATTGACTGAGAGGCGAGTTACAAAATCCCCTTGACTGAGGCGATTCACGGATCGAATTCCCCTTTTGACTGAGGCGATTCACGGATCGAATTCCCCTTGACTGAGGCGATTCACGGATCGAATTCCCCTTTTGACTGAGGCGATTCACGGATCGAATTCCCCTTGACTGAGGCGAGTTACGAAACTCACCTTGACTGAAACAATTCACGGAATCCCCCATGGTAGAATATGAGTCCAGTAAAGAGATCTCAATCTGCTGGCAAAGTATCTGATCCGAAGCATCTACGAGCCGTAGAATCAATTCGAAAGCACTTTATTGACAGCGATATTGAACTCAATACAAATCAGAATATCTGCTTTCTGTTTTTTTTTCCACAAATTCCGTAATCCAGCTTCCATGCTGTCTAGAAAAAGTCAGTCAGCTAATCCGACAATCTATGAAATCTGCTACAGACAGTTAGTTCTCTCGCTGAAAAAATCCTATACGGTGAAATCTAGTCAATATCTCTTAAAGGAATCTGACTGTGGGTCCACTGATTTCCTATCGAAGAATTTTCCCCAGACAGAACCTGACAGGAAAGAACAGGAAAATACTCAATTTGATGACTTTTTGCGCGACCTATTCAGCTACCGTAGACGACTCACCGAGCTCGATATAACATCGATGCAGGGCTTCTTGTCCTTGCAACCTGCCGGGCGGCCCAGCTCGTCGCATGTGCAAATCTGCTCCCTGCGATGCATGTACAGGTCGCCCGGGTAGGCCGTGCTGTTAGCGTAGTCCCGACACACTGCGGAAGGGGATTTGAGGGTTATAAGTATTGGCGAGACTGCGAGCTGATTCGGGAATACACGTGTTAGACAGATTTGCATGTGTCCCAGAGTAGCCTGTCTGTAGTGTCCCCACAGTAGCCTGTCTGTAGTGTCCCACAGTAGCCTGTCTATAGTGTCCCACAGTAGCCTGTCTATAGTGTCCCACAGTAGCCTGTCTACATAGTGTCCCACAGTAGCCTGTCTGTAGTGTCCCACAGTAGCCTGTCTGTAGTGTCCCACAGTAGCCTGTCTGTAGTGTCCCACAGTAGCCTGTCTGTAGTGTCCCACAGTAGCCTGTCTGTAGTGTCCCACAGTAGCCTGTCTGTAGTGTCCCACAGTAGCCTGTCTGTAGTGTCCCACAGTAGCCTGTCTGTAGTGTCCCACAGTAGCCTGTCTGTAGTGTCCCACAGTAGCCTGTCTGTAGTGTCCCACAGTAGCCTGTCTGTAGTGTCCCACAGTAGCCTGTCTATAGTGTCCCACAGTAGCCTGTCTGTAGTGTCCCACAGTAGCCTGTCTATATAGTGTCCCACAGTAGCCTGTCTGTAGTGTCCCACAGTAGCCTGTCTATAGTGTCCCACAGTAGCCTGTCTGTAGTGTCCCACAGTAGCCTGTCTGTAGTGTCCCTCAGTAGCCTGTCTGTAGTGTCCCACAGTAGCCTGTCTGTAGTGTCCCACAGTAGCCTGTCTATAGTGTCCCACAGTAGCCTGTCTATAGTGTCCCACAGTAACCTGTCTGTAGTGTCCCACAGTAGCCTGTCTGTAGTGTCCCACAGTAGCTTGTCTGTAGTGTCCCACAGTAGCATGTCTGTAGTGTCCCACAGTAGCATGTCTGTAGTGTCCCACAGTAGCCTGTCTATAGTGTCCCACAGTAGCCTGTCTATAGTGTCCCACAATAGCCTGTCTGTAGTGTCCCACAGTAGCGTGTCTGCAGTGTCCCACAGTAGCCTGTCCCACACCAGCCAGTCCCACACCAGCCAGTCCCACACCAGCCAGTCCGACACCAGCCAGTCCCACACCAGCCAGTCCCACACCAGCTCACCGTGCTTGATGAGCAGCTCCGGCTCCAGACAGCGCAGTCTGCACCCATCGAAGCAGCAGCGGCTGTCCGCCGGACACTCGGAGTCCTTGTAGCAGAACGTGGCGTTCGCCTTGCAGCGATGATCACCGAGGCGCCAGCGGGGTGGGCAGACTCGCACAGGCGGGCTGGGTGTCATCTCCGGGCCGCTGGTCGGCGCGGGGCTGCTCGTGGAGTTGCCGCCGCCGTCGCCCGACGGGACGTCCTCGAAGAACTCGCGAATAGCAGAGGTCTCTGGGCGTAAGAAAGAATTCGAGTTGCAGTGAGTGAGCGACAGCTTGAACAGCTTGAAGGACGGATTCCAAACCATTCGGACACGAGTCAGAAACTATTCGGACACGAGTCCCAAACCATTCGGACACGAGTCCCAAACCATTCGGACACGAGTCCCAAACCATTCGGACACGAGTCCCAAATCATTCGGACACGAGTCAGAAACCATTCGAACACGAGTCAGAAACCATTCGGACACGAGTCCCAAACCATTCGGACACGAGTCCCAAACCATTCGGACACGAGTCCCAAACCATTCGGACACGAGTCAGAAACCATTCGGACACGAGTCAGAAACCATTCGGACACGAGTCCCAAACCATTCGGACACGAGTCAGAAACCATTCGGACACGAGTCCCAAGCCATTTGGACACGAGTCTCAAACCATTCGGACACGAGTCAGAAACCATTCGAACACGAGTCCCAAACCATTCGGACACGAGTCCCAAACCATTCGGACACGAGTCAGAAACCATTCGGACACGAGTCAGAAACCATTCGGACACGAGTCCCAAACCATTCGGACACGAGTCAGAAACCATTCGGACACGAGTCCCAAACCATTCGGACACGAGTCCCAAACCATTCGGACACGAGTCCCAAATCATTCGGACACGAGTCAGAAACCATTCGAACACGAGTCAGAAACCATTCGGACACGAGTCCCAAACCATTCGGACACGAGTCCCAAACCATTCGGACACGAGTCCCAAACCATTCGGACACGAGTCAGAAACCATTCGGACACGAGTCCCAAACCATTCGGACACGAGTCAGAAACCATTCGGACACGAGTCCCAAGCCATTTGGACACGAGTCCCAAACCATTCGAACACGAGTCTCAAACCATTCGGACACGAGTCCCAAACCATTCGGACACGAGTCCCAAGCCATTTGGACACGAGTCCCAAACCATTCGAACACGAGTCTCAAACCATTCGGACACGAGTCCCAAACCATTCGGACACGAGTCCCAAACCATTCGAACACGAGTCAGAAACCATTCGGACACGAGTCCCAAACCATTCGGACACGAGTCCCAAACCATTCGGACACGAGTCCCAAACCATTCGGACACGAGTCTCAAACCATTCGGACACGAGTCCCAAGCCATTTGGACACGAGTCTCAAACCATTCGGACACGAGTCCCAAACCATTCGGACACGAGTCCCAAGCCATTTGGACACGAGTCCCAAACCATTCGAACACGAGTCTCAAACCATTCGGACACGAGTCCCAAACCATTCGGACATGAGTCCCAAACCATTCGAACACGAGTCTCAAACCATTCGGACACGAATCCCAAACCATTCGGACACGAGTCCCAAACCATTCGGACACGAGTCCCAAACCATTCGGATACGAGTCCCAAATCATTCGGACACGAGTCCTAAACCATTCGGATACGAGTCCCAAACCATTCGGACACGAGTCAGAAACCATTCGGACACGAGTCCCAAACCATTCGGACACGAGTCCCAAACCATTCGGACACGAGTCCTAAACCATTCGGACACGAGTCAGAAACCATTCGGACACGAGTCCCAAACCATTCGGACACGAGTCAGAAACCATTCGGACACGAGTCCCAAACCATTCGGACACGAGTCAGAAACCATTCGGACACGAGTCCCAAACCATTCGGACACCAAACCAAAACGGCGGCATTAGAGAGCTCACCATCGAAGCCGTGCATCGCCACCATGCGGTTCCGCATCGCCAGAATGGCCCGAACAAATCTGTGGTAGGCCTCGCTGGCCAGCTCCCTGTACGGGTCAGGCCGGTCCAGCCGCTTGTCCCTGGCGTGCGGCGCCAGTGCCGCGCGCAGTCGCGGATGTCGCGACATTCGCCAGAGCAGCCGGCGCCGGATTCGCTCAGCCGCCAGCTGACGGCGACGCCGTTGTCGCCGGTCAGACGCCGGCCAGTCGAGCCGGCGCGGCTCGGCGAACTCATCGAACGGGTCGGGCTGCCGCAGCCGATCCGTCGAGCCGCCCGGAGCTGCTGGCGGCCGCTGCTGACGGCTGTCGGCGGGGCCGAGCAGCTCAGAGATGACCGCACTTCTTGGCGCCGCTGCCGCAGCGGCCGTTGAAGCCGTCCAGATGTTCAGCAGAAGCGGCGGCAGCAGCAGCAGAGTCAGGCTCAGCCTGGCATCTTCGGCGGCTCTCATTTCCTAGCAATTAATTCTTTTCTTCTAGTAGCAGTTGGAAGACAAAAGCGGAATTTTCTCTTTTTAAAAAAGAAGAAGAACTCGGAGCCTCTCCGAAGTTGATTGAGAATTTCTTTATTCTCTTTCCGGTCGACTCTGTCCCCCCCCCCACGTAACTGCTCAACACTGCTCCTTGGCCATTGTTTTGCGCCTATAAAATGGCAGCAAATGCTCGGCAAAGAAGGTTAGTTGAATTGAACGCAGGAGTGCAGGGCAGACATAAGGCGGAAATCAATGCAACGTCGAATTATTTTCTTTGGAAGGGGGTTGCAGCGCAAACATGTGTGCGACAGATAGAATTACTGTGCTCTGATTTCTCCGAGTGGGTCTGAAGTTTTGTCAGAAGCTCAAACAAAACTGCAGCTTGGGGTTAGCTGGAATTTCTCCCTTACGGGGGGTGTCACTATCTAAAATTTGGGTTGCAGAAAATCAGAGAAGAGAGACAGATTGGCTTTGATTTTCGGTGATCTGCAGCAGTTCCAATGAGCTGCAGTGTTTTTGGGAATCTGCTGCAGTTCCGATGAGCTGCAGTGTCTATGGGTGATCTGCAGCAGTTCCAATGAGCTGCAGTGTTTTTGGGAATCTGCTGCAGTTCCGATGAGCTGCAGTGTCTATGGGTGATCTGCAGCAGTTCCAATGAGCTGCAGTGTGTATGGGTGATCTGCAGCAGTTCCAATGAGCTGCAGTGTTTTTGGGAATCTGCTGCAGTTCCAATGAGCTGCAGTGTTTTTGGGAATCTGCAGCAGTTCCAATGAGCTGCAGTGTTTTTGGGAATCTGCAGCAGTTCCAATGAGCTGCAGTGTTTTTGGGAATCTGCTGCAGTTCCAATGAGCTGCAGTGTTTTTGGGAATCTGCAGCAGTTCCAATGAGCTGCAGTGTTTTTGGGAATCTGCTGCAGTTCCGATGAGCTGCAGTGTGTATGGGAATCTGCTGCAGTTCCGATGAGCTGCAGTGTTTTTGGGGGATCTGCAGCAGTTCCGATGAGCTGCAGTGTTTTTAGGAATCTGCTGCAGTTTCGATGAGCTGCAGTGTCTCACGGACTACTTAATTGTCGTCTACTTAAGTAGTCCGTGCAGTGTGTATGGGTGATCTGCAGCAGTTCCAATGAGCTGCAGTGTGTATGGGTGATCTGCAGCAGTTCCAATGAGCTGCAGTGTGTATGGGTGATCTGCAGCAGTTCCAATGAGCTGCAGTGTGTATGGGGAATCTGCAGCAGTTCCAATGAGCTGCAGTGTGTATGGGGAATCTGCAGCAGTTCCAATGAGCTGCAGTGTGTATGGGGAATCTGCAGCAGTTCCAATGAGCTTTAGCTATTAACTCTCGCACACAGCAGTAATATACCAGCGCACAAATTTAATTGAAATCGAAATAGTTTTATCCCGAGAGTTTCCCGATCAACCGACTTTCTGTGCACTTTTAAGCAGAACTTTTTGATGAATGATGCTTAGAAAAGTCACATTGCCGGCGCTAGGAGGCCACACTTACAGACACAGTGGACCGCAGCTCGCTGGGCAAACATCACTCGCTGTGAACGTGACTTCAAATAAGCTCTCTCTCGCTGTTATCACTGCTACTCGTAAATTCGAACTTCCGTCATAGGCGGCATTTTCAATTTTATCTGTCAGTGTCCCGTGCTCTTCCTTCGGGATCCAGATCCTGTGGAGTATCAAGTTCGACGCAATATTGGTTCTGTTCGATCAGTTTTTTCTCTGACAGGATATTGCAGTTCTACGGCAGTTCGTTTAGCCTTGTGTGCACAGCTTTGGACTCATGTCTATGGATAAAGTTCATATTTTTCAATTCGGTAAATTCCACAGAATCATGTTGGACCATAGACAACCATATGAGATTGTGCAGATTCAAAGTTTACAAAGGCTTTAAGGTTTTGTGCCAATGACACACTAGTTCGTATTTGATTCGATTTTAACCATAGACCATGAAGTTCAACCATAGACAAAAAATCAATCCTGCACGCTGCAGAGGGTGAGCGTATTATTTTTATTATTTAAATTACTATAATTATAACTATAATTGCAGATTATAATTCTAATCATTGTTATTATTAGTCTTATTACTAATAATCGATATACTAATACTACCAATAACTATACAACTAATATACTAATAACTCATCTAGCTAGTATAATAATAATAATAATAAAAATAATCTTATTTACTAAATCTCTATAATTTGTATACTTGCTTATCCAAGTCGATGTAGTATAATAATATAATATATGAGCTATATTGTTAAACAGGGGTACAGGGGTGTTAAACTTAGCACAGGGGTCAGCAATTTGCGTGCAGTCTATGGCCCAACCAGTCTTTGTTCTGTAGGCTCTGAACTTTGGATTTAATCAGTTTTTTTAATCGTAACTTAGAATGACTAAAGCTATGCTTTCAGAGGGACAACTATCTAAATCACGTGAGCACTGGCATTCCGTCCATTATAAAAAGAAAAAAAACATTCGGGTCGCTCCTGCTGGACAAAAATTGTCAAAACTGACCACCCCGCCCCCGAGGGTGGGTCAGCGGCCTCGCCAGCTGCATGAATAAAACACCAGCTTCCTGCAGTTTCGGCAATCCATCGTGCCCCCGGATTCAAATGTGGGCTCCAGCGGGCTCCACTGGTCAACACTGTCGCCTCGTCTGTTTCCGTTGGAGACTAAAAAAAGTTATTTTTTTAACACCCCAAAGCGCGACAGAGTTGACCTTTTCCTGTCTCTCTTTCTCTGCGCTGCACCGGATCTCGCATTTCCATTTCCAGCATCCAGCTATAGCTCCATCGAATGCATCTCCCCCTTCCTCTTTCTCTCTCCCTCTCCCTCTTCTGATAATTGTCGCACAGAGCTGTGCACAATGCTGAAAACGCTGCAGTCCCAAGCTTATAACCTAGATTGAAAGTTGATATTTTGGAATGCGCCGTAATGCTGAGAATCAGACGGGTTCTATACAGAGTTCAATGGACACGACAACTGGTTCGCTGGAGCAATGTCCATTTTAATTAGTCCTCTAGTAATATCCATTGTTAAACCTGTAATATCCATTGTTAAACTTGTAATATCCATTGTTAAACCTGTAATATCCATTGTTAAACCTGTAATATCCATTGTTAAACCTGTAACATTCATTGTTAAACCTGTAACATCCATTGTTAAACCTGTAATATCCATTGTTAAACCTGTAACATCCATTGTTAAACCTGTAATATCCATTGTTAAACCTGTAATATCCATTGTTAAACCTGTAATATCCGTTGTTAAACCTGTAATATCCATTGTTAAACCTTCCATATACTAAATTTGCCTCTATTGAGCCTACAAAATTCACAAAAAGCCTACAATATTTGCGACAAATTATTCATCAGGACAAAAGATCACGTCATTTTATTGAGCAGCTTAATAATGAGCACAACCTAAACTAAATAATTTCCATCAGTGATTCCGGAAACTATTAGTCTAAAATCTGCTGTTCGGACCATTTAGAGTGATTTCTCTAATGCTCCTATGTAATTGCGCCTGTAACTGCAGATAACTGTTTATAAACGGAGTGTATAAACGGATTACAATTTTTTGGCTTTATGGCCTTCAGTTCCCGCATTGCAATGTGGTCGGCTGAACCATTTTGCTGATTTCCTGCTGTTCCATTTGTTCTCCGGCCCAACACTTTTGGCTTCACTCAGTGCCCCCATTGTTGTGTCCGCACTGTCTGTCGACAACTGTCTTCACTCCATCTCCAAACATCTCTCACTCCATCTCCAGACATCTCTCACTCCATCTCCAGACATCTCTCACTCCATCTCCAGACATCTCTCACTCCATCTCCAGACATCTCTCACTCCATCTCCAGACATCTCTCACTCCATCTCCAGACTGTGAATTGGCTGTCTTATACCGATTTGAACTATACTGCTTTGTGCGTTTGGCTGCTCAAATTTAGCTTACCACTATAGACCCTCCCCCTCCACTGAACTGATCGATTTCTGTTTATACGTACAGTACTCGTACTTCTTCGCAATGTACATCGTTCGTCCTAACTACATGTACTCAGTTCTATAATACAATATAAAGGACCAACGCGTCAGTTAAGAAACGCCGTTTACAACTTGCGGCTCAAGCCAATTCAATCGCTTCGTCTCAATCTCAATTCATCACAATGGCGACGAGGACTTTTGGCCAAATTCCAGAACTTTCAGCTGAATCAGACCTTGAAATCTACGCTGAGCGCATGAACCAATATTTCATATGCAACAAAGTTGAGACTGCCGAGGCCAAGCGTGCTATCTTTCTTACTGCCATTGGTGAGAAGTACTACAAATTGCTTCGCGACTTGTGTCAGCCACAGAAACTGACTGAAAAATCCTACGAAGATCTGCAGGACATACTAAAGAAGCATTGCTCGCCCGAACCTTCGGAGATCGCCGCACGTTTCAAATTTCAGCAACGTCTTCAGCAAGATGGTGAATCTTTCGCTAACTTCTTGGCAGGGCTGAAAAACGCTGCAAACCATTGCAAGTTTGGCGAGTCCCTTCAGGAGCGACTTCGAGATCAGTTTTTGTTCGGAATGAGAAGCGACAATTTCCGCTCTAAGCTACTCGAGAGTTCGGATCATTCGTACGCTGGGCTGATCAAACTGGCCTTGGACCTCGAAGCTGCTCACAAATCTTCAAGCGAGATGGCGCACACTTCAGCAACCAATCGAGTCAGCGCGAATCCATCAGTGGCACGCCCGAGAGCACAATATAACATCAGCCAACACTCTGGTCCCGCTGGATCAGCATCCAAGCCAGGCACCTGCGACAGCTGTGGAGGTCCACTTTCGCGTCAGAACTGTAAATTCCGTAACTCGAAATGCCATGCTTGCGGGAAGGTTGGCCACATTAAGAAGGTTTGCAGGTCAGCAAAATCTGTGAAACTCCTGGAGGAGAATGAAACCGGGTCTCAGTACGACGAAGAAAACTACGAGGAAGAGCCAATATTTCATGTCTCAATGACTTCCAAGTCCCCGATTCTGGTGCCTCTGCAAATCGAGGAAGTGCAATCTCATTTTGAGCTGGACACAGGATCTGCTGTAAGTCTCGTTCCCAAGGCATTCTATGATAGCCATCTGTCTCATCTGCGACTGCATCCGTCCAAGACGACTCTGCGAACCTACACGGACCAGGAGTTCTCTCCGATCGGAGAAGTAACAGTGAAGGTCACTTACGAAGGGCAGGAAGCTTCTCTGCCGCTACTCGTGGTGTCTGAAGGCAGCGCTCGACTCCTGGGACGCAACTGGCTAACCGTCATCCGCCTAGATTGGCCTCGCTTGACAGCACCCGTCAACTCGTTGATCGCAGCACCTAACGATATGGCTACTGAGCTGGTCCGTCAGTTTCCGGATGTCTTCGCCGAGGGTCTCGGTAAGTATCGCCTCAGTGAAGTCGACCTTCATTTACAAGAAAATGCTACGCCAAGGTTTTACAAGGCGCGACCGATTCCCTATGCTCTGCGTGAGACCGTCGATTTAGAGCTTCAGCGCATGGAATCAGAAGGGGTCATCACTCCAATAGCGACTTCTCAATGGGCTGCCCCGATTGTGCCAGTAGTAAAGAAGGACGGGTCTGTACGAATCTGCGGAGATTACAAGTGCACATTCAACCAGGTCGCAAAGCAAGAGCACTACCCGCTGCCGAGAATCGAAGATTTATTTGCGAGACTGGGTGGTGGCCACAAATGGAGCAAACTCGACCTGGCAAAGGCATTTCTGCAGCTCCCAATATCAGAAGACAGCAAACAGTACCTCGTTATCAACACTCAACGTGGACTGTTCAAGGTGAACCGCCTGCCATTCGGTATCTGCTCGGCCAGTGCAATTTTTC
The DNA here is from genome assembly GCA_002269645.1 of Macrostomum lignano. NCBI lineage: Eukaryota > Metazoa > Platyhelminthes > Macrostomidae > Macrostomum > Macrostomum lignano. The sequence goes on from NIVC01000131.1 coordinate 268,280, forward strand.
AACGCATCCTTGACAGTCTGCTCGGGCATCTCAACGGCGTCCAGGTTTATCAGGACGACATCCTGGTTACCGGGTCTTCACTGGCGGCTCACAAAGAAAATCTGCTGCAAGTCCTGCACAAGCTTCAAGAGGCCGGACTGCGTCTCAACGTCGCCAAGTGTGCTTTCTTCCAAGACTCCATCGACTATTTGGGCCACCGAATTGACCAACACGGGCTGCGGCCGCTCGAGAGCAAGGTCGAAGCCGTTCAGAACGCGCCGGCTCCGAAAGACGTATCTCAGCTGCGATCCTATTTGGGAATGCTGACGCATTACGCCAAGTTTCTTCCCAACCTGGCATCAGTCGTGGCGCCGCTTAATCAGCTCTTGTCGAAGGGAGTCAGCTGGCTTTGGGGCGACCGCGAGAATGAAGCCTTCCAAGCATCGAAGCGAATGCTGCTCGAATCAAAAGCTCTGATGCACTTTGATCCAAATCTGCCGATTCGTCTCGAGTGCGACGCTTCCGCGTACGGCATTGGCGTGGTTCTCAGTCACCGGGTGGGCGGTCAGGATCACGCGATCGCATTTGCTAGCAAGTCGTTGACTTCAGCCCAGCGAAACTATTCTCAGCTGGATAAAGAGGCACTAGCCATAATCTACGGTGTCCAACGCTTCCACCAATTCCTCTATGGGCGGCACTTTACGATTGTCACTGACCATCAGCCTCTGCTGGGATTGCTGGGCCCAGACAAAGAGATTCCGACACGTGCGGCTGCCAGGATGCAGCGATGGGCCATCCGTCTATCTGGATACCGGTACGCCATGGAGTTCAGGCCCACCCAGAAGCACAGCAATTGCGACTCTCTTTCTCGATTGCCTCTAAAAGGAAACTTTATTGAAGAAGAGGCGGTGCACTCGCTCACGCTCGAGGAGGACTCTTCCATTGCTGTGACTGCGGCTTTGGTCGCCAAAGCAACTCTGGCTGACCCTATACTGTCCAAGCTGCTTCGCCTTCTGCAATCCGGAGAGCGACTATCCGGCAAAGAATTTCCAGAGTTCGCTCATCAGCAAAACGAGATGACCATCGAAGCCGGCTGCTTACTCTGGGGGACTCGCGTTATAATCCCGGAAGCCCTGCGCAAGGCCGTCCTACAGGAACTCCATTTGGCTCACACCGGTGCCAGTCGCATGAAAGCCCTGGCACGCAGTTTTGTTTGGTGGCCAGGGCTGGACAAGGACTTGGAGCAGTTGGCTAGAACATGCGAAACCTGCAAGGCTCACCAGTCTGATCCAGCCAAAGCTCCGGTGCATCCTTGGATATTTCCCAGCGAACCTTGGAGCAGAATTCACTTGGACTTTGCTGGTCCTGTTAATGGGCGAGTCTACCTGGTCATCATGGACGCTCACAGCAAATGGCCCGAGGTTCGTCTAGTCAAGGATACTTCAGCAGACAGCACCATCGCACATCTCTGTGAAATCTTCAGCCGTCTGGGCCTACCAAGAATTATTGTCTCCGACAACGGGCCTCAATTCATTTCCAGGGAATTCGCAAGCTTTACACGCAGCAACGGCATTCGGCATGTCACGTCAGCGCCTTACCATCCTGCTACGAACGGTCAAGCTGAAAGATTTGTACAAACACTGAAGCTGCACATCAGGAAATCCGGTCACTCCGCCGCTGCTTTGCAACGCTTTCTCTTCGCCTACAGGGTAACGCCGCATTCGACTACAGGCACCTCTCCCAGCGAACTGCTTCTGGGACGTCGGCTGCGCTCCAGACTGGACCTTCTGCGGCCATCTCTAGTAGACCAAGTGCGCGATCGGCAAGAGGCTGCCGCTGAGTCCCAGCGCCGCACCCGGTTCTTCGGGATCGGCGACAATGTTCGAGTGAAAGGATTCGGCAAGGAATCCGGCTGGCTGCCTGGAGTGGTCGTCGCGGCGTCGCAACGGAACTACGATGTTCGAGTTGGCACCAGCATCGTCCGGTGGCACGTTGACCAGATGCTGCCTGATTCGGCGCAGCCTCCGCCATCCGCCGCTGACTCTCAACACCTCGGCACCAGCATCTCGACTCCATCGTCGGCGCCTCCGGCTCTAGATGTTCTGAGCCCCGCGGCTGTCTCCGAGCCCGCTATCCAGCCACCATCGGAGGAAAGAGCCGCGGTCCCCACAGGCCCGGCAGACAAGGCGGCAGCCGCGGACGCGGACGTACCTGACCACTTGCCAGAGGGTGCGACCCGCCGATACCCGCCTCGAATTCGGTCATGTCCAGAGCGACTTCAAGTGGGGGTGTGATGAGTGACTGTGCGGAAGCTGACAATGATCTTGAACTGACTTTTCGCAAATTCTCCTGTCTTTCATGCAACCCATTATTACGTATGTTTCTCCAATACAAATTATTGATTCACTACTAATTCTAGTTTTCGACAATGCAATATTTCGCTATTTTGTTCGACACAATTTTATTTCCTTACTTTTTATCTGCTCTGCAATTGTGTTTGCTAATTCGATTGTTTTCCAATACTACAATACTACATGTACGCTATCGTCGATTCGCTTTTCGTAAAAATTCATCTCATTGATCCCACTTCCCCTTGGGGAGGGAAGTGTGAATTGGCTGTCTTATACCGATTTGAACTATACTGCTTTGTGCGTTTGGCTGCTCAAATTTAGCTTACCACTATAGACCCTCCCCCTCCACTGAACTGATCGATTTCTGTTTATACGTACAGTACTTCTTCGCAATGTACATCGTTCGTCCTAACTACATGTACTCAGTTCTATAATACAATATAAAGGACCAACGCGTCAGTTAAGAAACGCCGTTTACAACTTGCGGCTCAAGCCAATTCAATCGCTTCGTCTCAATCTCAATTCATCACACAGACATCTCTCACTCCATCTCCAGACATCTCTCACTCCATCTCCAGACATCTCTCACTCCATCTCCAGACATCTCTCACTCCATCTCTAGACATTATCTCTCACTCCATCTCTCACTCCATCTCCAGACATCTCTCACTCCATCTCCAGACATCTCTCACTCCATCTCTAGACATCTATCTCTCACTCCATCTCTAGACATCTATCTCTCACTCCATCTCCAGACATCTCTCACTCCATCTCTAGACATCTATCTCTCACTCCATCTCTAGACATCTATCTCTCACTCCATCTCTAGACATCCATCTCTCACTCCATCTCTAGACATCTATCTCTCACTCCATCTCCAGACATCTCTCACTCCATCTCCAGACATCTCTCACTCCATCTCCAGACATCTCTCACTCCATCTCCAGACATCTCTCACTCCATCTCCAGACATCTCTCACTCCATCTCCAGACATCTCTCACTCCATCTCTAGACATCTATCTCTCACTCCATCTCTAGACATCTATCTCTCACTCCATCTCTAGACATCCATCTCTCACTCCATCTCTAGACATCTATCTCTCACTCCATCTCTAGACATCCATCTCTCACTCCATCTCTAGACATCTATCTCTCACTCCATCTCTCACTCCATCTCCAGACATCTCTCACTCCATCTCTCACTCCATCTCCAGACATCTCTCACTCCATCTCTCACTCCATCTCTCACTCCATCTCTCACTCCATCTCTCACTCCATCTCTCACTCCATCTCCAGACATCTCTCACTCCATCTCCAGACATCTCTCACTCCATCTCTAGACATCCATCTCTCACTCCATCTCTAGACACCTATCTCTCACTCCATCTCTAGACATCCATCTCTCACTCCATCTCTAGACATCCATCTCTCACTCCATCTCTAGACACCTATCTCTCACTCCATCTCTAGACATCCATCTCTCACTCCATCTCTAGACATCCATCTCTCACTCCATCTCTAGACACCTATCTCTCACTCCATCTCTAGACATCCATCCCTCACTCCATCTCCAGACATCTCTCACTCCATCTCCAGACATCTCTCACTCCATCTCTAGACCTCCATCTCTCACTCCATCTCTAGACATCCATCTCTCACTCCATCTCTAGACACCTATCTCTCACTCCATCTCTAGACATCCGTCTCTCACTCCATCTCTAGACATCCATCTCTCACTCCATCTCTAGACACCTATCTCTCACTCCATCTCTAGACATCCATCTCTCACTCCATCTCTAGACATCCATCTCTCACTCCATCTCTAGACACCTATCTCTCACTCCATCTCTAGACATCCATCCCTCACTCCATCTCCAGACATCTCTCACTCCATCTCCAGACATCTCTCACTCCATCTCTAGACCTCCATCTCTCACTCCATCTCTAGACATCCATCTCTCACTCCATCTCTAGACACCTATCTCTCACTCCATCTCTAGACATCCGTCTTTCACTCCATCTCTAGACATCCATCCCTCACTCCATTTCTAGACATCCATCCCTCACTCCATTTCTAGCTATCTATCTCTCACTCCATCTCCAGACATCTATCTCTCACTCCACCTCTAGACATCCATCTCTCCCCCTATCCAATAATCTATCCCCTACAGTCGCCAATGGCCAAAAAGGACACCATAAGGGCTTCGGGATATTGTACAGCAGCAGAGGCGGCAGCAATGAATCTTTCCTGCTAAATCTTCTAAAAAAATCCGATATTTGATCCGAATGGTTGGGCCGCAAGTGTCCGACTTGCTAGATTCGAGTTTGGTGTGCCCAGCAGAAAGTTCTTAATTACAGATTGTTGTGCAGATAGCCAGCATACAGAGTGCCCAGCTTTGCTGCAACTTACACTTTGCTATCTTTTTTTCCGGTCCAGAATTTCTTTTCGCCGATAAAATCCCCACGACTGTTTTGTTACAGTTGGAGTGATACAATGGAATGCCATTTATATTCTGTATAGTGTACAAACATCCAGACTGTAATATTTTATAGCGATTGTTCAGTGGTACTGCAATCACATGCCATGTTTAGTCCAACTTTTAGGTGAGGCAAATGCACTCTTGCTGAAAAATGAAAGCTAATAATTTCAGACGCGAATGTCTTCATGGACCCAATTATAGGCCGCTTCTATTGAGTGGGAACTGGGAGAGGAGAGGGTAGGACCGCATCCTAAACTGTACAGCAGGAGTGCAGTGGAACCGGGGTGCAAAATGCCAGACTGGCTTCCATAAATGATGCTAAAAAGTACCGATGGGAAGGCCAAACGGCAACTATTACCAATTAGGGGCGAAACTGAACGAAGGGAGAGGGAATGAGGGGGATTGGGAGAGGGAATGAGGGGCAGATGGAGATTGGGAGAGGGAATGAGGGGGAGATTGGGAGAAGGAATGAGGGGGGATTGGGAGAGGGAATGAGGGGCAGATGGAGATTGGGAGAGGGAATGAGGGGGGATTGGGAGAGGGAATGAGGGGCAGATGGAGATTGGGAGAGGGAATGAGGGGGAGATTGGGAGAAGGAATGAGGGGGGATTGGGAGAGGGAATGAGGGGAAGATTGGGAGATTGAGAGAGGGAATGAGGGGGAGATGGGGAGAGGGAATGAGGGGGAGAGGGGAGAGGGAAAGGAAATGAGGGGAAAGGGGGAATGAGGAGGAGAGTAAAGAGGGTGTGAGAGGGAGAGGGAATGAGGAGATTGAATGAGAGGGAGAGAGAATGGGAGGAGAAGAAAACAAGACCCAGGACAGAGGAGAGTCAGAAAGAGAATGTTGGTGGCAGAGCTGAAGATCCAGGGGGAGAGAGACAAGAGAGTCCGGTGAGGCGGCAGCAGAAGTGCATGAAGACAATCGCCTTCTTCAGTGCCTCAAGCAGGCCATAAACCAGCAGGGCTGTTTACATAGTCCGCATCAGTCACTGATTGACAATGGCAGACAGTTGGGCATTTCTGGATGACTGGCGGCTCAGTCAGTGCGCGCCAACAAGGCCGGATTCAGAAGGACCTCGAAAGAAGAGAATGGGCTTAGCGAATGCAATAGGAGAGTTTCGTTAAATTGAGCTCTGCTTCAGCAGGAGCGGTGATTGATAGCTGGCTGTTGAAGCCGAAAAGTTTTTAACTGGACAATCTCTCTCTCTCTCTCTCTCTCTCTCTCTCTCTCTCTCTCTCTCTCTCTCTCTCTCTGCCGTTTCCTCCTCGCTCGGCCACTGTGTCCGGTGACTGATGTGCCCGGACACTTCGGCTGATGAAGGAAAAATTGGACTAAACAGGGTTGGACTCACAATGGGGAGGGAAAATTCCTATACCGAAATTTGGGAGCTCTCGTCCATCGTCAGTCACGGCTTGCTTTGAGGTTCTCAACGAAACAATGGAAGCATTTGGTTGGCGTTGGAAATTGCTGGCAGACACAGTACGCTGGGATTAGATGTAAAAAGCTTCCGACAGATACGGGAAGCTTCCGATAGACACGACAAGCTTCCAATAGACACGGCAAGCTTCCGATAGACACAGCAAGCTTCCGATAGACACGAGAAGCTTCTAACAGTATGGGAAGCTTCTACTAGACACGGGAAGCTTCTAACAGTATGGGAAGCTTCTAACAGTATGGGAAGCTTCTAACAGTATGGGAAGCTTCTAACAGTATGGGAAGCTTCTAACAGTATGGGAAGCTTCTAACAGTATGGGAAGCTTCTAACAGTATGGGAAGCTTCTAACAGTATGGGAAGCTTCTACTAGACACGGGAAGCTTCTAACAGTATGGGAAGCTTCTAACAGTATGGGAAGCTTCTACTAGACACGGGAAGCTTCTAACAGTATGGGAAGCTTCTACTAGACACGGGAAGCTTCTAACAGTATGGGAAGCTTCTACTAGACACGGGAAGCTTCCACTAGACACGGGAAGCTTCCACTAGACACGGGAAGCTTCCACTAGACACGGGAAGCTTCCACTAGACACGGGAAGCGTTTACCTTCCCGAGCAGACAGGAAGACACTGGAGATCTGCATTACAGGGTCAGCTACCCTACATTCGACTTAAAGTTAACCAGCCGAATTCAATCTGCTGGCTGTCAACTCTGGAACACGTGACCCGCTGCACTAGTTGGCAGAAGGCCAACCAGCCTATCAAGCCCAGTCCATAGTCAAGTCGATGAGCCGGTTCCGACAGAAAGGAAGCGAGAGTTACTATTCACGGAACCAACCCATCTGGCCTGAGGGAAGTCAGTATGCAATTAGCGAAAAACAAACTGTGTGTCCAACCTAGCTTAGTCGGTGTCCCCTCCCCCAGAAACTGGGTCTGCAGCCAATCTACATGTATTGCCAGTTTTAACCTTCCCATGGGGCCGCAGTGGTCATTTCGGTTCACCAAAGGACGGGGAACAACTTACAGATTCTGAACACTGCACATCGCCCTACTGTTTTTTACATTGGCTCGACTGCGGATGTCAGACCTAAAACTGGGACTACGTGATCTTGGATCCAGAATTGTGATTTTGTCTATCCAGAGTCAACCTTATATTTTCAATCTGAAATCAAGACTCACGATTTACATCGATTGGCGGTTTTGAACAATTTGGAAATTTTGTTTTTTAATTCAGGTGCAGAATGGATTCTGTGGAATCCAGGATTGGGATCTGGGATTCAAGATTGGCAGCTGGGATTCAGGGGTTGGCAGCTGGGATTCAGGATTGGCAGCTGGGATTCAGGATTGGCAGCTGGGATTCAGGATTGGCAGCTGGGATTCAGGGGTTGGCAGCTGGGATTCAGGATTGGCAGCTGGGATTCAGGATTGGCAGCTGGAATTCAAGATTGGGAGCTGGGATTTAGGATTGGCAGCTGGGATTCAGGATTGGCAGCTGGGATTCAGGATTGGCAGTTGGGATTCAGGATTGGCAGCTGGAATTCAGGATTGGCAGCTGGGATTCAGGGGTTGGCAGCTGGGATTCAGGATTGGCAGCTGGGATTCAGGATTGGCAGTTGGGATTCAGGATTGGCAGCTGGAATTCAGGATTGGCAGCTGGGATTCAGGATTGGCAGCTGGGATTCAGGATTGGCAGTTGGAATTCAGGATTGGCTACTGGAATTCAGGAGTTGGCAGCTGGGATTCAGGATTGGCAGCTGGGATTCAGGATTGGCAGCTGGGATTCAGGATTGGCAGCTGGGATTCAGGATTGGCAGCTGGGATTCAGGATTGGCAGCTGGGATTCAGGATTGGCAGCTGGGATTCAGGATTGGCAGCTGGAATTCAGGATTGGCAGCTGGGATTCAGGATTGGCATGTGGGGTTCAGGATTAGCATGTGGGGTTCAGGATTGGCATCTGGGATTCAGGATTGGCTTCTGGGATTCAGGATTAGCATGTGGGGTTCAGGATTGTCTTCTGGGATTCAGGATTAGCATGTGGAGTTCAGGATTGGCTTCTGGGATTCAGGATTAGCATGTGGGGTTCGGGATTGGCATCTGGGATTCAGGATTGGCTTCTGGGATTCAGGATTGGCATCTGGGATTCAGAATTGGCATCTGCTTAATTCTCAATTAAGTACAACGAGAAGGACATAGAGAGAACTAAGAACAGAAATTTTAGATCCAATATTGTAGAAATTTATTTTTTAAATTAATTAAAACAATCGATTTAATTATGGAAAATTTCTGGTCAGCGTAGTTTTATTGAAGTCACGCAAATCAGATGCTTTCTGCACAGCGCTAGGCTTGCAAATGTGGATGATTCTGCTGATAGTAGGTGTCAGCCTCGCATGCTCCTGGTGAGATTAAACCAAGAAATGATGACACAGTATGCGAAGAATTCTCATCCGCCTTTGAATAATTTATTTTTGCTTCTATATATGAGAGTTAGTTACGAAAAATTCTGCTATTTAGTCGTAGATTATGAATAGATAATCGGTGAATGGCGGTGTTGCCAGGCAGGCAGAGGTGCTCAGGCGTAGTCCCACTGGAGCGCGTCTCTCGGTATGATGAAGCACCAGTAAACCACGTTGAACAGGGCGAAGGCCATGGGGTAGGAGAACAGGAAGATCAGGTCCAGGCGGGCTGGGGTCAGGCGCCAGCCCGGTTGCTGCCGCCCCTGCTCCTGCGGATTGCGCGAGCACCTGCCGCCCGCTCTACCAGCTCGGTGGCGGCACCGGCAGAGGCGGCCGAACCGACCGGAATTGTCCGCCACCGATTCGGCCAGGTCGGCCCGGCCGTCGGCGTCGTCCGCCGTTAGCGGCATCAGCGTCTCGAGAGCGTCGAGCCTGCCGGACGCCTTGCCGCCGAGGTCCTGTAGTCGGCCTGTCGTGGACAAGCCCTGACTGTTAAGCCGTTCGAGGCGTTTCTTCTGCCGACGATTGATCAGGTTGATAGCCATGTACTCCAGCAGGGACAGGTGGATGAACGCGATGCAGCAGATGTGCCAGATGCCCAGTGCAGTGATGTAGGACACGGGAGGCAGCTTCCGCTCCAGGGCCACTGTCTCGGTGAGGAGAGCCAAGAGGCTCAGCGTTGATAGAGATACTCGGGCAGGAGCTGCGTTATAATCAATAGCGAATGAGGACCAGGTGATGAGCACTATGAGAATGGACGGTAGGTAATTATTAATTAAATAATACGAGTGTTTCCGCCTGAGAGTGAAATTTGCCATCAGATTGCTGAAGTTGCGACCAGTCAGCTGCGAGTAGTCCGTGCCGGCCATGTAGTTTCCGATTGGAGGGTGGAACTCGTTCAGGAATGTGGCCATTGGGCTAGAGAACGAAATGCCATTCGTAGAGACTCCTGTTGTTGTATCATTGTCCGACCAGCGCAACTCCAGATCGTCCGTGCTCATGCCGAAGCTGCTGATTTGCATCGAGCACGACTGGACATCGAAGGGAAAGTCCTCCAGGTCCATGTGGCAGTGAAGGCGCAGGTTCAGCTTCTGGCTGTACAGCAGTGATCCATTCGGCCACAGCCAGAGCAGAAAGTTCCCGGAGGGCAGGTCGTGCCTCTCGATGCTTTTAGCGTTCTGAAAGAACACGTCCGGACGCCAGACATCTTCGAGCAGCTGGCTGAGCACAACGCGATCCGGGTGCCCGCTGTACCGAAGCCGCTGATCCGACCAGCGGAGGTGCAGCACCACCTCAATGGAGAAGTCCATTCTCAGAACGTCGATGGGACCGAAGCTGTCAATGTGAAAGCAGACGTACACAACAGACGGACCGCCGCCCGGCGGCACAGCGCGGAAGTGCTTGTCGTAGAATTCTCGGTCGACAAGAGTGTGCGTGAACTCCGTCAGGCTGGTGTTAGGGTGCTTGGCCACTGGGCTGGCCCTTTCAGTCACCTTTTCGGAGGCGGCAATGCTGGTTGTGCACAATTGTAGCACTGTCAGCAGCATGGAATACTGAGATGGCCATCGCCTGTGCTGCTTCCGCTGCTCATGCATGCTTAGCAATGGTAAACTTACTTTGGACTATACTTGGTATTCAGATTGGAATGGGCGCTTGTAAAGTCTGGCTTCAGTTGAGCTCCCAGCAGTCAGTCTTTCGTCGTTGCATCAAGGACCTTGTTGAGCTGCATAAGTCTTGAATGCTTTTTTCGTCTCCTTCTCCAGCTTCTTCAAATGCCACCTCTGCATAAGCAGGTGCAAACCTAGAGAGAGCTCGGGGGCCGATAAGCAGCGGCGAGATGAAGTGGACTGTTTCTTTATGGAAAGGCGGGACACTGAACAACAGTATGGGGGAGCGACGGGTGCCGCTAGTGGGAGCATGGGATTGGGGAAGTGGGCGAGGCCACAGAGCTCAGCCAACCCGCTGCTCCCTCCCCCCCACCGATTCCTCCCTCAATCTCTTTGCGCCGAGCCAATTCCCAAGCGGTAGATTGCAGCAATTGTGCGACGCGGCGACTCTCGCAGACTACTATAACAATTGAACCCAGGCCGACAACTGGCCCCGGTCGGGAACGAGAAGTGTTCAGACGGTGCGTGGCTTGGAAGCAATGGTTCAAGAGAAGAGAGAGAAAAGAAAGCTGGATAAAGCTATACGCAATGTTTGGAGACTATACTCATGATCTGGCTGGATTATAGCTGGTATGGCTATGGCGGCATAAAAGAGGACTCCAGTTTGGTATACTTTATGAGCCAGAACCGCGCAGGATCGGTATAAGTCAAGAGGCTATAAAGCTCTGCTGCGTGGGGGTTTCTGAGGGTGGCATGGCCTTGGCACCCTGTCATGCCTTTGTGGCACACTTTCCGGCTGCTTCCCGTCTGCATGCGTGGCCAAGAAGCCCAAGGGAGGGATCGCAGCTATCGCCTTGACGCACATCTAAAACTGTAGCTGCATAGCTGAAAGCCGCATGTGTTTCCTATCTATCTGAGCAGAGAGAGAGAAAGAGAAAGAGAGAGATTGGGAGAGAGAGGGGGAAGGTTTCTCACCCAAATTTCAACCGGCTGTTACTCGGGTTGTTGCTGAGCAAAATATACAAAGCACTGCACTGCGCGCATGCGCCACTTTTTGAGATAGTGCGAACCAGGCAGAAAGCCCTACTAATAATCCAGTAATGCACATGCAGTATAACATGTAGTTTTATTCTCTATTTGACTGTGTTGAATTCTATATGGTTCTGTAGTAATAGAGACAAAAAATCTGCGTTATATTTTATACTCCGACACTGATGGCAGAGAGCTCGAGAGGGATGTGTGAATTCAGCTGAGCCTGTATTGATTAGAATGAGGTCATGCTGCCGCGGCTTCATGCAATCGAGGCGCTAATCGAAGGACCACTCTTCGAAGCTAGCTGTGTTGGCATTCGAGCTATTTTAATAACTGGTAAAATGAAAATTTAATTTTGAATTGCTAAACGCTGCTGTTTTTCTCTCGAATTCGCTAACACGCAAATACAAACTGGCAGTCCGAAAAAACGATACATTTAAATTTTTGAAATTTTAGACATTCGATCATAGATCATTCAAAACCAGCTGTGTTTTGTCCAAAATCAAGGTGTCAGTTAAGCAGGCAGAAACGCTAGCAGCCATTTCTTGATGCGCTTAAGAAAAAACGAAAAATTCATACCTTTTAATTGTACTTAATGCCCTCTATTGAACTTGTGATGACCGGAACAACGGATTAACTCTATCGGCAAAGCCGTCAAAGCGAATGTTTTTCAGTGTTTAAGATTCAAAGATGAGCAGGCATATTAGTATTAAGATTAAAAGCCAGGGGGGTGTTTCTCGAAACTCACGTAAGTTCTATGGTAAGTTAGATCGTAAGAAAGAAATTTACGTGTAGCGTAAGTTTGCTCGTAAGACGCTTTCTCAAAACTCACTTAGACTTTGCGTGGCTTACGCTGTTCGTAAGTCGTATCTGAAACGAAAAGTTGCATGTCTATGGTCATAAATCTGCAAATATCTTTACTTAGTCTATCGTAAGTTGCTTTCGAGAAAGACCCCTTCGATAAAGTTTAACTTGACTTGGCTTGACTAAAGCTTCACGTACTATGCGATTAGTGCTTAAGTGCGTCTTACGACTGATACCGAGCAGTCGTATGGTTAAGATCAACCTTACGAAAGACCATAGACATACGAACGTTTCGAGAAACAGTCTTTTGCGCAAAGTTACGAACTCGTAAAGTTGCGATCAATCTTACATGTACGCATAGCTAACTTGCGAGCCCTTCGAGCAACCCGTATGTGTAGCTTACCCAACTTACGTACGTCTATGGTCGATCGTAAGTTGCTTTCGAGAAAGACCCCCCAGAGCGGTAGATATTAACGATGGTATGCGACCGAGGGAACTGTAGAGTGCGAGATATAGCCAAAAACTAAATACTAATGTGACAAGCTTTGACTGGGGCTACGTTATGTCCCCCTGTACCGGGAGTGACGTGAACATTGATACGAACAGTAAGAACATTTCCTAATATTTTGTTGTGAAAGAGTCGAGGCGAGAACATACGCTATAGTGTTATCAGAGGCTGTTTAGCATGTCGTAACGTTTCAAACAATGACACGTGATGGTCGGTCACGGAACAAAGCGGTCGGGGGCCCGTCGCCGGCGATTGGTTCGACGTGGGGATGCGCCTGAAGACTCAGCAGGGGCCACCGGGTCTTCCTGACGGCCGGTTGTGCTTTCGGGCTGCGTTTCCGGGTCCGCATCTGTCGCATTCCCGGAGCTATCAGCGGCATCCTCCTCCGGATCCTGGTTCGGGTCTGGTGCTAGCTGGTTGGTACTGGCGAGGCGCAAGTTATCTCCATCGCAAATCCAAGCGGTGTTGCGGCCTTGGTGCAGGACGTACTCTACACGTTTAGGCAGCTCATCGTTGGTCAAGTGATACAGCACGCTTTCACCTTGCTGGAATGGCGAGACCGTACAGGGACTCGGATTGGCCGACCGAAGACCAACTCGGCCGGGCTCTTTCCACGAGTGTGCGACGAAACTCGGTGGTGCAGCAGAACTCTCTGTAAAAACGGAGTGAACTCTGCGTGGGTTATGCGATCATCCCAGGCACGCAGGGCGCGCTTGACAGTTTGCACGGCCAGTTCGGCGGCTCCATTAGCCTGGGGGTAATATGTTGGCGATTCGAGTTTGCGAACCCCGTTTGCCTTTAGCCAGAGGCGCACTGGGTCGCTAGTAAACTCTGGAGCATTGTCGGAGACCAGCAACTCAGGGATTCCGAAACGAGTGAATACGGTTCGAAGCGATGAAATTACAGATTTTGAGGAGCGATCCTTGCATGGAAACGCTTCAATCCATCCTGAGAAAGTATCGACGCTTCGTTGTACAAAGGCCCACTCCTTATGCAGTTTTTGGAAAGCGTACTCGGCAGATGGCCATGCGTGTCGTTCTGGTGATAATCTTGGTCGCAACTGATTGCAGATCGGACAGTTACGGACGAAGCGTTCAACATCTGCGCGCATTCCTGGCCACCAGCAGGACAAGGCCATGTAATTGTAGGCGGAGATGTAGCCTGAGTGGGCGGTGTGCAGTGCGGAATGCCTCGGCTCTCAGCGTGATGGAATAAATATGCGACGCCCATAAACAAGTAGACCACCTTCAATGGTGAGGCTGTCAGAAACCTTAGCGAAGGGTCTTTCCGCCTGAGAGCAGCCCGTCGACCTTCCAGTTTTAACGCGATTAATTACGCTCTGAATAACTGGACCCATCTCCAATTCTGCTAGAATGCGGTGCTGTGGTACCATGAGCGTCTCAAACGCGACGCAGTTTATAGCATCGGACAGCTCTGCCGTATCTGCCGATGGGTCAGTAAAGCGTAAACGAGACAGAGCGTCTGCGTGAGGTATTTTGGACCAGGGCGTGTATTGATTTTAGTAGTCATAGTGCTTCATTGCAAATGCCCATCTCGAGATGCGAACAGATGTGTTGGTGGGCACGCCATGCGACTGGCCAAACAAACGAATCAGAGGTTGGTGATCTGTCTGTATGGTGAATTTTCGGCCCATGAGATAATGCTTGAGGCGATTGACGGCCCAGAATATGGCCAGCGCTTCCCGTTCGATGTTCGCATAGTTCTTTTCAGCGCTGGACAAACAACGAGATATGAATATTACTGGGTGACGTCTTGCGTGACGACGCCGGCAAGTGCACCTTTAGAGGCATCAGTTGTGAGCGATAACTCCTCTAGCGAATATGGCTGGACCACAGGTGCCGACGAGATTGATCCTTTTTAACGCTATAAACGCTTTATCGCACTCGGCTGACCAAACAAATGTGGCGTCATCACGCCGGAGGTTATGTAGGCACTTCGTTTTGCCAGCAAAGTTTGGGACCAGCCGGCCAAAGAAATTAACTAGACCGAGAACCTGCTCCAGTTCCTTGCGGTTTGAAGGCGTGGCTATGTCCAAGATCTTCTTGACGATAATTTTGACGTGGTTATGTAATTAGAATTACATGCATAAATAACGGACTCGTTCAACAAAATAAAATCGCTTTTGCCCAAAAGTACCTCTTGGGCCAGTATGCATTGTTGGCGACAGTTCAACTTCCGATTTTTCCTGCTCCGAGTTCTCCCGACTTTCAATGCAACTAAATTCTTAAATAGTGACTTTGAGTTGTTCGATTCGTGCTCAATTCCACACCCAGCTTCTTTCGGGTCATCCACAACCACCAAAATTTTCCTCCTCTGACATTCAAGCTTTTCGTGCACTACCACATCCCCCAATTTCGAGATATTTGATCCCACAAACGAAGGTTTCTAATAGTAAGTCTGGTGAGTTTTCTTGCCTCGTTCATTCTTTAAACTAAACATTATGGTTCTTATTAAAAAATATACAGAAAGACAGTATTATATTAAAATAATAAAAAATATAAGAAAATCATCTAAAAATTTTAAAGCAGTAAAAACACGGTCATATTTTTGTTAGAATACAATTGCAGAAGTTATATTGACCACTTCCGACGATAACGTTCGTTGCTTTTCTTCTTACAGGTCGCACTCTATTCTTCGACCCTTATTGTCGAATCTGAAGCTACTTTGGACGTGATTAGAGTATTAAAGAAAATATAAAAAAATTGAAAAAAGTTTTCTACCAGTGTTTGGAACTACTACTAACTTCAATTGACCAAAATGGCCTTGCCAAGCAACCAAGCCCAAGGAGTGGCTACAGGTGGTGGTCAGCCAAGCTCTTACCCCATGGCTTCATTGTATGTGGGTGATCTTCATCCAGAAGTAACCGAGGCGATGATATTCGAGAAGTTCTCTCAAGCTGGTCCTGTTCTATCCATTCGAGTATGTCGTGATATGATCACTCGCAAGTCCCTGGGCTATGCTTATGTTAACTTTCAACAGCCTGCTGATGGTAAGCAATTTAAAACATTTAATTATAGATTGCATTGAATTTGGCTATGTAGCTACTATACCATAGGCATAATACCAATTTAATCATTTAATAAAAAACTACACTAAAACTTGAAAAAAAATTGGCAAATTGGCAATCCTTCAGTTTATAGCAGTGCTGGGGCTAGAGTTCCAGCACTAGAACCCATTTTCTAATGGCTAGGGATCTGGCAGTGCCATTATAATATAGACAAAACATTATATATTTCTTTCTACAGGTGGCTGATATAGAGATTTTGTTTTGATAAGATTTAAGACAATATGATAAGATTTGAAACAAGATGCTTCTATAGGCCTAATGTTTAGACTTCTTTAAGATATGTTCTTAGTAGTTTTTTATATGCTTTTATATGGCACTGCCGGATCCATAGCTATTAGAAAATGGGTTCTAGGCAGGAACTCTAGCCATTACCTTAGTTTATAATCACCTTATTATTTTGCCAGTTTTGGTTTATAAGCACCTTATACTTTGCTCATTGCAGCATAAAAATGGCATGTTCAAAACTGAAAACAGGCTGACAAAAATATGCAATATTGAAAAGTGCAATTTGTTGGATGGTGCATATATATTAGCTTTAGTATATAATCATTTGAATATATGATGGCAAATGCATATACTGACTTAAAAATGATTGTAAACCAAAGCTGGATAAAATTAATATTGTACATAATGCACATGCACTTTGGATAAAGGTAATATTACTAGCTTTGGTTTGCAATCATTTCAATGGATAGAATATGTGAAAGTGATTGTAATGTAAACCAAAGGTGAAAAAGATGCAAAGGTAAGGAAAAGGATTTGCTACTTAACATTTGACATGATCAAACATGAGACTATTTGACACCTTTTCCTATAGTTGCTTAATTGGAAACATGTTTGGGTGATCCTAAACTAAAGGTGATATATAAGTTACAATAATCTTATTATCCTTTGAAAAAGGCCCAAAACAAAGTTCATTTTCCAACTTTTAATTTGTTTTCATTTAAAACTATTGTTAGTTTTTATGTTTTACAACTGTTTAAACAATTAAAGTGATAATTGTAACTGAGATAATTGTAAATTGAAAGAATGCTAGCATGTTTTCAAACTAAATAAATTGACCAAAACATGAGAAATCATAATAATAACCTTTTGCTAAAAGTCACTTCATTATAATGTTATATCCCAAGACCTAAGTTTGATAGTCTTATACTAATTATTGGCAACTAGCATTGACTTTTAACTAACTTAAATGTGGATTTTATCATATTATTAAGCCCATAAGTATAAATTTTCTGTTTTAAAGGAAAAAGATTGGCATGAATGCAAAGTGTGTCAAAAGAAAAATTCAGTGGCACCTTTTGCAAACACATTTTGGAAGAAAACATCTTGGGGAAATCAATAGACAATCATTTGTATAAGATATCATTGCAAAGCAAGACATAGAATCAAGTAGTGTTCTGCCATAGCTATAGAGTACTATGGCTATGAGATCCTATGGCAAATATATGATAAAATAGGTGCCTATGGCAGCTACAGAAACGCCTATAGTAGCTAGCTGCTCTTTTAGCTACAACTACAGAAATATGGTAGTTGCTGTCACATTCTGTAGATTCCTGTAGCTGTAGTTATTAATTTTAAAAAATTGAAAAAAATACTAGAAACAGGTAAGTAAAACAACGATACTTTAGTAAACTGTATTATCAACTTAGAAACATAGAGTATGCATAATAAAGTACAATAAAACACTAGCAAACTCTAATTTTTTTTAATGTGAAAAGGTTCAGCATTAGTACTTTCAGTAGCAATTAAGTATTGTTGCTCTGTAAAAAGACAAAATATAATCTTACAAAGGCAATCAAGTTTCTTTTATTTTCTAAATTTTTGTTGCAGTTGTTTTAAGCACCAGGTTATCTTCTTGATTTAAAAAATATTTTGTTTTCTAGATTTTTGGTAAAACTACAGCTACAGCTACAGGAACTATGGGAATATGGTAATATTGGGGTCCCTATGGCTACAGATTATAGAGAATTGGAATAAGCCATAGTTTTGCTTACATCTACGGCTATGGTACATAGACCCTCCTTACAGTAGAACACTACAATCAAGAAATGGTAAAACTTTTATAGCAAATGATGATTGAAGCATAAAGATGCAGCAATAAGTTTTGGTTGATCTTGGTTGAAGATTGTTGATCACTAGCATATAAAGTTATTCTTTTTACCTTTTATTAATAAAAAACTATGTTTAATGTATATTAATGTTATCAAAAAGTACTTGCCTCAAAAATTAACAATATAATGTCATGTTTAAAGACCCAAAAAATTCCAATGTGGCATAATTCATGACTTCGACAATGGTAACATGCCAAAAAATTAGCATGCCCTGCTACAAGGAGCACGCCAAAAAACTTTGCCAACTCTACTATAAAACTCAACTCTACTCTCTTAACAAAACTAAATATAAAAAGCAACATTTATTTATTTAACCAGCTGTGACTACTTAGCCTAAAGCACAAATAATTGACACTGTCTATACAATCTTAAGTCCAATTTTTAATGCTACTGGTATACTTAGTGATCATTATTTTCATTGATGCAGCAAACACTCAAGCAATATTTTTGTGCATTACAAGTGAGAAAAAAGAGCATTAAAACAGGCAATTATTTTTATTGCAGAAAAAAAGAAAACTACATTCTTTAGATTTACTACATGTACTATAGTGTGATAAAGTCTTCTTTTTCTAAGCCACTGCATGCAAATTCCTTGTTTCACAATGGCACCAGTGGTGCAGTGCAGCCATAGCCCATAGTTTAGCAAAAGGTTAAAATAACCTGATCAAGCACTCATGTGTGATGCAGCTCGCAGGCAGGTAGTTTAAAAATTAACTGTTGAATAAATACAAGTTTTTCTTAAATAAAAAGCAAATTTCAATGCTTGTTTAGCTGACTAGTGAATTTAGCTTGCCAGAATGCGTCAAACATATACTAATAAAACTATAGTCAGTTATATAAGCTATGCTATAACTACTCTCATTTCCAACAAAGCTTTATTGCATCAAATTAGAGCATTCTTTAATGGACAGAAATTGCATTTTGCCCATTCTTTTTATTAATTCACTTTAGCGAGCGCGCTTTGGACACGATGAACTTCGATCCGATGAAGGGGCGCCCGATTCGCATCATGTGGTCTCAGCGAGACCCGTCTTGCGCAAGTCGGGACAAGGCAACATCTTTATTAAGAATTTGACAAGCAGATTGACAACAAGGCCATGTTCGACACATTCTCGGCCTTTGGCAACATTTTGTCTTGCAAAATTGCTAATGACGAGACTGGCAACTCGCGCGGCTACGGCTTTGTGCACTTTGAGACTCAAGAGGCCGCCGACCAGGCTATCGAGAAGGTCAACGGTATGCTTCTGGCTGGCAAGAAAGTCTTTGTAGGCCCATTCGTGCCGCGCAAGGAGCGGCACAGCAACAGCAGCGATAAGAAGTTTACCAACGTGTTTGTTAAGAACTTTGGCGACGAGCTCACTGAAGAGAGTTTTCACACCATGTTCTCGGAGTTCGGCGAGATCACCTCGTCCAGGGTGATGTTAGACGAGACTGGCAAAGGCAAAGGATTTGGCTTCGTCTGCTTCAAGGAGCCAGAGTCGGCCGAGGCCGCCGTATCCGCGCTGAACGGCAAGGAGATCAACGGCAAGACTCTCTACGTCGGCCGGGCCAGAAGAAGGGCGAGCGACAGGCCGAGCTTCGCGAGAAATTCGAACGCCAGAAGCAGGAGCGAATGAATCGCTACCAGACTGGCGTTAATCTGTACGTGAAGAATCTGGATGACACCATTGACGACGAGAAGCTGAAGCCGAGTTCGCCTCATTTGGAAACATCACGTCTGCCAAGGTAAGATGTCTTTAATTGGGTCATTGC
>NIVC01000132.1:0-37500 GCA_002269645.1 Macrostomum lignano
TTTGCAAGACAACCGACATTTTTGAAAACTATAATAATGGTTACAAAAAAGGATGATATTTAGTTTTGCTTTTTAGTCTCATTTATTTTGTTGTTTCTGACAGTATTGTAGTTAATCATATTTATTGTTGATATTTCATCAATAAATAACAAAGCATGTGTTTCTTAATATACTACATATTGCAAGACTCCTGTAGCGACTCTACAGTTTCGACTGTTAATGAATGCATAACTAATTAGAGAATATTGTAATGGATATCAATTGCAATCATTGCATTTAGTCCTGAACAGCGCTGGATCGTCTGTTTAATCAACCCGCAGAAACATGAGTTACTATTCACTAGTAAGTGCAGATGATTTTTAATAGGCATGCCAATTATAGTAATAAAAATTAGGCATTGCTTTTCACAATCTCTGTGTACTCGGTAGCCAAGCTGGCAGCCGACTTGTTCACTTCCTCCTGCTGCCGAGCATCACCGCTGACCTTCAGCACTTGGGCATAGACAACGTCCGGGACCGTCGCTGCTGCCTCTGTCGATTGCCGAATGGCTCGGCTCGCCGCCCGACGTCGCACCCATTCAGCAGGGTGTTGCACGTCGATGCCGCACCGCTGCCGCTATTGACGCCCCAGAGTTCGTCGTCGCTGATAGCCCGTCCAGATCTACGTTTGCGCAGTCCTTGCCCGGCTGTAGGTTGCCATGGGAACCTCTGATGGCGACCAGCTGCCTCGCCTGTACTGGTCAGCTTGCGATAGGAGCACTCAGAACTGATCTCAAGCAGGCGAGCAGGAATGCCCCGCCACCGCTACGGCGATTACTGTTAGGCCGATTTTCCAGAGATCAACTCCAACTGCGAGAGTTCAATCGAGCTATAGCTCTTAATTCTTGTATTTGTAAGGTTTAAGATGTCACAATCAGAGAGAGGAACTCTCTGACTAGAAAACTGCAAATGTGCGCAAATTGACTTCACTTAAACCAGATGAATAAAACTTAGTCGCTAAATGTACTACGTGAATATCCGGGGTCGGCAAAATCCGGCCCGCGAAGCCTCTAATCATGGTTTGTGTCTACTGTTTCTTCTCAGCTCGATCTTTTCTCTCGAATCTCCTCTCCTCTCCCTTCTTGATCAATTCTCCCAATTCTCTCCTCGTGCACTCCTCTTCTCTCCTCTCTTCTCCCTCCCCTCTGGCCCACAGTCATGCTCTACATGTAGGTTCTCTATCTGGTTCTTGAGGTAAAAAAAGTTTGCCGCGATTCCTGATGTACATGTACGTGTTATCTGATAACATCTGATAGATGCGCAACCTTGGGAATCACTCGGCCGTTTCTATTGGCAACACACACATGTAAGTCGCTATTGGCTGAGAGCAGTCAGTCACGTGACTACCATTCTGTCCAATAGCGACTTACGTGTGTGTGTGTTGCAATAGAAACGGCCAGGTGAATCCCAAGGTTGCGCCCAAGCATGTGTTATCATAAGGCCCAATGTAATAACTAACTAATGCAGAAAGATATATAAATAAAAATATATGTCTCATGCCATGTAATACGGATATTTCAATGGCGACCCCCATACGAGCGTATGGCTGACTATCAGACTTATTGTGACTCACAATAATCAGCACGAACCCCTTAGGCCACATGCCTGACGATTAGAAAGTGTATGAGCGCGTACAGCTAATTGGCGCGCTTACATGTATATGTGCTCAGGAATCAGCGGCGGGCTTGTGGGGACGAAGGTCAAAGTTAGCCGCTCACCTTCACAGGCGCTGGCTGTGCCGGTCTCAAACAGTGCACTGTGCTCGGATTGAAATCTGGTTTGGTCTGCCTGATACACGGTGCACAGTATTTTCCTATCCAGAGCTTTCGCCGGAAGTGGCATCGGGTCAAAGCTCCAGGTCAGGGAGTTCAGCGAGCTGATCTCCAGGCTGCTGGCGTTTGTCCGACTCTGCAGTTGGATAGTTGATGAAATTGATCAAGGTAGGCGAGCATAGCAACTATTAATTGGTAATGCAGTAATACCCGGAAGGTCAAATGTACAATGTTCGCACAGCAAAATACTCCCAGCTGGAGCCGTATCGCAGATCCTCAGTTTCTGGGTAAGATCCTGTTTCTGGGCTACCCTAACCCTCCCCAGATGCTCAGTTGCTGGGTAACCCTAACATTCTCAGATCCTCAGTTGCTGGGTAACCCTAACATTCTCAGATCCTCAGTTGCTGGGTAACCCTAATATTCTCAGATGCTCAGTTGCTGGGTAACCCTAACATTCTCAGATCCTCAGTTGCTGGGTAACCCTAACATTCTCAGATCCTCAGTTGCTGGGCAACCCTAATATTCTCAGATGCTCAGTTGCTGGGTAACCCTAATATTCTCAGATGCTCAGTTGCTGGGTAACCCTAACATTCTCAGATCCTCAGTTGCTGGGTAACCCTAACATTCTCAGATCCTCAGTTGCTGGGTAACCCTAAAATTCTCAGATGCTCAGTTGCTGGGCAACCCTAACATTCTCAGATGCTCAGTTGCTGGGCAACCCTAACATTCTCAGATCCTCAGTTGCTGGGTAACCCTAACATTCTCAGATCCTCAGTTGCTGGGTAACCCTAATATTCTCAGATGCTCAGTTGCTGGGTAACCCTAACATTCTCAGATCCTCAGTTGCTGGGTAACCCTAACATTCTCAGATGCTCAGTTGCTGGGCAACCCTAACATTCTCAGATCCTCAGTTGCTGGGTAACCCTAATATTCTCAGATCCTCAGTTGCTGGGCAACCCTAACATTCTCAGATCCTCAGTTGCTGGGTAACCCTAACATTCTCAGATCCTCAGTTGCTGGGCAACCCTAACATTCTCAGATCCTCAGTTGCTGGGTAACCCTAACATTCTCAGATCCTCAGTTGCTGGGTAACCCTAACATTCTCAGATCCTCAGTTGCTGGGTAACCCTAATATTCTCAGATCCTCAGTTGCTGGGCAACCCTAACATTCTCAGATCCTCAGTTGCTGGGCAACCCTAACCCCCCCAGATGCTCAGTTGCTGGGTAACCCTAACATTCTCAGATCCTCAGTTGCTGGGTAACCCTAACATTCTCAGATCCTCAGTTGCTGGGTAACCCTAATATTCTCAGATGCTCAGTTGCTGGGTAACCCTAACATTCTCAGATCCTCAGTTGCTGGGCAACCCTAACATTCTCAGATCCTCAGTTGCTGGGTAACCCTAACATTCTCAGATCCTCAGTTGCTGGGTAACCCTAATATTCTCAGATGCTCAGTTGCTGGGTAACCCTAACATTCTCAGATCCTCAGTTGCTGGGCAACCCTAATATTCTCAGATGCTCAGTTGCTGGGTAACCCTAATATTCTCAGATGCTCAGTTGCTGGGTAACCCTAACATTCTCAGATCCTCAGTTGCTGGGTAACCCTAACATTCTCAGATGCTCAGTTGCTGGGCAACCCTAACATTCTCAGATCCTCAGTTGCTGGGTAACCCTAACATTCTCAGATCCTCAGTTGCTGGGTAACCCTAACATTCTCAGATCCTCAGTTGCTGGGCAACCCTAATATTCTCAGATGCTCAGTTGCTGGGTAACCCTAATATTCTCAGATGCTCAGTTGCTGGGTAACCCTAACATTCTCAGATCCTCAGTTGCTGGGTAACCCTAACATTCTCAGATCCTCAGTTGCTGGGTAACCCTAAAATTCTCAGATGCTCAGTTGCTGGGCAACCCTAACATTCTCAGATGCTCAGTTGCTGGGCAACCCTAACATTCTCAGATCCTCAGTTGCTGGGTAACCCTAACATTCTCAGATCCTCAGTTGCTGGGTAACCCTAATATTCTCAGATGCTCAGTTGCTGGGTAACCCTAACATTCTCAGATCCTCAGTTGCTGGGTAACCCTAACATTCTCAGATGCTCAGTTGCTGGGCAACCCTAACATTCTCAGATCCTCAGTTGCTGGGTAACCCTAATATTCTCAGATCCTCAGTTGCTGGGCAACCCTAACATTCTCAGATCCTCAGTTGCTGGGTAACCCTAACATTCTCAGATCCTCAGTTGCTGGGTAACCCTAACATTCTCAGATCCTCAGTTGCTGGGCAACCCTAACATTCTCAGATCCTCAGTTGCTGGGTAACCCTAACATTCTCAGATCCTCAGTTGCTGGGTAACCCTAACATTCTCAGATCCTCAGTTGCTGGGTAACCCTAACATTCTCAGATCCTCAGTTGCTGGGTAACCCTAATATTCTCAGATCCTCAGTTGCTGGGCAACCCTAACATTCTCAGATCCTCAGTTGCTGGGCAACCCTAACCCTCCCAGATCCTCAGTTGCTGGGCAACCCTAACCCTCCCAGACCCTCAGTTGCTGGGCAACCCTAAAATTCTCAGATCCTCAGTTGCTGGGTAACCGCCTGTAGATGCTCAGTTGCTACGCGGCCACCCCCGGATCCCGAGACGGTCCTCAGACATGCACAATTCACTCACTGAGCTGACAGACTGGGCGTCCTTGCCGACGCCGCAGAGAACGGAATTGGGCGGTGGAATCCCGCCGGTGGTCACCACCGTGACCCGGATGCTGGCCTGGTCCACCATGCAGCTTGAAATCTCTGTCTCAGCCGTGTCTGTCCGATGAATTTAAAAAAATGATGGCTACACTACCGATTCCTCACTGCCATTAATTGAAACACCCCATGACCGAAGCAATATTGTTGAATGATTACTCACATAGCACATCAGGCAGCGGGTGCTGCACATTTGACTGCACATGAACGCCTGACTGGTTCACCTGGCACACGATTGCCACATGCGTGCCCCAGCTGCGAGTGGCATTCAGTCTGTAAGTGCTTGTCTTCAGGGTGGTCTGAAGTGCATTTTTAAACTTTTGTATTTAGCAGCTTTATCAGTATTGCGCAGTGAAAATGCTCAAATCCCTTCCTTACTCAACACCATGCCGTCTCAGTTGTGTCTTCCCTAATTTTCGTTCCCACCAAGAACATTAACACCAATTCTCATACTCAGAACCCCAAATTCTCACACCCCAAACCCCAAATTCTCATACCCCAAACCCCAGATTCTCATACCCCAAACCCCAGATTCTCATACCCCAAACCCCTAATTCTCATACCCCAAACCCCTAGTTATCATACCCCAAACCCCAGATTCTCATACCCCAAACCCTAATTCTCATACCCCAAACCCCTAATTCTCATACCCCAAACCCCTAATTCTCATACCCCAAACCCCTAATTCTCATGCCCCAAACCCCTAATTCTCATACCCCAAACCCCTAATTCTCATACCTTAAACCCCTAATTCTCATACCCCAAACTACAAATTCTCATACCCCAAACCCCTAATTCTCATACCCCAAACCCCAGCTTCTCATACCCCAAACCCCAAGTTGTCATACACCAAATCCCTAAGTCCTATATCTCTATAACCTTCAAAATCTGTCGCCCCATCAAACGCTCTTTCGCCCCACATCCCCATTAATCTGGCAGCTGCTCACCGAAATTGGGTTTAGCGCAATGAACCCGTACACAGTTCTCAACGAGCAGGTGTGCAGCGTTGGCACAGGATTATTTTTTGACGAGTCAACTTTCAAGTCGAGCACAGCGCCTTCAATCCAGCGCTCTCTCGTGGGCACATGGAACACAGTGTTGCATTCATCTGCGAATCAATCAATATGGACTGCCTGATCGGAACACACGATTTTCAATGTTAGAAATAGTACTTCAGCACCGCACTTACAGACTAGCTGGGGCAGCTGCGCCTCTTTCATCTCTGGCTGCTGGGTGCCTGGCGATCCTTGGCTTCGCGAATAGCATCTGATCGAGCATCTGCTGATTGACTTATTGGCAAACAGGCGGTACTTGCTCAATAGGCTGAATGTGGGTATGCCATTGGATGAAGGAGCCGATGAAAGCTAAATGCAAATGGAGATATTGCTAAGTGCTATTTATTGCTATGCATAATACAATCAAAGCACTCAAAAATCAATTCTGATAGTTATAGTTAATCAACTCCCCTACCATCTAGAGTTCCCCGATTCCCCACCTCCCCCCTACCATCTAGAGTTCCCCGATTCCCCACCTCCCCTACCATCTAGAGTTCCCCAATCCCCGATTCCCCACCTCCCCTACCATCTAGAGTTCCCCAATCCCCGATTCCCCACCTCCCCTACCATCTAGAGTTCCCCGATTCCCCACCTCCCCTACCATCTAGAGTTCCCGATTCTCCCCCTACCATCTAGAGTTCCCGATTCCCCACCTCCCCTACCATCTAGAGTTCCCCGATTCCCCACCTCCCCTACCATCTAGAGTTCCCCGATTCCCCACCTCCCCTACCATCTAGAGTTCCCCGATTCCCCACCTCCCCTACCATCTAGAGTTCCCCGATTCCCCACCTCCCCTACCATCTAGGGCTAGCCCCAATGTCTCAAACCCATGTGAATTACACACACAATCGCAGAGCAATCTTACAATTTCGCTCTTGGTGGGTATCAGCTCGGTACCACTGGCTAGACACGGCCCAGTGAGCAGGCAGCTGTGCTCAGGTTTAGGAAACGCCGATTCAGTGAAGAAAACGATTGTTCTGAGCTGGTCAGCTGGCCAGTACTGCGACCGCGGCAGCTGCTCAGCCTCCGGATTCGTATCTCTAAACAAGAGCTTCACTGCTTTTGGCGGCTCTGTTATGGAGAAATATATTTTCTGATGTAAGCATGAGCGGAACAGTAACGCGTCCCTGGGTTCGATTCCCAGTTGAACTTGCGATTCGTGACACGGCCAATCCCCAATTATGAACGGATTGTGTGCACCTTGTGTGAGCTTTTGCCTGAGTAAAACTCCGAGAAATAACTAACTAACTAACTGACTAACTAACTAACTAACTAACTAACTAACTAACTAACTAACTAACTAACTAACTAACTAACTCACTAACTAACTAACTCACTAACTAACTAACTAACTAACTAACTAACTAACTAACTAACTAACTAACTGACTAACTAACTAACTAACTAACTAACTAACTCACTAACTAACTCACTAACTAACTAACTAACTCACTAACTAACTAACTAACTAACTAACTAACTAACTCACTAACTAACTAACTAACTAACTAATTCACTAACTAACTAACTAACTCACTAACTAACTAACTAACTAACTCACTAACTAGCTTACTAACTAACTAACTAGCTTACTAACTAACTAGCTAGCTAACTAACGAACTAAATTTCATAGTGACTTATTATGCATAATAATAAGTCTCTTGAATATAACTACAGTTAATAAATAAGAAAGACCTGCTCACCATGAAACAGGATGGTGTCAGAGATGCTGCGCAGTGCCCCAGGCTGACCGGAGCACCGGTAGCTGCACCGCAGGCCACACTGCGGGCATTCGCTCAGCATGAACAGAAACTCGGACTGCGGCCGACTGACCGGCAGCTGAAATTTTGCGGCTTGAAGTCGCGGCACACTGGCTGGCTCTGATTGACAAACAGCTTTGGAGTAATCCTGGGTCACTCCCCGACCCATAGGACACCATCTGCTGCAGAATCGTTAAATTGAGATTGCCTGCAAACAATGCAGCTTATACTCACCACCCGTAAATCCTGGACATCCTGCGAGCCTGGCTGCGTCAGCTGGCAGCTGGGCACTTCATCCTGCACAGTCAGCTGGCAGGGCAAGCAGGCTTTGACCAGCTGGGACGCCCGGCCGGCCCTCTGCTGGTAGAGGCCGTTGCGAGTGCAGTCACCAACTTTGCCGCTTCTCATTTCGCAGGTGAGGAACTCTGATGGCTGGCCTGACGGGTTATGATTGACAATATTGAAGCTGCAGGTGAGCTGATATCAGAGTCTCAGCTAATTACAATCGAGTCAGTCTGGGCTGCAGGTGAGGTGTTATCTGAGTCTCAGCTAATTACAATCGAGTCAGTCTGGGCTGCAGGTGAGCTGTTATCAGAGTCTCAGCTAATTACAATCGAGTCAGTCTGGGCTGCAGGTGAGCTGTTATCAGAGTCTCAGCTAATTACAATCGAGTCAGTCTGGGCTGCAGGTGAGCTGTTATCAGTGTCTCAGCTAATTACAATCGAGTCAGTCTGGGCTGCAGGTGAGCTGTTATCAGAGTCTCAGCTAATTACAATCGAGTCAGTCTGGGCTGCAGGTGAGCTGTTATCAGTGTCTCAGCTAATTACTTTCGAGTCAGTCTGGGCTGCAGGTGAGCTGCTATCTGAGTCTCAGCTAATTACAATCGAGTCAGTCTGGACTGCAGGTGAGCTGTTATCTGAGTCTCAGCTAATTACAATCGAGTCAGTCTGGACTGCAGGTGAGCTGTTATCTGAGTCTCAGCTAATTACAATCGAGTCAGTCTGGGCTGCAGGTGAGCTGTTATCAGAGTCTCAGCTAATTACAATCGAGTCAGTCTGGACTGCAGGTGAGCTGTTATCTGAGTCTCAGCTAATTACAATCGAGTCAGTCTGGGCTGCAGGTGAGCTGTTATCAGAGTCTCAGCTAATTACTTTCGAGTCAGTCTGGACTGCAGGTGAGCTGTTATCAGAGTCTCAGCTAATTACAATCGAGTCAGTCTGGGCTGCAGGTGAGCTGTTATCTGAGTCTCAGCTAATTACAATCGAGTCAGTCTGGGCTGCAGGTGAGCTGTTATCAGAGTCTCAGCTAATTACAATCGAGTCAGTCTGGGCTGCAGGTGAGCTGTTATCAGAGTCTCAGCTAATTACAATCGAGTCAGTCTGGGCTGCAGGTGAGCTGTTATCAGAGTGAAAAATTAGCCATGCAATAAATCTAATTACTGTTTCGTAAAATGTAGCACAAACAGCTGCACAATGAGACAGTTAACTTACTTTCCTCGATTTCCAGTCCAACAAAGTTAAATATTTTATCAGCTTGGTCGCGCACAAGCCGTCTAAGCAGTATGAAGCGAGTCAACTGCAATGGTTAATCCGTATTGATTGTTTTTTAAGTATGCATCTTCAATTACACTTTGATACTACCGGTATCAAAGTCCAAGCAAGTTCAAAATTTTAAACATTTTACCCTGGCGCAGTCAGTCTGGTGACAGGCGAAGTCCAGCTTCGCGCTTTCAGCATCATCAGCTCTGACGCGACCGCACTGGAAAATTCCATTGGTGGCTCCGTCAGCCGAGAGCCCTGCCAGGCTGGCCAGACAACGGGAGTTCGCTTCGGGCTGCAGCAGGCCGTTCGGCACCTGCTCACCGAGCAGCAGCACCTCTGTGCCCACCGCCCGGCGCTTCACTGCAAGTCAATAGATAGATAGATAGATAGATAGATAGATAGATAGATAGACAGACAGACAGACAGACAGACAGACAGACAGACAGACAGACAGACAGACAGACAGACAGACAGACAGACAGACAGACAGACAGACAGACAGACAGACAGACAGACAGACAGACAGACAGACAGACAGACAGACAGACAGACAGACAGACAGACAGACAGACAGACAGACAGACAGACAGACAGACAGACAGACAGACAGACAGACAGACAGACAGACAGACAGACAGACAGACAGATGGATTACATTCCCCAGGCCTGGCAAACACAGTGACGGCCACCAGTCTCGCAGGCTTGGTCAGCTTTATCAGCAGCCACTGATAGCCGGAGGCGTCGGGCTCCTCTCCGGAGTGGAAGTAGTTCCAGTCGCCCAGCGATCTCGGCCGCATCATGAAGCAGTAGTCTTCGTTACCAGTGTAGACGCTCGATTGCCAGGACTGAGCGATCTGAGCCTGCTGCACCGCGATTTTGCCATCTGAGTAAAAAAGGAAATTGCCGAATGCTTCCTTTCACTCGTAGGCCAAAGCTCAGATAAAGCGCACACAGCCCAGCAGTGCGCAACAGTGCCCCTTACAGCTCCCTAACAACAGTACCCCCTACAGCTCCCCAACAACAGTACCCCTACAGCTCTCCAACAACAGTACCCTACAGCTCCCCAACAACAGTACCCCTACAGCTCCCCAACAACAGTACCCCCTACAGCTCCCCAACAACAGTAACCCTACAGCTCCCCAACAACAGTACCCCCTATACTCGTAGCTCCCCAACAACAGTACCCCTACAGCTCCCCAACAACAGTACCCCTACAGCTCCCCAACAACAGTACCCCTACAGCTCCCCAACAACAGTACCCCTACAGCTCCCCAACAACAGTACCCCTACAGCTCCCCAACAACAGTACCCCTACAGCTCCCCAACAACAGTACCCCTACAGCTCCCCAACAACAGTACCCCTACAGCTCCCCAACAACAGTACCCCTACAGCTCCCCAACAACAGTACCCCTACAGCTCCCCAACAACAGTACCCCTACAGCTCCCCAACAACAGTACCCCTACAGCTCCCCAACAACAGTACCCCTACAGCTCCCCAACAACAGTACCCCTACAGCTCCCCAACAACAGTACCCCTACAGCTCCCCAACAACAGTACCCCTACAGCTCCCCAACAACAGTACCCCTACAGCTCCCCAACAACAGTACCCCTACAGCTCCCCAACAACAGTACCCCTACAGCTCCCCAACAACAGTACCCCTACAGCTCCCCAACAACAGTACCCCCTACAGCTCCCCAACAACAGTACCCCCTACAGCTCCCCAACAACAGTACCCCCTACAGCTCCCCAACAACAGTACCCCCTACAGCTCCCCAACAACAGTACCCCCTACAGCTCCCCAACAACAGTACCCCCTACAGCTCCCCAACAACAGTACCCCCTACAGCTCCCCAACAACAGTACCCCCTACAGCTCCCCAACAACAGTACCTACAGCTCCCCAATAAGTCAGGAATAAACTTACCACTACAAGCTGACATTGTAAACAGGAACAGAAGCAGAATCGCTAGGAAGCAGCGGTCAGTTGGCCGGCTACTTTGCATTCCTTTGGTTGTTTTCTTCTTCTAAACTGAAGTGAACAGAAGCAAGATATAGCTAACAGCTCAAATTATTGAATTAGCTAAAATCTGCAAATAAATGCCGTGAAAGCAGATCCATCTTAAATCAGAACCCAGCAGTGCCTACACACTGCAATATGCTTTGAAAAAAATTGAACATATATATAGGGACTGACTTTAATAACTTTTAGTGCGCTGTCTATAGTTATTTTAGGCGTAATTAAACCGTAATTAAAGTGCACTAGGTACAAGGTAAAGAAACGTATTTATGGCTTTGGACATGAACTCCAAATAAATACGCTGCCGTAGTCTATGGCCAGGGCCAAGTGAGAATATTTCTCATTTTATTTGAGAAGCCGAGCATTCAATTTAAAGACACGGCCAACCATACTTCAACCAAGGACAACTTGATCCTGCACCCGCCTTCTGACTGCCTATTAAAAAGTCAAATATGATACAAGTATACATTGGCAACTGAAAGCATACGCATACGGATGGGTCATAGAACAATGCTTTTAAACGAGCCTCATACTTTTTTCGCCATGAATTGGCTCGTTTCCGGTCCTGAGTTATCAAGTTGTCCTTGACTTCAACCCATGCTTCGACGATAGTCTATGGCCAAAAGCGTACATCGGGAGTGCATTGAATTCAAAATACTGAATTCAGACTTTAATCTCAGGTCAGTAATGATTAGCGACGCAGAAAGCGAACAAGTGATGGAGTGAATAACATTTTTGTGATGCACATAGCGAACAAGTCAAAAATGCAACTGTGAGTTGCGATTGTGACTAAAAACTATCAGACTACGTGTGCTTAATCAGATAGTTTCACGGGCCAAGCAGTGTGTGCAAACCAGGCTCCACTCTTGGCAA
Organism: Macrostomum lignano; assembly: GCA_002269645.1. Taxonomy (NCBI): domain Eukaryota; kingdom Metazoa; phylum Platyhelminthes; family Macrostomidae; genus Macrostomum; species Macrostomum lignano. The sequence continues at coordinate 11,801 of NIVC01000132.1, forward strand.
CCAAGCCTGAATCCTGTGCATGTGTGCTACAGACCATAGAGTATAGACTGTGTTTTGACTATAGAAGAAAGTACAAGTAGAAACTGATTGTGATTGGCAGCCTTAAAATGAATGCTTGAATTCTTAAATAAACTATGCTATAATTAGTTGTACATAGTACTTTCAAAAACAAAAAATCTAACAAAACGAATTTGCTTACCTCGTAATGTCGTAACACCACGTTAACTTTCGTTTGATTTTCACTTGTGCTTCTAAGGCCTTAGGAGTTTGGACAAAGTCTAAAGTTAAATCGCAACTGTCTAGCACACTGATAACCTTTCTTTGTCTTAATGTACACCAGAGTTTGAATGCCAGTGGAATTCCCCCAAAGCCAATAAAATCTATTACTGACTGTTTTTATTTAAACAACCGGGTCAACACATGTACATTGCCTGAAAGGGTCATTCGCGTGGCCATAAAATCACACGATTTTACATCAGATTCCCTACCATTCCGTTTGATTCACAAATAAGATAAGACGTACGCAGGTCAGAAAGGGTAGCCTAGGCATAGTGTACATACTGGTACTATGTACATACTATGTACGATTGCAATTATCCTTGCTTATCATTATATTATTTGCCCCTCTAATTTGCACTATTAGCAACATGATACGAATGGCGTTGTACCAATTTGTATAATTACTTTAGCTTGTTATGCATTAATCGTATTATTACAAAATAAGATTATTCTATAGAAATTTAAAGAATAGTATATTCAAAAGAATATTACTAATGAATTATTGTGAAACGCCGCAAACAGCCATGTATGAAAACAGAGTTCATTTTTTCTAATTCGGCAATCCAATTGGCTAATTTTGCGATTGCAATCTTAAAAAAGATCGTTCTTATGTAGGACGCTGAAGGCGTTGCGCCACAGACAGCCCTTTTGCGAATAGGTCGAGCTTGTCTGTCATGTACAAGTACAGTAATTAGCCAAAACCAATGAATAAATGAAAGCAAAATATTGATGCATTTTGCACCGAAAATGTAGCATACGCTCGTAGTTGTTGTAGCAGTAGGTTATAGCAAAAAGTGCAATTTAAGTGGCAAGCAGAAGTCGTACTTACCTATTGATTGATAGACGAATAAATTCAGACATTCAAAAAAATGTTTGATAATCGAGCAGCACTTTTGGAACTCACCTTTGCCAAGAAATATTTTACAATGGGCTGTTACTGCTTCGTTGTTCATTTTTTCGATGAAGAATTGACGGGCCACATAGGTTTAGACTTGGTTGAGAGCAATAAATATAGCTATCATGAAAATGTTTTAACACCTGTTTACATTATAGCATAGGAACTGTGGTGTGCAGCACACTTACATTGCTAGCTGCAGTTCAAGTACCTTCAGTTTACAGCAACCGTATTAGAGGCGCTAAAACTGAAACTGTTGATGGCTATGTTTCTAGAAGCAATGCTGTCGCAATCTTCCAACTGTAGCGTCTGCCAGAGAGTTGCATTGCATGTGCAGTTAACTTGTACAGTTTTTCGCATCGCAATTCGCTGCACAGTTTAGCTTGTATATGTTACACTGAGATGGGCCAAAAGCATGGCAAAGGACAGGCAGACCACTCCGTGATTGGAGTTCAAGTGTAGGCGCCAAGGTATTCTTACATTCAGATCGAACTTCATGATTATTAAGAATTTACAAGCCCGAATACAGTGTTCGCTGGCGCGCTTGAATTTTATTAATGCTGTTGGGGCGTACATGTAAATGAAAAACACAGGTCACGGAACCAAAGTCGCATACGTGGTCACAACCATAACTCCTGACAGCTTGTGCATAAGGAGATGCAGGCACAGTTACACTACTTCATATATATACGCTTCCAAACTTCACAATTCTATGAAGTGGACGAAGCGGATTTAGAACAAAAAACTTGCATTCTGCGGCCCCCATTGGGGAGGCAATAAAGAAATAAAAAATTGAATAAACTACTCAATATCCCTGGTAGGTTGTGTGACCTTGACCTTGAGCCATTGTTAGTATCCTAAGATGTTTAGCCAGCAATCTGGCCTAAGATGTCAGCACCCGCTGTGAGGTTTGGCATCAAAGCCTCTGTTTAAGCCATGGTTTGACCTTAACTCTCCGTTTGATGTTTGGCCTACTAACAACTAATCGAGCCTCGGAATCTCGATTACCCCCTCCTCATAAACCACAGCATTTAAACAGTCCCCTCCTGACAACATTTAGGCCCCCCGGAGATGAGCAGAAGAATGTACCGCGTTAACAGGAAACGGACTAAAAGCACTGTGAGGGATTATATGCTTAGAAAAGGAAAGAACGGCTTGCAGGGGTCCCCATTCTAACATCATCTGGACATTTTAATAAATCATGGAGTTACAATCGCGCCTGCAGAAACACTTGTCCAGCTTAGCAGAATGCTGTCTCGCTTCAATCTCCTTGTGCTCGTCCTGCTGCCGCGCTTGCATGTCGCTATGCCGCCAGTCCTGAGCCCTTTCGCCGTTATCTCCGATCAGTGTGTCTATGTCATCATGCAGCAACTTCAACTACACGTAGGGGAATTTTTTTCTCCCGCGTCGGGACATTTTCATCACGCACCCCATCCCGTTATGGGATTATTAATCTCACTTTCGTACGAATGTTATCCCGTTGTTGGCTCAACTGCGTGTTCCCCTTAATTCTATATTTTTTTCCTTCTCTACAGCTGCTGGACCCGGCGCGTATTTTAACTTTTCTTCTTTTGGTCCAGCCGAAGTCGCTGTGTAATATTGCTTACAAAAAAATCAATGCTCATTATGTGTAAAATGCTTATTTTTTCCCTTTCCCCTCTGGCTCTTGTTTTTCTGCTCCCATTTTTGCTCTCTCTACTTTGGTTGCGTTTGCCTAACTTCCTTTATTAACTAGCCGTAGCACCGCGGCCCGCCGAACATTCTCGCCGTATTATTAATAATTTAGTAATAACGCTTATCCTGCTCAACATTGAATTAATAAAGAACGATAATATCTAATTGCATTACTACCACATTTATACGTTAACATTAAGCCATAGCGTATCTTGAGTCTTTTGCCCATGGGGCGTAAAATAACCAAAGTTCTCCCAGCTCAAAGAAAGATCAGAGACTTATTCGTTCCGGTGTTGGCAGCAACTACCCTACTGAAAGTAACAAGCTCAGCCAATCGACACACTATTTTACGGAGTCAGAATCTCCGGTGTTTCATCGCTTTGAACGACCGCGCCGCTAACGACCGCTCCGCTACGATTACGACTACCCTCCCCCGGACTTACCAGTATGTGTATAACTTTGGCCGATCGATACCGACGTTAAACCGATGTTAAAATGTACATAGAGGGAGTGGGGTGGCTGCACACTGATGACAAGTAGAATGGGGTGGCTGACAGGGAAATCCACAAGGCCACCACAAGGCGCCTACCAATAAAAAGCAAGGCAAACTAAGCAAATGGCATGATTCTGCATTGATGACTCACTCGACACTCCTTACCCCTGTCTCTGTGCGCAACTACATGTGTATACTGTTTGCATTTAAAAACATTGCCGAAGGAAACTTTTGCCGACGCTAACTTTTCCCATTCAAAATACATTGCCGACGTAAACTTTTACCGACGCTAACTTTTCCCATTCAAAATACATTGCCGACGTAAACTTTTTCTATAAATTATATATTCTAATACATTGCCGACGTAAACTTCAAGGACCACTGTAGTACAGTGTGTACAGTGTACAGTGTGTGTACACTGGTCCTTGGTAAACTTTTGCCGACGCAAACTTTTCCCGTTAAAAATACATTGCTGTGGCGGCCAGACTGTACGCGACCGGCAGCACCAGTGCAGCCGCACTGGAAACCCTCCAACCTCTGTCTAGCTGAGGTGGGGTGGTTGCGCATCAGGCTAGCCGGCTCGCTAAGCCAGGGGGGTTGGCGTAGCCTATCACGCCACGCCCCCTGTTCGCACCTCCCTAGGCCCCTGATGAATCTCGCGCAGTTTGTGTAAATATGCTGCTGTAAATATTGAAATATAAATATATGCGCAAAGCAGCACAAAACTCTTCGCTGCCATTCCATCTATTGAAAAAAAGGCCTTCCGCCTCATTGGTGAGCCCGACTCCCAGCGCGGAACGCTGGGCCAACCTGGTCAGCCCTGTGCGGTCCTGGCAGCCAACCGCCTTGGCCGACTGCAACGGCAGCACAGCAGCCCCGCAGCATCGCAGCCCAGCAGCACCGCAGCCCAGCAGCACGGCAGCACAGCAACCATGGCAGTACCCCGCAGCACGAATCGGCCCAGTCAGCCCGCCCCCCGGTAGCTCCTGGGGTCTCGCCTTTCGGCCCCCGCGTTGGACCAACCAGCGCCACACGCTGCAGCTCATTCTATGTTAGCACCGCTGCTGCTAGCCTAACGTCCCCAGCCTCTGTGCAGGAGCATCGACCCATCTCACGGCGGCAACTGACTGTCGATTGCCTCGGGTGTGATTCGCCTCGCGCCCCTGCTGCCATCGGCGCCCGCCCGGCGCCCTGCCGCCTTCGGCGCCCGCCTCGCGCCCTGCTGCCTTGGGCGCCCGCTCCTCTGCAACTCCGCGGTCTTCGGCGCCCGGTTTTCGGCGTCCGCTCCTCGGCACTCTCGCTGCTTCGGCTACCGCCCGACGTTCGGGGCCTAGCTCTGTGCTGGGGGGAGCTGTGTGGCGGCCAGACTGTACGCGACCACCCTCCACCCTCCAGTCCTTTTGAAGGCATGAATGCCTTCCTCTGTGCCCCTCTTCTGGATATTTATATCAAAGGAGAGGCGGCGAAGAGCACTTGGCGTCTTTTGGATGCTGGGGTGGCCTTCAAGAAAGTGCGGGCCTTTAAGAAGCGGTCGCTTATCCCGCACTCTGACCTCTGCCTCAAGACTCTCGAGGAGTGTGACGGGCTTAACATACTCACGGACTCGATCCCAGCCACCCTTATCCTGAGCCAAAGGTATAAGGTCACAGCACTATTCAGCCTCGACACGAGGCGAGTGACAGCTGGAGCGATTCTGAAGTCCACTGTTACACTGACGGCTCAATGAGGCATGGTCTTTCAGCTTCGGAGCTTGCGTCTTCTTCAAGGGAGAAGTGGTGTGGAGCTACTCCCAGCACACTGGGCTCAACTCCAGTGTTTTTCAGAGCGAGGTGCTTGCCATCAGCTGCTGCGCGGCAGAGCTGCGCCAAAGGCAGCTCTGTCGGAATCTATTTTTCACTCTGACAGCCAAGCAGCCCTTCGGGCCCTCTGCCGCAGCACCACCAGCTCCAAATCTGTCTTGGACTGCAACACCCAGCTCAACGGGCTTGCGCTAGGCAACCGGGTGGAGCTCAGATGGATCCCGGGCCACGCTGGTTTTCTCGGCAACGAGCGCGCTGACCTGCTGGCTAAGGCTGGCTCCGCCGGCGCGCTGCTGGGGCTGGGCCGGGGGGCCCCATCCCCGCCTCAGTGAGCAACTCCCGCGTTAAGCGCTGGACTGATTCCGAGCATCTCCGCAGGTGGCAAGACTGTGCTGCCGTCCCCTACCCCTCTCCTCTCCTGCGTAGAGCCCTCAACCGCAGAGACCTCAGAGCAGTCAGCATGGCCCTCTCCGGGCATAGCTGCTTCTCTCGCCACCGCTTCCTTCAGGGCCAAGTACCCGAGGAGCGGTGCCCCTTCCCCGCTCAGGCAGTGAAAACGCCGAGCACTTTATCTGCCACTGCCCGGTTTTCACCAGGGCCAGGCTCACTCACCTCGGGCCAAACCCGGTTCCCTCAGACGTTTGCAGGCCCGAGAGCATCCCGCTGCTCGTCCGGTACCTCAGGGACACGGGACGAGCTTATTTCTTCCCCACCGCCGGTGAGGAGGACCGCGCTGCAGGCGAGACCGACGGGCCCCCTGAGCGACATCACTTCGATAGCAGTCATTGGTCTCCAGGGGCTAGGGAATGGGCGGTCTCCTCCGCCTCCTCGCTGCATCCGCCGGACGCCCCCTGCAGCTAAATCAAGTTAAGTCAACCTCCCTGGCGATCAATTCACTTCTTGAAATCGGTCGCGCAGCGCCCGGATGTCGCTAGTGTACATGTGTACGTGTAGAACTCTGCCGATTGATTCTCCAGCCACTGGTTGGCAAGGGGTTAGGTTCCTAGAGACTTATAGCTCTTCGTTAGACTCGAAATGGGGCCCGCGGAGCAGCCGCTTATTTACATGCAAAAGTTGACAGAGCAGCTTACATGTAATTATAAAGTTGGAGGGTGCCAGGGCTGGTGAATTGGCCAGCGCCGCGTCGCCATGGATTTTATGGTGGGGGGACAAAGCCGGGAATTCTACATGTGCATGTACATGACTGAATTTGTAGATGTACATTTTTTCAGAATCGGTATTTTTGGCGACGCATGCATTCATTTTGGCTCCGCAGGCATTTAGCAACAGTAAAAGGTATCAAAGCAACGAGTGTAACCAAAAGTGTCCGAACTACATGTACATCTATCAGCATCAAAGCGTGGCATAGCAGCTGTAGCTGGACCTGGAGCTGCGGTCTCAGGTTCTCTGAGTCTAAAACCGTGGCTATTATGTTCACCAGCCGCCGAAACTGGACGATCGAACCGCTCTCCCTCTATGGCAAACCCGTTGCCATGGAGAAACAAACCAGATGTCTGGGCATCACCCTCTCGACCACAGGTTGAACTGGACTCCACACGTCCAAACCAAAGCCCGCAAAGCTCTCGCGATTCTCGCGCAGATCTGCAAAGCTTTTGGCGCTACCTGGGGCCTCAGACTCCGTCGCCTCTGGTGAATTTACTCTGCCATCGTGAGACCGGCCATCTCCTTCGCCGGCTTCATTTGGAACAGTGCCCTAGAGGTGAAAGGGGTTCTCGATGCTTTTAAACAGGGTGCAAGGCCGCGCTTGTCGAGCTATCATGAGCACGGCTACTGCATCGTGTATGGAGGGAGAACTGTGATGGCCTTCTTTCCAGCACACCGGCACCTGCTCCACTGATTTCCAGAACGAAGTTCTCGCATCAGCTCCTGCGCCATCAGCGCGTCTGGGGGAAGGAGATGATCCTCCGCTCGGTCAAGCGGCGATCCACGCCCTTGAGCGCACACCATCACCTGCTATCGTACAGTCCTCGACTGCATCAGGCAGCTCAACCGCTTAGTCGCATCTAACAAGGTGTCCCTATAAGGTGGATCCCCGGGCACTCGGGCCACTCTGGCAACGAGCTGGCCGATCGCCTGACCAAGTCTGACTCGACCGGTTCTTTTACTGGTCCCCTTGCCCGTGGCCCCCCCCCCCAGATGCACGGAGCCCCCTGCAGCTAATTCTAAGTAAAAAATTCCCTCTAAGATGCACATGTACACCACGGGAGAGCTCTAATCGGACCTTCACTTCCCCATCCCCATGCCGCTTCGAATCCATCTAGGAGGAAAGACATTAATTTATCCAAATTCTGTTTTAGAAATTTATTTATGCATGCGAATAACCGTCAAAAAATTGGACTAAAAACGGTTTTTGTCAAACCGCTATAAACTGCGAATATTTCAGTACCTACCTGTTACTAAAAGAAGACGAAGAGGGTTTTATAGTGTGCAGTAGTTTGTTAGTGACCTGTATTTAGTAGCAGTAGCTGGAAAGGAGCGATGTGGCATTAGATTGGTGCTATGTCCGCAGTTTTCAAATGCAAGTACATGTAAACCTAGAGAGGGCATACTTCTTCAACCCATCGCCGCATGCAAATGTCCGGCTGGCAAACGTCGGCTGGCAAACGTTGGCTGGCAAACGTCGGATAGCGAACGTCGCTATCCCTTCCATCGGCAATGTATTTAAAGAGGAAAAGAAGTTAGCGTCGGCAAAACTTTACGTCGGCAATGTATTTTGAATGGGAAAAGTTAGCGTCGGCAAAAGTTTACGTCGGCAATGTATTTTGAATGGGAAAAGTTAGCGTCGGTAAAAGTTTACGTCGGCAATGTATTTTGGACAGGAAAAGTTAGCGTCGGCAAAAGTTTTCGTCAGCAATGTATTAGAATATATAATTTATAGAAAAAGTTAGCGTCGGCAATGTATTTTGAAATGGAAAAGTTAGCGTCGGCAAAAGTTTACGTGGGCAATGTATTTTGAATGGGAAAAGTTAGCGTCGGCAAAAGTTTACGTCGGCAATGTATTTTGAATGGGAAAAGTTAGCGTCGGTAAAAGTTTACGTCGGCAATGTATTTTGAATGGGAAAAGTTAGCGTCGGCAAAAGTTTCCTTCGGCAATGTTTTTAAATGCAAACAGTATATACATGTAGTTGCGCACAGAGACAGAGGTAATTGGAGTGTCGAGTGAGTCATCAATGCAGAACCACGCCATTTGCTTAGTTTGCCTTGCTTTTTATTGGTAGGCACCTTGTGGTGGCCTTGTGGATTTCCCTGTCAGCCACCCCATTCTACTTGTCATCAGTGTGCAGCTACCCCACTCCCTCTATGTACATTTTAACGTCGGTTTAACGTCGGTAAAAACCGATCGGCCAAAGTTATATATATCCGGACTTGAGAACCCGGCTGTCGGAGTAAAACAGGGGAAAGAAATTCGTTGTGATTCGTCTGCGCGATTTCCGGCTTTATTCGTGCGAACTCAACGCCGGCGGCAATTCAAACGTGAAAACCGCCCCACCTCAATTTCAAAACCAACCTATTCCTATTCCAAGAGAAACTTTCTCCACCCCCACCTCAATTGAATGAATGTCAATCGGGATAAATGAGTTGAGCACCTTTAATGATGGCAGCAGCATATTAAATTAGCCTAGACCTTTTTCCTATGTTGTAGGCCTATTTTTTAAAATGGATTTATGCTTTTTTAGTTTATAGCTCCCTCCCTATTGATATTTTAGGATTTTAGCCATTAAATTTCTAGTTCAAATTCAAATATTGCATCTTTTATATAGCCCAACCTGCCAACCCCAACAATAATCTAGACAATACAAGTCTTCTTAGGCGATATGCTTGTAAGCAAGTAGTTCTAGATTATAGCATGTAAACTGTGTTTTTAGTGTTTTTGACAATTTTCAAACTTAAAAAGTTTAAACCTCATTTTTAGAATGAATTAGATTAGCACTGCACTGGCTAGGGCCTAGATAGGTCTGTGTTGTATGACTATGATATGATGAGTAGGTACTCCAATGAGTTTTTAGATTCCAATAGTTTAGTATTCCAATAGTTTTTAGATTCTATTTGATAAATCTCTTTCCTTATTAGGCCTAGTAGAATAATACCCTACTTTTGAAGGTTGGACTTAGTTGGTCAAATGGGCCTATTTAATTAATAAATAAAAGTCACAAAACTTTTTATATTTTAAATCCTTGTGTATCAAAAGATTAATCATGGCTTATCAAGAGTGCAAAAAAGACCCTGAACTAAAAAAATTGCAAAAATGATACAATATTATAGATAAGTAGGCCTACTAAAGTTAATAATTTATTTAGCATTAATTTAGCACAAGAAATGCCTGCAGACAAATTGCTTGCCAAGATTTGCCTGCAGAAGATTTGCCCATTGACTTGAGATTTGCCTAGGCCTACCAAGAGTTGCCGCCAAGATTTGCCCATAGTGCAATTTGCCGGCAAGTGAATTGCCCACAAGCAAATTGCCTGCCAAGGTTTTCCCGAAATGCTTTTTTCCTGCAACACATTTGGCAGCTAGAATCTGTCTACATTGCCCCCCCCTAAAAATATGCATTTGATATGCAATTACTATCAAAATATTTTTATCATGTAAATCTCTTTATTAGTACTTACTTAGCCTTAGGAAGGCAATGCAGACAAAATCTGCCATGTGGCTAAATGTGCTGCAGGAAAAAAGCATCGCAGGCAAACTTTGGTGGCAAAAAACTTAGTGGGAAATTTGCTTGCAGGCAATTCACTTGCAGGCAAATTGCACTGCAAGCAAATCTTGGTAGGCAACTCTTGGTAGGCAAATGGTTGTACAATCTGAGGTGTCAAATCAAAAAGAGAAAAGGGACAAAAGTATAAAAGACCATTAAAAATGGGGGTGAAAGAGACAGAGAGAAAGAGCAAGCACAAAAGAAGGAAATATAAAATGTATACAAAATACACAAACTAATCAACCTCAGAACACCCTAAGGTGACTTGCCCTGCTATGCAAGAGCTGAACATTGACGCTAGGGTTTTGAGCCTTAATGTGCAACAATTTCAGAATGCCAATCCAATACTCAGAATTAGAACAATTGATATTTTTGAAGAGCCCAATTCATTCCTATCATAGCAGCTCTTGCACTCCAGAAGGTGGTCCTGAAAAGCAGATTTCTTCAACCAATGCTCCCTAACTCTAAAGACTAATGTGCAAGTGACCACCTTGACTGTGTGAAAAAACAATCCTAATTGTTGTTTTGCACCATTTCCAAGAAGATCTCTAAGTTTTTTTTTATAGGTTCGAAGGGACACTATAGAAAAGGCAAGACCATCACAGGGTCATCCAGCTTTTCACCCATGATTCTGATGCACCTTGCCAGTAACCTCATCAGTAATGAACTTGCTAATCAAATAACTAAAATGAGATTTTTAGAGTATCCGTTCATACTTAAATTTCTAGTTAAGTTGTTCACCTCTTTATTAAATGCAGAGCTATATGTCATTATTGATAACAACTTTATTCTACTAAGTCTACTATGCCCTATGGTACTATCATAGCCAATTTTACATTCATGCCAGATGCCTTTCAACATTTGTTTTTATGAACCATAGGTAGAAGTCTAGCAGCTGGCTTAGACAGCTTTGCTCAAAACTACCCCTCAAATGGAATCTTATTCTTAGGCATGGCAGGCATTGTATGGCAATTTCATTATAGGGTCTGTAGCCTAGCCACATACTCAGTAGATGTTAATCAAGTAAGATTTTGTCCACCAATGCATTTAAGCCTAAAGCCTATCTCTTATATGCCTAAAGTTGTTGTTTATCAAAAATTTCTCCAATTTTTTGCATGCTAGTCAGACTTTAGTTGCCATGGAGACAATTCTAGAACTGCAACGCCGATTGCACGAGGAGCGGGAACGGCTATTGAATGAAATCTGCCGGGAGAAGAAGTTCCAACCGCGTACCCATCGGGAGCGGGTGAACAGCGACCACCGATTGAAGGCGATGCTGGACCGGCACAAGGAGGCCAGCCGGCAGCTCAAGGAGCTCTACGAGGACAAAGACGGATTGCGCAAGGCCGATATTCAAGCGCTGAGCGGGCCGAACGAGTTTGCCGAACTTAACGAACGGCTTCAGGTGATTCATTGTTTTTGTTTCGTGTCTGCATATTGCTGCACACAGACAGTTAGCAAGCGTCTGCAATAATGCGTGCTACTCATAAGTAGTCAGCAAGCGCCTGTATTAATATCCTATTAATGATAAAAGGTGGGGTTGTAGCTTAGTGGTTACTAGTTGCGTCCGACCTACGGCTGGAAGTTTGGGGGTTCGATTCCCGATCCTACTTCCAGACACAGAGCAAGACACTTCAACTCTGCATTGCTTCAGTTCACCCAGCTGTAGAATGGGTGCCAGCATTAGCTGGGGTAATTCAGGGTGAGTGTGGTGACCCCCCAGTCCTTGGACTGAACAGCCGTACGCAGCCTTCAGATGCGCCGCGCGATAGCAGCGGCTGAGCTGTCGGTTGCACATCTTGCCATTAGATCAAGGTGTAATCAGTTATTATTATTATATTATTAACAAGCTGTTGAAACCCGCGGCTTTTGAACCCGGGGAATTCAAATCCCCGGAACTATTTTTGCATGTATTCAAAATCTGAGGTCAAACTCAAACAAAAACTTGTTATTCGTTAGGATAGAGTTAAATTAAACATAAAATAGAGTATATTCGTGTAAAATTAGGATTTGAGGCAAACATGGATATTGTTGGCTGGGGTGCTGCGCAGAATGTCAGGCAAACTCTGGCCTCTACCTCTGCCTCTCCCTATGTCCCTTGGATCCTTTGAAACTTCCATCTTCTTTCTGTTTCCTCTCCTCTCTCGTCTCGTCTCCTCTCTCTCCTCTCCTCTCTTCTCTCTCTCGTCTCTGCTCTCTCATCTCTCATCACTCCTTTCTCCTCTTTTATCTCTTCTCATTTCTCTCTGCTCTCTACTCTCTTCCCTCTCCTCCTTTCTCACTCCTTACTCTACCCTCTCTCAATACTTCCTTCATCTCTCCTCTCTCCTCTCTTCTGTCTTCTCTCAACTCTCTCCTCTCATCTCTCTGCTCTCTCCTGTCCCATCTCTCCTCTCTAATCTCTCTGTGTACTCTATCTCTCCCCTCTTTTCTCTCCTCTCTAGTCCTTTCCCCTCTTGCCCTTGTCCTCTCGATTCTCTCCCCTCCCCTTCTCTCTCCTCACTCACTTGTCTCTCCCTTTGTCTCATCTTTCATCTCTCATCTCTTATTTCTTATCTCCTTTTTTCTCTCTACTCTCCCATCTCTCGTCTGTTCACTCTCATTTCTGCTCTCTCATCTCCCCTCTCTCATCTGTCATCTTTACTCTCATATGTTCTCTCACATCTCCCCTCTCTCATCTGTCATCTTTACTCTCATATGTTCTCTCACATCTCTCCTCTTGTACTCTTATCTTTCCCCTTTTTTGACTCAGGACTCTCTCTCTCCTTTCTTCTTTCTTCTTGTCTCTTCTCTTCTCTCTTCTATACTCTCTACCTCTCTTGTCTTCTCTCTTCTCTCTCTCCACTCTCCTCTCTCCTCTCTTCTATCGTCTGTTCACTCTCATCTTTGCTCTCTCATTCCCCTCTTTCTTCTGTCATCTCTACTCTCCTCTCTACTGTGTACTCTTCTCTTTCCCCTCTTCTATACTCTCTCCCCTCTATTCTCTTCTCTCGTCTCTCTGCACTCTGCTCTCTCTTCCTTCATCTCTCATCTCTACTCTCTATCTTTCCTTTCACCTCTCTCATCTCTACAATCTCATCTCTTTCCTCTCTCCTCCTTTTCCCTTTACTCTATCATCTCTCCTTTCTCCTCTCTTCTTTCTCAACTCTCTCTCATCTCTTATCGCCTCTCTTCTCACTCCTCTCTCCCCTCTCTCCCCCTCTTATCTCCTCTCTCCTCTCGATCCTCTCTCATCTGCCTCTCTGTTCTCTCATCTCTCATCTCTTCTCACTCTTCTCTACTCTCCTCTCTCATCGATACTCTGTCTCATCTCTCCCCTCTTCTCCATCTTCTCACCTCTACTATTTCCTCTCCCTTCTCTCTCCCCTCCTCTCGCTTCTTCGTCCCATATTCTCTGCTCTCTCCTCAACCCCCTCGTCTCTCCTGTTATCTATCTTTTCTCTTATCCCCCCTCTCGCCCCTCCTCCCCTTCTAATAGTCTTCCTTTTCCTTTTCACTCTCATCTGGCCCGCAGCCATGAGCTGGATTCTTTATCTGGCCTTTGAGATAAAAATCTGCCGATCCCTGCTTCGAAAGTACTATCATGGGACGTAGTAACTATCATGGTTGTTATCATTTCTTATGCTTTAATCACATCATATTTCTGGCCAATAAGCAGCCCTGAGGGGAATTTGTGTATCTCCATTCTCCAGCTCCACCACCACAGTCTGCAGCAGTCTAACAACCAAGGAAAAACGCATTTCTTAGGAGGCCATTTAAATTTTAAAATACCTTATGCGAATCTTAATGTTAAAATTTTCATGGTGTAACTAATTTAGTAGGATTGCATTGTAATCAGTTATTCATTAATTTTTCGCTATTTTTATAAACCATCCCACATCGCCTTGATTTGCCATCCTTGTTTAACTGCTGCAGTGTCTATACAGAGGACAGTGGTTTGAATCTCTCGCTAAACTGTCTCCTCTCCACGCCTCTCCACTCTCAGGGTACAGAGAAGGCTATTAAAAAGTTATTCCAAAACACTGTACATTCGCTATGTACATTGAGCCCTATCACCTGATCCTTCGTCTGGGGGAATGAGTTGGATGAGCGGCACAAACAGCAGAAAAAGCAGACAAACTTCACATGCTTACAGTTTCTGTTCTGATTGAGTTACAGAGTTGAAACTTTACATTTAGACAGAGAATGAGTCAAAGAAGTATTGTATCAAGTTTCAAGTCAATGGCTTCACGTGGAGCAAACTTATGGCAGCCGAAAGCTAGGCAATTTTAAAACCCCTTACACATCGGAAAGCTAGGCAGGCGGGCGGAGGTTGGGGTGGCTGTCTCGCTGACAAAAAACAGCCTAACTTTAAAAGTGCACAGCGCCGTTCGGGATTAACTTTGAGACTTGAAATTTCACACGATTGTGTCAAAATAGTTGAAAATTGATTGTGTCAAATTTGAAGGATTGGTAAAATTAGAGTGGCGCTATAGAGAATTTAGAGAAAAAATCGCGCATTTTGAGCAGTTTTTTGCACTTTTAGATAGGAAGACTCATTTTTAGGAAATTTAAAGGTAGCCTAAGACATTCTCCGTAGTGAGTTTAGGGTGGGTGCAAAATTTGGTGTAATTTGGTTGAGCAGTTTAGGAGTCCAAAGCGAACGAAATTGTCCACAGACAGACAGACACACACACTCAGAGAGTTTTGATTTTTATAGGTATAGATAGCCATTTAATGTCTGTGTTGCTACTCGCAAGTAGTTACCAAGCATCTGCACTGATTCGGTTAAAATTTGCCATTTTTTACTCCTTACTGCTCCTCAGTAGCTAACTAAAAATTTAACTATTTTTTTCTACATAAAAAATGACCCACCTGATCTACAGACAATTCGCGAGCATCACCGCCGCCGGCCGGACGAGATCGCCGCGCCGCTGTCCGCCGAATTTGACAGATTCGTCAGCATTCGCGACAATCCGGACGAGGCCGGCGCCCAGACTGTGGAATTCTCCGACGAGGAAGGCTACGGCCGCTACCTGGACTTGCACCTGTGCCACGATCGCTACCTGAATCTGAAAGGGGTCGATCGTATCGACTATGCCACTTATCTGTCGATATTCGATCGGCTATTCGACGTGCCGCGTGAACGGAAGGCCACAGCCGCCTATAGGCAGTACGCCCAGCAGCTGTTGGCCTATCTGGCCGACTTCTGTGGCCGGGCTAGGCCGCTGATTGATCTGGACGCTGAGTTCTCCTCGGCCGAGGCCGCTCTGGAGCGTCAATGGCCAACTGGCGAGTTTCCCGGCTGGCCGAAGGAGGCGGCCTCGGCCATGGCCCACTCTGGCGCGCACCTGGATTTGGCGGCGTTCTCCCGCTGGGAGGAGCTGGCCTCCCTAGGCTTGGACCGGCTGAAGTCGGCCCTCACAGCGCTGGGATTGAAGTGCGGTGGCACCCTAGAGGAGCGGGCCAGGCGGCTGTGGTCTACAAAGGGCCGTCGGCTGGCCGACCTGGAGCCCGGCCTGTTTGCTAAGCGGCCAACCGGGGCGCCGGCCGGAGCACCCGGGCATCAGCAGCAGCGAACTGAGGCTCAGCGCGAGGTGGCCGCAATTGAGGCGCGAATCTATCGACTATGCGAGCTGCTTAGCGAGGAGCGGGCCGCGTCTAGGGAGAAGGCTGTGCGAAAGCAGGCCCAAGCCGATTATAAGGTGATTTGTTTGAGGACTTTCATCTTGGAGATTCTTTATACACGCTCACACAGGGTGCTCAGGGTGGTAGCTCAGGATGGTAGCTCAGGATGGTAGCTCAGGGTGGTAGCTCAGGGTGGTAGCTCAGGATGGTAGCTCAGAATGGTAGCTCAGAATGGTAGCTCAGGATGGTAGCTCAGGAAGGTAGCTTAGGGTGGTAGCTTAGTGGTAGCTCAGGGTGGTAGCTAAGGGTGGTAGCTCAGGGTGGTAGCTCGGGTGGTAGCTCAGGGTGGTAGCTCAGGGTGGTAGCTCAGGGTGGTAGCTCAGAATGGTAGCTCAGGATGGTAGCTCAGAATGGTAGCTCAGAATGGTAGCTCAGGGTGGTAGCTAAGGGTTGTACTCGTAGCTCAGGGTGGTAGCTAAGGGTGGTAGCTCAGGGTGGTAGCAGGGTGTTTATCGCTGAGCTGCTCTGCCGCACACCTCTGAGATATGTCTCCACGACATTTGACCTGTCCCAATTTCCTATGCGCGCAATTGCTCAGTGGCGGACTCCATTTTTTGCACCTAAAAATCTGTACTCCATTATTCAGTATCCTGTGCACCTCGTTACACCTTCGCAACACCCATAGGCCGAAGACTCAGACGAGGAAGACATCGAGATGATGACGCCCGGCGGCCGGGGCGCCGATATGCGAGACGACGATGACGACGATCAAGACGAGGACGACGTGCCGTACAACCCGAAGAACCTGCCGCTCGGCTGGGACGGCAAGCCCATCCCCTACTGGCTGTACAAGCTGCACGGCCTGAACCTGTACTACACTTGCGAGATCTGCGGCAATCACACGTATCGCGGGCCCAAAGCGTTTCAACGCCATTTTGCCGAATGGCGTCACGCGCACGGCATGCGCTGCTTGGGCATCCCCAACACGGCCCACTTCGCCAATGTAACCAGCATTGAGGACGCCATCGCGCTGTGGCAGCGGCTGCGCACCCAGAAGGAGCAGGAGCGCTGGCGGCCCGACGCGGAGGAAGAGTTCGAAGACTCGATGGGCAATGTGGTCACGAAGAAGGTGTACGAAGATCTCAAACGTCAGGGCCTGCTGTGATTGGCTAAGGAGATGTGCGCGAAATCTCGGATGGGAAGTTCCTTGGGCAGCTCTGCGTAGTAACTATCTGACTAGCGAGTTTTAACAGCAAACTGCATTCGTTAGCAACTTAGCGTGCTAATTCAATTTCTCTGTCTACTTCTAGTAGCCTAGCGCAAATATTGTGTACAGATAATTAGTCGTGTTTATTTACATCGTTTCTCAAAATAAAATCTAATAATAACAATGCCGAATTGACACCAGAAAACATCTGTTTAGTCAGCAGCTCTTGTTGCCTTTTTGTCACTTGTAGCCGCACCTAAAGTCAGGTCTAATTCTTAAAGAGTTTTTACTCTACACTGCAGCTGCTGGCAGTCAGCTGTTGTTGAAGCGAAATGCCACGCTGAAATGTCAGATAGGGAGGTATGCAAAACAGTGTGCTTTTATCTGTTTTGATACGTAAAACGGCTGGATGGATGGACCGGTTTCGATAAGCCCAAAGCGCTGGGGACTGAAAAACTAATTGGATTTTTTTTACAAAAAAACTTTCACAGCTACGATTCCCAAACGTTTGGCATAGATGCGTGTGTACTTTTATATCCCCAGTGTCCAGGGATGTAGGACCCTTGCTGTGCGCCTGGCCAGTTGTCTCGCGTGACATTTCAAACAAAATTGAATGATCAAATTTCAACTACGAGTATATAGAAAAAGCAGCGGCAGAGGCATTCCATTTGGCAAATTGCTGCTTTGCAATAGCAGACAATAGCGTAGAGATGCGCTTGTGGATTCTTTGCCACCCGCGACCGTCCTTGTGCCACAGTGTGCAATGAATTTAATGCGTCATAAATTGAAGCTGCACTGGTCAATAAAATGATTTTAATACTTGTACAGAATACTTGGGCTGCGACCCTTGCGCCATCCAATGGGTAAAATTTGCGGGACCGCTTTTATTCTACCGCAGCACTTGCCCCTCCGTTATTGTGGCACCTACATTGTGGTAGCTAGCACTTGCCCCTCCGTTATTGTGGCACCTACATTGTGGTAGCTAGCACTTGCCCCTCCGTTATTGTGGCACCTACATTGTGGTAGCTAGCACTTGCCCCTCCGTTATTGTGGCACCTACATTGTGGTAGCTAGCACTTGCCCCTCCGTTATTGTGGCACCTACATTGTGGTAGCTAGCACTTGCCCCTCCGTTATTGTGGCACCTACATTGTGGTAGCTAGCACTTGCCCCTCCGTTATTGTGGCACCTACATTGTGGTAGCTAGCACTTGCCCCTCCGTTATTGTGGCACCTACATTGTGGTAGCTAGCACTTGCCCCTCCGTTATTGTGGCACCTACATTGTGGTAGCTAGCACTTGCCCCTCCGTTATTGTGACATCATTGTGGTAGCTAGCACTTGCCCCTCCGTTATTGTGGCACCATTGTGGTAGCTAGCACTTGCCCCTCCGTTATTGTGACATCATTGTGGTAGCTAGCACTTGCCCCTCCGTTATTGTGACATCATTGTGGTAGCTAGCACTTGCCCCTCCGTTATTGTGACATCATTGTGGTAGCTAGCACTTGCCCCTCCGTTATTGTGACACCATTGTGGTAGCCAGCACTTGCACCTCCGTTATTGTGACACCATTGTGGTAGCTAGCACTTGCCCCTCCGTTATTGTGACATCATTGTGGTAGCTAGCACTTGCACCTCCGTTATTGTGACACCACCATTGTGGTAGCCAGCACTTGCACCTCCGTTATTGTGACATCATTGTGGTAGCTAGCACTTGCACCTCCGTTATTGTGGCACCATTGTGGTAGCTAGCACTTGCACCTCCGTTATTGTGACACCATTGTGGTAGCTAGCACTTGCCCCTCCGTTATTGTGACACCATTGTGGTAGCCAGCACTTGTACCTCCGTTATTGTGACATCATTGTGGTAGCTAGCACTTGCCCCTCCGTTATTGTGACACCATTGTGGTAGCTAGCACTTGCACCTCCGTTATTGTGACACCACCATTGTGGTAGCCAGCACTTGCACCTCCGTTATTGTGACATCATTGTGGTAGCTAGCACTTGCACCTCCGTTATTGTGACACCATTGTGGTAGCCAGCACTTGCACCTCCGTTATTGTGACACCATTGTGGTAGCCAGCACTTGCACCTCCGTTATTGTGACATCATTGTGGTAGCTAGCACTTGCACCTCCGTTATTGTGGCACCATTGTGGTAGCTAGCACTTGCACCTCCGTTATTGTGACACCATTGTGGTAGCTAGCACTTGCCCCTCCGTTATTGTGACACCATTGTGGTAGCCAGCACTTGTACCTCCGTTATTGTGACATCATTGTGGTAGCTAGCACTTGCCCCTCCGTTATTGTGACACCATTGTGGTAGCTAGCACTTGCACCTCCGTTATTGTGACACCACCATTGTGGTAGCCAGCACTTGCACCTCCGTTATTGTGACATCATTGTGGTAGCTAGCACTTGCACCTCCGTTATTGTGACACCATTGTGGTAGCCAGCACTTGCACCTCCGTTATTGTGACACCATTGTGGTAGCTAGCACTTGCACCTCCGTTATTGTGACACCACCATTGTGGTAGCCAGCACTTGCACCTCCGTTATTGTGACATCATTGTGGTAGCCAGCACTTGCACCTCCGTTATTGTGACACCATTGTGGTAGCTAGCACTTGCACCTCCGTTATTGTGACACCATTGTGGTAGCCAGCACTTGCACCTCCGTTATTGTGACACCATTGTGGTAGCCAGCACTTGCACCTCCGTTATTGTGACACCATTGTGGTAGCCAGCACTTGCCCCTCCGTTATTGTGACACCATTGTGGTAGCCAGCACTTGCACCTCCGTTATTGTGACACCACCATTGTGGTAGCCAGCACTTGCCCCTCCGTTATTGTGACACCATTGTGGTAGCCAGCACTTGCACCTCCGTTATTGTGACACCACCATTGTGGTAGCCAGCACTTGCCCCTCCGTTATTGTGACATCATTGTGGTAGCCAGCACTTGCACCTCCGTTATTGTGACATCATTGTGGTAGCTAGCACTTGCACCTCCGTTATTGTGACATCTTTGTGGTAGCCAGCACTTGCACCTCCGTTATTGTGACATCATTGTGGTAGCTAGCACTTGCACCTCCGTTATTGTGACATCATTGTGGTAGCTAGCACTTGCACCTCCGTTATTGTGACATCTTTGTGGTAGCTAGCACTTGCCCCTCCGTTATTGTGACATCATTGTGGTAGCTAGCACTTGCACCTCCGTTATTGTGACATCATTGTGGTAGCTAGCACTTGCCCCTCCGTTATTGTGACATCATTGTGGTAGCCAGCACTTGCCCCTCCGTTATTGTGACATCATTGTGGTAGCCAGCACTTGTTCCCATCTTGTCAGCAGGATGAAGCATTTGTGGGATTTATTTTTGCATAAAAATCCCCCCAATCCCCCCTCTACCGAGGACTGCTGGCCCCGTTGTTGATTACCGGATGTAGTGCAGCCAGTTAGAACAAATATGATGGATGTATCGCTTCAGATCATGGGGGTACTCACAACACAAGTACAGTATATAATCGCCATTCTCAATGTATGTGATAAGCAGGGATGTATTGTAGAAGGAGTGGGGCCTGCTCAATAAAATAACATGCACCGTTCTCTGTAGTATATTTATTCTAGCACAGGAATGAATTCACTGGAAGTGATATAAAATTTCGATTTGGCTTGGAAAAAATAGCTCGTACAAGCGTTAACCGCTCAAGCCTTCATAGAATCGTGTGGATGAATTTCTTACTCTTACTAGAAATGGCATTTTAGCTGTTTTGCATTTATTTTTATTGTTAAATTGTAATTTGGTACTTCCTTCCTCACGCCAGCTTGTATCCAAGCTGTCTGGGAGAGCTCGGGTGCCATTGACAGCGCTGGTCTGGCTATACGCGACATGGGGGGGGGGCTGTCAGCTGGTCCTCCGTGCAACTGGAGAAGCGCATGCAGTTCTGGATATCCCTATAGCGATCCCTCTGGGCCGGAATGGGTATGGGATATTTACGACTGTATGTTAGCTATAGCATATTATCTGCATGCATTTATGTTGGTTTAGCCGCAGCGACAGTGACAGCAACACCCGCTACCCCCGCTGCTGTAAACCCGTAACGCTCCATGCTTGAATGGTGCCTCTTTTCCGTCTCTATCGCAGCCAGAGGCAGCTGTCTGCGCCTTGCTCAGCTCAGTTGAATAAAATCCTTCGACCAGGACTGCGCTGGTTAAACTTGCAAATTCAAAGTCCCGATTCTTCTCCCTGACTAACGCTGAAGCGATAGTTGATTGGGTTCTGTTTAAGAAATATTAACAATTTCAACTCTGAATCCTCAATGGTGAGTACGTTAATGCGCATATTTTTATGTTCTTCATTTATAGAGCTATCCCTGAGCTACCACCCTGAGCTACCACCCTGAGCTACCATCCTGAGCTACCCTGAGCTACCACCCTGAGCTACCACCCTGAGCTACCACCCTGAGCTACCACCCTGAGCTACCACCCTGAGCTACCACCCTGAGCTACCACCCTGAGCTACCACCCTG
Organism: Macrostomum lignano; assembly: GCA_002269645.1. Taxonomy (NCBI): domain Eukaryota; kingdom Metazoa; phylum Platyhelminthes; family Macrostomidae; genus Macrostomum; species Macrostomum lignano. The sequence continues at coordinate 32,995 of NIVC01000132.1, forward strand.
AGCTACCACCCTGAGCTACCACTCTTAGCTACCACCCTTAGCTACCACCCTTAGCTACCACCCTTAGCTACCACCCTTAGCTACCACCCTGAGCTACCACCCTGAGCTACCATCCTGAGCTACCACCCTGAGCTATCACCCTTAGCTACCATCCTGAGCTACCTATCCTATGAATAGTCCTTGATTTGCTCCCTCTACTCAGTTCATATCTAAGCAGCTCATATCTAAACAAAAGAAGCCTCTGTACTTATAACGATTTCAAGGAGCGGCTAATGGTCAGCATAAATCACACGGCAGCCACGTCAGACAAGCTGTTTGATAAGCTGGCTCAAGTTATGGAATTTCTGGCTTTCCTGAACGCCAGCGTCGCCGCCGCTGGCGTGGCCATCAATCTGATGAACTTTTGCGTCTTCTGCTGCAGTCCAGTGCGGCGCCACTACCTGTCCAGGGTGCTGCGCTTCCTCAGCGCCATCGACTGCCTGCTGCTGCTGGCCTATCTGGCCGAGGGGCTGGGCCGGCTGCAGAATCGGGGCGTCCTTGGCTGCTACCTGGGCACCCTGCTACAGGTAATTTGGCTTCGCATCCCATTAAATATGCTCATAGTTGCTACGAGTATAAGCCTGGAGTGACAAGTAGTCTTCTAGAGTGCTAAGTAAGCTTACGGAGCTCCAAGTTGGCTTCTGGTGTGCCAAGTTAGATTATAGAGTGCCAAGTTAGATTATAGAGTGCCAAGTTAGATTATAAAGTGCCAAGTTAGATTATAGAGTGCCAAGTTAGATTATAGAGTGCCAAGTTAGATTATAGAGTGCCAAGTTAGATTATAGAGTGCCAAGTTAGATTATAGAGTGCCAAGTTAGATTATAAAGTGCCAAGTTAGATTATAAAGTGCCAAGTTAGATTATAGAGTGCCAAGTTAGATTATAAAGTGCCAAGTTAGATTATAAAGTGCCAAGTTAGATTATAGAGTGCCAAGTTAGATTATAGAGTGCCAAGTTAGATTATAGAGTGCCAAGTTAGATTATAGAGTGCCAAGTTGGATTATGGAGTGCCAAGACACCCCAATTAGCAGACACCCCAATTAGCAGACACCCCAATTATCAGACACCCCAATAACAGACACCCCAATTATCAGACGCCCCAATTAACAGACACCCCAATAACAGACACCCCAATTATCAGACGCCCCAATTAACAGACGCCCCAATTAACAGACACCCCAATAACAGACACCCCAATTATCAGACACCCCAATTAACAGACACCCCAATTATCAGACAACCAAATAACAGACACCCCAATTATCAGACACCCCAATAACAGACACCCCAATTAACAGACACCCCAATTATCACGAATGAGCAGACACCAGAATAAACAGACACCCCAATTAACAGACGCCCTAATTAACAGACACCCCAATTATCACCAATAAGCAGACACCAGAATAAACAGACACCCCAATTAGCAGACACCCCAATTATCAGACACCCCAATTATCAGACACCCCAATAACAGACACCCCAATTGGCAGACACCCCAATTAGCTGACACCCCAATTAGCAGACACCCCAATTATCAGACACCCCAATAACAGACACCCCAATTAACAGACACCCCAATTATCACGAATGAGCAGACACCAGAATAATCAGACACCCCAATTAGCAGACACCCCAATTATCAGACACCCCAATAACAGACACCCCAATTATCAGACGCCCCAATTATCAGACGCCCCAATTAACAGACGCCCCAATTAACAGACACCCCAATTAGCAGACACCCCAATTAGCAGACACCCCAATTAGCAGACACCCCAATTAACAGACACCCCAATTATCAGACACCCCAATTATCAGACACCCCAATAACAGACACCCCAATTGGCAGACACCCCAATTAGCTGACACCCCAATTAGCAGACACCTCAATTATCAGACACCCCAATAACAGACACCCCAATTAACAGACACCCCAATTATCACGAATGAGCAGACACCAGAATAATCAGACACCCCAATTAGCAGACACCCCAATTATCAGACGCCCCAATTATCAGACACCCCAATAACAGACACCCCAATAACAGACGCCCCAATTAACAGACGCCCCAATTATCAGACACCCCAATTATCAGACACCCCAATAACAGACACCCCAATTATCAGACACCCCAATTAACAGACGCCCCAATTATCAGACACCCCAATTAACAGACGCCCCAATTAACAGACACCCAAGTTATCAGACACCCCAATTATCAGACACCCCAATTATCAGACACCATAATTATCAGACACCCCAATTAACAGACACCCTAATTATCAGACACCCCAATTAACAGACACCCCAATTAACAGACACCCCAATAACAGACGCCCCAATTATCAGACACCCCAATTAACAGACACCCCAATTATCACTAATAAGCAGACACCAGAATAAACAGACACCCCAATAACAGACGCCCCAATTAACAGACACCCCAATAACAGACACCCCAATTATCAGACGCCCCAATTAACAGACGCCCCAATTAACAGACACCCAAGTTATCAGACACCCCAATTATCAGACACCCCAATTATCAGACACCATAATAACAGACACCCTAATTATCAGACACCCCAATTAACAGACACCCCAATTAACAGACACCCCAATAACAGACGCCCCAATTATCAGACACCCCAATTAACAGACACCCCAATTATCACTAATAAGCAGACACCAGAATAAACAGACATCCCAATAACAGACGCCCCAATTAACAGACACCCCAATAACAGACACCCCAATTATCAGACACCCCAATTAACAGACACCCCAATTATCACTAATAAGCAGACACCAGAATAAACAGACACCCCAATAACAGACGCCCCAATTAACAGACACCCCAATAACAGACACCCCAATTATCAGACGCCCCAATTAACAGACGCCCCAATTAACAGACACCCAAGTTATCAGACACCCCAATTATCAGACACCCCAATTATCAGACACCATAATAACAGACACCCTAATTATCAGACACCCCAATTAACAGGCACCCCAATAACAGACACCCCAATTATCACTAATAAGCAGACACCAGAATAAACAGACACCCCAATTAGCAGACACCCCAATTATCAGACGCCCCAATTATCAGACACCCCAATTATCAGACACCCCCAAAACAGACGCCCCAATTAACAGACGCCCCAATTAACTGACACCCCAATTATTAGACACCCCAATAACAGACACCCCAATTAACAGACACCCCAATTATCAGACACCCCAATTATCAGGCACCCTAATTATCAGACACCCCAATAACAGACGCCCCAATTATCAGACACCCCAATTAACAGACGCCCCAATTAACAGACACCCCAGTTATCAGACACCCCAATTATCAGACACCCCAATTATCAGTCGCCCTAATTAACAGACACCCCAATTATCAGACACACTAATTATCAGACACCCCAATAACAGACGCCCCAATTATCAGACACCCCAATTAACAGACGCCCCAATTAACAGACACCCCAGTTATCAGACGCCCCAATTATCAGACACCCCAATTATCTGACACCCCAATAACAGACACCCCAATTATCAGACGCCCCAATTAACAGACACCTATTAGCAGTCACCCCAATAAACGGACGCCGCGGTCCCCTCCCGCCGCAGGGCCTGCTGTCCTTCCTGAGCCCGTGGCTCCTAGTGGGCCTCAGCCTTGACCGCTGCCTCTGTCTGTGCTCGCCCGTCTCCAACGCTGCTCCGGCTGCTCACAGAGACTCATCGGGCAAGGCCGGCCGCCTCCAGCTGATTGTGGTGGCCTTCGGGCTGGCCTGGAGCGTGCACATCTTCCTGCTGATTGAGTTCAGCGCCGATCAGTCGGGCGGCAGTCAGCGATTCTGCCGGGTGAGCAGCAGCCAGCGGGCCTGGGTAGCCATGGACGCCGTGGTCTGCTCGTTCGCGCCCGGCCTTCTCATCGCCGTGGCCAACTGCTACATTTGCTGCGCTGTGCGATCGTTCTACTCGAGGCTGAGACAGTGCCGTCCGGCTGGCAGCGGCTTGGGTGAAGCTGCCGCCGAGCTTCAGCCGGGGGCCGATGAGGCAAACCCGTCGCTGGAGGCACAGCGTCGGCCACTTCAAAGCGACATGTTCAGCGACGATTCAATGGCTGCTAGCGACCGGCTTGTCGTGTCCACCGGCTGGCTGCGCGGCGGCCACTGCCGGCAGCGGGCCAGGCAGGCGCCGCCCTGGTCCTCATCGCTTCCGGTTCACGAGTGCCGCTGCCACCTGCACGAGCACGAGGAGGACGAGGAGGGCGAGGCGGCCACCTCCGGCGACCTCAGCGGGCAGGAGAGTCCCAGCGGCGTGAGTGGCTTCAAGCTTCTGGACTGGAGTGCAGAACTTCTCCCATAATGGATAAACATTAAGCTTAAAGGGAAGTCTCTACTAGTCGAACTGTAGGTTAAGCAGTGTTGGTTAGGGTTAGTAGCC
>NIVC01000132.1:40000-192500 GCA_002269645.1 Macrostomum lignano
TGTTTGATTGATTGATTGATTGATTGATTGATTGATTGATTGATTGGTTGATTGATTGATTGATTGTTTGATTGATTGATTGATTGATTGATTGTTTGAGTGATTGATTGATTGATTGATTGATTGATTGAATGATTGGTTTACAAGCTGATTGATTGATTAATTAATTAACTAGCTGATTGATTGATTAACTAGCTGATTGATTGATTAACTAGCTGATTGATTGATTAACTAGCTGATTGGTTGATTAACTAGTTGATTGATTGATTAACTAGTTGATTGATTGATTAACTAGCTGATTGGCTGTTTGGTATCAAAGTAAAAAAGCCCTACAGCCAGCGTGTTTCTGTGTGGGGCCAATTTGTCCTGCAAGCAGATTTCGGCTGTTGGCATCCGTGTTCTCACGCCTGTATTTAAATACAACTGCGCTCCGCCTCTGTGTTGTTCTATTCAAAATATGCATCCTCTTATCCTATCCTATGCAATCCGATTAGACTGAGTATTTATCCCATTCTACTGATACTGTCAACTGGGTATGGTTTAAATTTTGCCACTTTAATTAAAACAACAGTCAATCTTGAATTCAGTAGTATTTCATGCTTTTTAAACCTGAGAAAAATTCGATCTGGCACGTGCATTGAACTAAAAAACAAAGCTTTTCAAAGCTGCTTTCTGTGAAGCGTGCCAAGCTGAATGCGAATTGGCACAGGGACTCTAAAAACAGCTGTTGTGCTGTTATAATAAATACTCGTAATTGTTTATGCACCAGTTATGATTAAAGAGAAAATAATATTTACTGAGAGGCTCTCAAACATCCATCAAGGACGTCAGCCAAAGCAGAATTCGCTGCGCTGTGCATGTCTGCGCTGCAGAAGGCTTGCAGAAATTCAATTAAGACAAACTCAGTTTCATATTAAACAGAATCTTTCCATTTCAGTCAGAATCCTCCGTGTCTTCGCTCTCCCAGCTTCAGCCATCATGTTTGATTTGATTTGTCTGTCTCTTTCGATCTTCTTCATCTTCTGTGTATGAAAGGTCTCGCACAGGTTCTCTTATTCCCCACTTATAGAGGCTCCAAGTAAGTGTATGGAAAGTTCATATGGAAATTTCATAAAGAGTAAAACAATATTTTTTTACCAACTGATGTTGGCAGACAGAAAAGTAATAAAGTTCTCAAAGCGTATTAGTTAACCCTATTACTTAACTTTCCCTATTAATGACCCTATTAGTTAACTGAACTTTCAGTTCAGTAGCAAGTTAAATTGAAGCATTTTTTATGTATTTTTTAAAGACAAGACTGATCTATTGGCTCTTACCCCCCCCCCCAGCCAAGCTTAAACCCTCAGACTCCACACGAAACCTCTACCCCCATTTCGATGACTCATTCTTAATCCAAGATCCTGAATGACTCATTCTTAAATCCCAGATCCCGAATGACTCATTCTTAAATCCCAGATCCCGAATGACTCATTCTTAATCCAAGATCCTGAATGACTCATTCTTAAATCCCAGATCCTGAATGACTCATTCTTAAATCCCAGATCCTGAATGACTCATTCTTAAATCAAGATCCTGAATGACTCATTCTTAAATCCCAGATCCTGAATGACTCATTCTTAAATCCCAGATCCTGAATGACTCATTCTTAAATCCCAGATCCTGAATGACTCATTCTTAAATCCCAGATCCTGAATGACTCATTCTTAAATCCCAGATCCTGAATGACTCATTCTTAAATCCCAGATCCTGAATGACTCATTCTTAAATCCAAGATCCTGAATGACTCATTCTTAAATCCCAGATCCTGAATGACTCATTCTTAAATCCCAGATCCTGAATGACTCATTCTTAAATCCCAGATCCTGAATGACTCATTCTTAAATCCCAGATCCTGAATGATTCATTCTTAAATCCAAGATCCTGAATGACTCATTCTTAAATCCCAGATCCTGAATGACTCATTCTAAATCCCAGATCCTGAATGACTCATTCTTAAATCCCAGATCCTGAATGACTCATTCTTAAATCCCTGATCCTGAATGACTCATTCCTAAATCCAAGATCCTGAATGACTCATTCTTAAATCCCTGATCCCGAATGACTCATTCTAAATCCCATGCTTCAGAGGGCTTGCAGAAATTCAAACAAGCAAACTTAAGGGCGCACCTCGGATGGAACAAATGCTCGCTATATTTGGAATTTCGAAGTCCAGAAGATGAGGCAATGGGGAATTTAATAATCAAAAACTGAAAACTTCCTGCCTCGCCGATGCAGCGAAATCCGGCCAAGTTGCAGCATCCTGCTTTGGCTGACCATGGCGGGGAGATTATAAAAAGTGAATTAAAAAAGCGACAGCCAATCCCGAGTCGGTTGGTTCAGCCTCTATTCATCATCAAAAACTCAATTTATCCATAAATTCAGTCTTAGTTGTCTCTGCAAGATCGGCCGACCCACTTGGGCTACCCAGCCGGATAGGGAAGAAATGTCTAACAAGTCAGGTGAGCTGCATTGAGCGCTGGTTTAAGTTTTTTCAGAGGAACATTAATTGCTGCAATTCGAGGGTCATTGTCAGCCACAAACTTGATCCCGCATCCCAGGGATCCCTGTTCCCAAATCCAGATCTTAATTCACTAGGACAGAGTCTTAATACTTAGGTTCCTATTATTTCCCAGATCCCCATTCCCCAGATCCCCATTCCCCAGATCCCCATTCCCCAGATCCCCATTCCCCAGATCCCCATTCCCCAGATCCCCATTCCCCAGATCCCCATTCCCCAGATCCCCATTCCCCAGATCCCCATTCCCCAGATCCCCATTCCCCAGATCCCCATTCCCCAGATCCCCATTCCCCAGATCCCCATTCCCCAGATCCCCATTCCCCAGATCCCCATTCCCCAGATCCCCATTCCCCAGATCCCCATTCCCCAGATCCCCATTCCCCAGATCCCCATTCCCCAGATCCCCATTCCCCAGATCCCCATTCCCCAGATCCCCATTCCCCAGGTCCCCATTCCCCAGATCCCCATTCCTCAGATCCCCATATCAAGTCGCTAAGCTACGCAAGGAAAATCCGTACCCGGCAGGCGAAGATTCCTGGAGCGGCCTCCGCGAGACCGCCTCGGCTCTGAACCGAGTGCACGCTGTGCTGAGCTTGTACTTCAGCCCCCTGGTAGCCGCCTTCGGCTTTGTGGGTTTCGCGCTGGTGTTCACCGTGCTGTGGCGCAACTGGCGCCAGATCAAGGGCAAGGACTTCGTGCTGTTCGCCATCACGGCCTGCGATACTCTGGTTGTGCTGGTCCGGTGAGGGCGGCGACCTGCTAATCTCGTTTTAGCGCCGATTAGTCCCATTTTATCTCCAATTAGTCCCATTTTATCTTCAATTAGTCCCATTTTATCGCCAATTAGTCCCATTTTATCTCCAATTAGTCCCATTTTATCTCCAATTAGTCCCATTTTATCTCCAATTAGTCCCATTTTATCTCCAATTAGTCCCATTTTATCTCCAATTAGTCCCATTTTATCGCCAATTAGTCCCATTTTATCTTCAATTAGTCCCATTTTATCACCATTTAGTCCCATTTTATCACAAATTAGTCCCATTTTATCTTCAATTAGTCCCAAAAAAATTCATGTTTAAATCCAAATTTGTATCCATGCATTCATTGCTGCACCTTGAATTTATAAAAGCTGATCCAATCATTTTAAAAATAAATTCCAACACTCCTAAGCGTCGTTGGCGACGAGCTTCTAAGCGAGGGCCTGGCCAGCCTGCTGCCCGGCTTCACCGGGCCGCACAAGACCGACAGAGTGCTGTGCAAAGTGTACGGCCTGTTCTGGACATTCGGTACTTTCAGCTCCACCAACCTGCTTTGCCTGCTGGCTGTGGACCGCGTGCTGGCCCTGATGACGCCGTTCTACCACCGAGTCCGCATGACCCGCCAGGTGTACCTGACCGTGTTGCTGGCCACTCTGGCCGTCATGCTCGGCGGCTCGGTGCACTCGGCGTTCATATTCGACGCGTTCACCTACGCCGGTCGGCCGGTCTGCTACTATTCGACCCTGCCCAGCGTGCTGCTGCGCAGCGTCCTGCAGGCGTACACCAACTTTGTGATCAACGGAGTCTTTGCCAGCCTGCTCATGCTGCTCTGCAACTGCCTGCTGGCTGTCAAGATCTGCCGCATCAAATCCGGCCGCGGCCTCGCGCCGTCCAGCCAGGAGGCCCGCAGCGCTGTCACGCTGGTTGCTGCCGGCTGCTACTACCTGGCGTGCGCCCTGCCTAGGGCGGTCTGCTTCTTCTCCATCACAGTCGTGCAGCTCACCTGGCCAGCTGATGAGCACACAGCCGCGGTGACTGGGATGCTGTTTAGCCTGGCAAATGTGCTCAACTGGCTGTTCTACTGGCAATGCGGCACCAACTGGCTGCTGTACTTTATCCGCCTGCCGGAGTTTAAGGACATCTTCGCCGGCCGTGGCTGCCTCCGCTGCTGCGGCTCCTTCGGTGGAGAACTGCGCTTAGATAATGTCGCTGGTGGGAGATCCGATAGGGAATAGGTGGTTCATCCTCCTCACCGGAAGTGTTTTGAGTAGGCTGGTTTCATTCGGACCTGGATTTCTTCTTCCTCAGATCCCTACTCCTCAGATCCCTATTCCTCAGATCCCTATTCCTCAGATCCCTATTCCTCAGATCCCTATTCCCCAGATCCATATTCCCCAGATCCACATTCCTCAGATCCCCAATTCCCCAGATCCATATTCCCCAGATCCACATTCCTCAGATCCCCATTCCTCAGATCCTTATTCCTCAGATCCCTATTCCTCAGATCCCCATTCCTCAGATCCTTATTCCTCAGATCCCTATTCCTCAGATCCCCATTCCTCAGATCCTTATTCCTCAGATCCCTATTCCTCAGATCCCTATTCCCCAGATCCCTATTCCTCAGATCCCTATTCCTCAGATCCCTATTCCTCAGATCCTTATTCCTCAGATCCCTAATCCTCAGATCCCTATTCCTTGGATCCCTATTCCTCAGATCCCCATTCCTCAGATCCCCATTCCTCAGATCCATATTCCTCAGATCCATATTCCCAGATCCCCATTCCTCAGATCCCTATTCCTCAGATCCATATTCTCCAGATCCCCATTCCTCAGATCCCCATTCCTCAGATCCTTATTCCTCAGATCCCTATTCCTCAGATCCTTATTCCTCAGATCCCTATTCCTCAGATCCATATTCCTCAGATCCATATTCTCCAGATCCCTATTCCTCAGATCCTTATTCCTCAGATTCCTAATCCTCAGATCCCTATTCCTCAGATCCCTATTCCTCAGATCCCTATTCCCCAGATCCATATTCCCCAGATCCACATTCCTCAGATCCCCAATTCCCCAGATCCATATTCCCCAGATCCCCATTCCCCAGATCCCCATTCCCCAGATCCCCATTCCCCAGATCCCCATTCCCCAGATCCCCATTCCCCAGATCCCCATTCCCCAGATCCCCATTCCCCAGATCCCCATTCCCCAGATCCCCATTCCCCAGATCCCCATTCCCCAGATCCCCATTCCCCAGATCCCCATTCCCCAGATCCCCATTCCCCAGATCCCCATTCCCCAGATCCCCATTCCCAGATCCCCATTCCCCAGATCCCCATTCCCCAGATCCCCATTCCCCAGATCCCCATTCCCCAGATCCCCATTCCCCAGATCCCCATTCCCCAGATCCCCATTCCCCAGATCCCATTCCCCAGATCCCCATTCCCCAGATCCCCATTCCCCAGATCCCCATTCCCCAGATCCCCATTCCCCAGATCCCCATTCCCCAGATCCCCATTCCCCAGATCCCCATTCCCCAGATCCCCATTCCCCAGATCCCCATTCCCCAGATCCCCATTCCCCAGATCCCCATTCCCCAGATCCCCATTCCCCAGATCCCCATTCCCCAGATCCCCATTCCCCAGATCCCCATTCCCCAGATCCCCATTCCCCAGATCCCCATTCCCCAGATCCCCATTCCCCAGATCCCCATTCCCCAGATCCCCATTCCTCAGATCCCCATTCCTCAGATCCCCATTCCCCAGATCCCCATTCCCCAGATCCCCATTCCCCAGATCCCCATTCCCCAGATCCCCATTCCCCAGATCCCCATTCCCCAGATCCCCATTCCTCAGATCCCTATTCCTCAGATCCCTAGTCCTCAGATCCCTATTTTTCTGTGTTTTTTCTGCTGATGCTCTGTTTGATAGGATTCTAAATTCTCACATTTCCCACAGATCCCTGTTCCCCACAGATCCCTGTTCCCCACAGATTCCTGTTCCCCACAGATCCCTGTTCCCCACAGATTCCTGTTCCCTACAGATCCCTGTTCCCTACAGATCCCTGTTCCCCACAGATCCCTGTTCCCTACAGATTCCTGTTCCCCACAGATCCCTGTTCCCCACAGATCCCTGTTCCCCACAGATTCCTGTTCCCCACAGATCCCTGTTCCCTACAGATCCCTGTTCCCCACAGATCCCTGTTCCCTACAGATCCCTGTTCCCCACAGATCCCTGTTCCCCACAGATCCCTGTTCCCCACAGATCCCTGTTCCTCCCAGATCCCTGTTCCCTACAGATCCCTGTTCCTCCCAGATCCCTGTTCCCTACAGATCCCTGTTCCTCCCAGATCCCTGTTCCCCACAGATCCCTGTTCCCCACAGATCCCTGTTCCTCCCAGATCCCTGTTCCCCACAGATCCCTGTTCCCCACAGATCCCTGTTCCTCCCAGATCCCTGTTCCCCACAGATCCCTGTTCCCCACAGATCCCTGTTCCTCCCAGATCCCTGTTCCCTACAGATCCCTGTTCCTCCCAGATCCCTGTTCCCCACAGATCCCTGTTCCTCCCAGATCCCTGTTCCCCACAGATGCCAATTTCCCCACAGATCCCCACAGTGTTCAGTGACTTCCAGTCACGGGATTCTCAGCCTCATTAGCAGGCAAAGCGATATGATGAGCACTAGATATGGACAGAAGCGACCACACTAGTTTAGTTGCAAAGACGCAATGATTTCCTGACAAAAATTAAGTTTACAAAGACTGTCTGAAAGAGTGTTTTTCAAGTACGAGTCAAATACACGAGCAATCAAAGCAAAATGCAATTCCAACTTATTGAATTTGCAGCACCAGATAAAAAGCCTTTTGCTTTCCTGTTGCTGTCTTCAGTTACCTGACAACACCTGCTGAGATAAGTCAGGGCTTGTGCTTTTTTAATTGACTGACCCCAGCAGGTCAACTAGAAGCATTTGCACCCGAGAGTCCCAGTGCATACGGACCTCTATATCAAGCGAAAAATATATATCCTAAAAATATGGAAATAACAAGATATCAAGAGATTAAATCTAACTGGTGGCACTTGGCTGTATGCCAGGCACAGCAAGTGACATTTTGCTTTGAGTCTTGACCAGTTTTATCGCCAACTGGTATAAGGTGCAAGCGACATTTCTCACCTTAATCAGTGCGTCAGAGGTGAAAGTCACGTGTCCCACTTAAGGTTAATCAGCACGCCGCTATCTCTGCGCCCACTCTTTTTAAATAAATGTCACCCATAATTTCGCTTGTCTTTAAGCGGCTGGAAAACATTAAAAAAAGTGTAAATTCGATTTGAGTAGAAAAATACGTGTTTCTCTTGCTCTGTGCTCTTGAAAGTAAAACCATATTTGCAGACAATGACAGATTTCGTGGTGCACAACAATGGTGAGTTTATCTATTAACTGTCTGGTATTCACCTGCCTACTGTCTGATATTTACCTGCTTACTGTCTGGTATTTACCTGCCTACTGTCTGGTATTTACCTGCTTACTGTCTGGCATTTACCTGCCTACTGTCTGGTATTCACCTGCCTACTGACTGGTACTTCAAGTATTTACCTGCTTACTGTCTGGTATTTACCTGCTCACTGTCTGGTATTTACCTGCTTGCTGTCTGGTATTTACCTGCTTACTGTCTGGTATTTACCTGCTTACTGTCTGGTATTTACCTGCTTACTGTCTGGTATTTACCTGCTTACTGTCTGATATTTACCTGCCTACTGTCTGGTATTTACCTGCTTACTGTCTGACATTTACCTGCTTACTGTCTGGTATTTACCTGCCTACTGTCTGGTGTAGCAGCACCAAAGCATTCATCATTTATTCTAATTGATGGGTTTCGACCTTCGGGCTCCTTGTTAGGGAAGCCTTCGGGCCTCAGGCTCAGAAATAAATCAATTAGAGACCTGGCCCCCCACTCCTGTCAGATGGTCAGCCCCATGGTAGCTTGATCGTGTGGCGAGCAGTCTAGGTCCTATAGCTAAGAGAGGGACAGCGAGAGACGAGCAGGGAGAATTTTGAAAGTAGAAATTAGCTAATCCGCAGATCAACTAACTTGCTGCCACCAGCCCGTGCGCCCTGGCTCACCACACCGGGACTCTCGAAATCGGGCTTCCGACTAGAAGGGGCTTTGCACTTACCTGCCAACTAGTGTCTTTTTGCTGTCAATCTCGAAGTCATAGCCGATGATAAGGGACACTGCTGGGACTAGATCGCATTGGCCATGCAGGTACAGAGGGGACTTGTGCAGGGGATTCTTGCGGTGGCGAGTCTATGGGGTAGCTACATGTACTATTATATTGCTAAATACGAAGATATGTACTTTTAGCCTTCAACGCGCCAACTAGCCTCTCATAGCGCTGATGATAGGCTAACTCGAACTTCAGAGACCGCATGATTCATTTACCCGAGCCGCTTGGCTACCCTAGAGTGCACAAAGTACATCTCTGGCGCCGATTCTGCACTCTTGGCAATTTTGCTCACTGATTTGTTAGATTGGTCGACTGAGAACTGCCTTGCCATTGGTCCACTGTGACCGGCGCCTACTAGCTTAGCTACTCATCTGAGCCATCGGCGAACAAAGAAATAAAGCCGACAAAGATAACTGTTAGATTTAACCTTCTCCTTAATTCACTTCACACTTTTGATTGAATTGGAGTCTTAGACTACTGGCAGTATTATTGAATGATTCCTGCCTCAGCAACAGCACTACTGAACAAAATGAGCAAAAGTGTGCGCCTAATTCAGCTACTGCAACAGGGGACAGAAAAGGGATCACCCAATCAAGCAAGTCTAGGTAGCCTCTCACCCAACCAATCAGAAACTCAACAGCCGGAGACCAGGTATTCCACAGTGACCGAATCGGCTCGATGCTCTGCAGCTGTAGACTCGGGATGATGCTGTCACAATCTTCGCTGTTAGCTAGCAGGTGATGCTCTTAACTGGATGTTCGCTGCTGTCGACCGGGGGACTCGTCCTTGATGATGATGGGGGAAGTTGCAATCCGGGGATCAAGAAACGACGGTCGTGCTCCGGGAACCAGAAGTTGCGCGCTGGGCCCGAGCCAAAGTAAGAAGAAGTTGCGTCCGAGCGGGCCAAAAACTCCGGTTTAAATAGCCGCCAACTGGACCGCAGTTTGTTATAACGGAACACGTCGATTCTGATTGGCTGAGCCGTTTTGTTAAAATGAGCGCCGAATTTTCTGATTGGCTAAGCTCGTTGCTACCCAGAATCACGTGACCGAGAGATCCTATCAGTTCCCACAGGGTCGTAAAAAGATGACAGGTGCGGCCATAAATCACTCAAAATCGCAACAAAATGATTTATGACTTTTCGCGTAGGATTGACAGAAATTAATGAAAAAATATACATTAGAAAGCTCTTATTAAATAGAAAGTGAAGATAATGAAGAGAAATCGCTAATCGCTAATCCCAAGGTACTTTTAGGGGTAAAACGCATAGCTGTCAAAGCTGTCACACGCTTGAGTGAATCCGAACAATAGGCTCTGACCTCATAAATCTTGATGGCCTGTCAAAATGATGAGAAAAAAGCTACCGCCCGCATCCTCTCAGACCATCTGGCGCCCGCTTCAACACTGAGTGAGGCGCAGGTGGCTGTCAGATCAGCTACGAAAGCGATGATTTATGACCCAAAAAGCTGCGCCTATGTTATTATGACTACTAGTATGGCCAGACATTATATCTAGTATAGATTCTATGAAAATTCGCAGAAAAAGGATAAAAATGCCCACTGCCCACTGTTAGTAGGCAAGTAAGTTTAGAGCCCATGTGCTAGCGCGGGATTTGGGAAAAAGTGCGTCCTCATCATAATTATTTCCTTTTCTATATTCCAATCGCTTTAGTTCACCCATAGACACTTCTGTACTATTCGTTCGCCCCAGCGCTAAATAGCCCCCAACGCAATGACAAAATATACTAAATACCTCCCGCTTTTGCTAGCTATCTTCGAAGTGCCACTTACACTCGTAAGCTTGTAGCGGTAACCTAACGCTACAAATTGGTAGCAGAGCGTGCAATCCCAACACTCGACAACTACGACAAATGGAAGACACCCAACGTCAACAACCTCCATCAGACACTCCACCTGCGGCAGCTTCTTCGGAGAACGCCATACCGGAACCGGTAGCGTCGGTACAACGCGCCACAATTAGACCACCGCCGTTCTACCGTCAAGCACCCGAGATTTGGTTCCGCCAACTCGAATCACAATTTACCCTGGCTGGAATCAGCTCCGCCAGCACCAAATTCCACCACGCACTGGCCGCTCTCCCGGAGGATGTTGCCTGCTACATCGACATAGACATCGTCGAATACAACCGACTCAAAACAGCTGTTCTAGACTCACTGCGCGCCAACCGCCACCAGCGTATCGAGGAAGCCCTTGCAGCAGTAGAACTCGGCGACAAACGCCATTCGCAATTGGTAACTGACATTAAGCGCCGCTTCATCGAAGTGGGTTTAGCAGCCGACGAGTCTATCATCAAGTCACGCCTGCTCACGGCGCTCCCAACGCACATCCGTTCAGCGTTGGTCGGTCATGAAAACTCTCCACTAGAAGACTTCGCCAAAATCGCCGACAGCATGTTAGCCGTCGCGGGCAGCCGAACTCCGTTTTTACCCATTCAGCGCACGTCCGAAGCCAGGGATTCGAGACCGCACGGCGCGTTCAAGCCTAGGCAGGCGTACGAAGGAGATCACCGGCAACAGCGATCCTATCGTAAGAGACCTAAGATCTGTAATGGCCATCTATTCTACGCTTCACAAGCCCGTACGTGCCGACCTTGGTGCAAATGGCCCGGTCCCAAACCCACAACGATGCTCAGCAGCCGCCAGACCACACCAGATCACTCGCGTGCAAACAGCCCAACTCTAGAAAGTGCTTCAAACTAGTCGGTCACGTGCCCTGGCCGACCCGTGACCAGAGCAAGGCCACCACTTTGTTACTCCGTTGCAACGTTCTTCGCACCATGGTTTCATTTATTGTTGACACTGGAGCCGAACGGTCACTCCTGCCTCTACAGTACGTCCCTCAAAATCTGCTTACTCCGACACCCGTGAAGTTGCGCAGCATTGGTGGACACGAGATCCGTACCTTTGGACAATGCTGCCTGACTCTCTCTATTCCGGGGCTCCGGCGACCATACCCAGCAACATTCATCGTCACTAATACGGCACCGATTCTCGGAGCGGATTTCTTCGTAAAGTTCGGTTTGATCATCGACCTTAAGTCGAGACGCATCACAAACCCAGTAACGGAATTATCCACAGCCCTGAACTGCTCTTCCGATCCAGTTCCACAAATCAACGTGACAACGGAAATGGAACCATCAAACCCGCTCACCCAGTTTCCACGCGTACTAGAGGCGCCGGACTACACGACCCCATCCGCAACAGGCGTCCGACATCCGATCGAAACGGAAGGCGAGCCGATCTTCTGCCGACCACGACCACTGTCACCGGAAAAGTTCACTGTTGCAAAGGAAGAGTTTGACAAGCTGCTTCGACTCGGAATCGTCCGACCATCTTCCAGCCCGTGGGCATCGCCCCTTCATATGGTGAGAAAAAAAGACGGATCTTGGCGCCCTTGTGGTGACTATCGAGCTTTGAACGCCGTGACCAAGCCCGATCGGTACCCCATACCGAACATTAACCACTTCCACAACCAGATGCATGGGTCGAAAGTATTCAGCACCCTTGACCTCGTCAAGGCCTATCACTTCGTCCCCATGGCTGAAGACGCGATAGAAAAGACCGCAATCTGCACCCCTTTTGGATCTTTCGAATACCTTCGAATGCCCTTCGGACTGCGCAACGCAGCTAGCACGTTCCAGAGGTTCGTCGACGCAATCTTTCGAGATTTCCCCTTTGTGGTTTCATACATCGACGACATCCTAGTGCACAGCACTTCTCGACAAGAACACGAGCAACATCTGCAAGCCATCCTTCAGCGTCTAACGGACAAAGGTCTGAGGGTTAACGCAGCAAAGTGTCAGTTCTTCCGAGACTCAGTGGAATTTCTGGGATACCTCGTATCAGCCGAGGGAATCAAGCCACTTCCCACTCGAGTGGAGGCCCTTCGCAAACTGCAGGCCCCGACCGATCAAAAGACGCTCCAGCGCTATCTGGGAATGTTTGGTTTCTACCAACGTTGCATCCCCGCATACGCCCAAGTAGTACAGCCTCTTCGCCAACTCGTCAGTTCGAGTCAGTTCGTCTGGACGAACCAGCATGACGAAGCTTGGAAACTGCTTCAAAACAGCCTGGCTGAGGCCGTAACTTTAGCGTTCCCCGAACCTAGCGCAACGCTCACTATCACTACGGACGCAAGCTCAACGGCCTTAGGCGCAGCCCTACATCAAGTGGTAGACGACAAGTCTGCACCCCTAGCTTTTTACTCGCGCAAACTGTCGGATACCGAGAGAGCCTACAGCACGTTCGACAGAGAACTACTGGCTATTTTCGCCGCCGTCAAAACCTGGAAGCACATGGTCCAAGGTCGCCCTGTCACGGTGTTCTGTGACCACAAGCCAATCGTGGGAGCTTTCAAGAATCGGAAACAGCGTTTCTCTGACCGCCAACAGCGCCAACTTTCAGCGATAACTGAGTACGTTCTCGACATTGTATACATCGCCGGTAAAGACAACGTAGTAGCCGACGCACTGTCTCGTCCAGAACCATCCTCAGTTACCCAGACCAACAACGTGCGACTCTTAGAAGATGTCCCAACAGCCGTGGACCTTCCGGCTATTGCAAGAGCTCAGAAAGATCTAACGCCTGAAGACACTCCGGCCGGCCAGTTCAAGCACTTTGACATCGGAATCCCAGAGTGCCCGCTTCGCTGCGAGACTTCACAAGCCAACCCACGCCCTGAAGTACCAGGACCGCTTCGCCGAAAAGTGTTTGATTCGCTACACACTTTGGCGCACCCGGGAGTAAAAGCGACACAGAGGCTTGTCGGATACCGTTTTTTCTGGCCTAATATGTTCGCCGACATCAAGAAGTGGGTCACTGAATGTGAGCGCTGCCAGCAATGCAAAGTTAGCAAGCATATTCACCGGCCGCTCCACCAGTTACCAGTACCATCGCAACGATTCACGACGGTGCACATCGACCTAGTCGGACCATTGACGCCGCCCGAATCCGACGCGGTTGGACCAAAACCCCGATACCTGCTGACCATGGTGGATTCATACACACGCTGGATCGAGGCTACTCCCGTCATGGACACCACGGCTGAGACCGTCGCGCGGACTTTCCTAGCATCCTGGATTGCCCGCTTCGGACCACCGCTTACATTGATTAGCGACCAAGGGATGCAGTTCCGAGCCGAGCTCATGCAAAACCTGACGCAGCACCTGGGGATTCACCATATCCGAACTTCTTCATACAATCCGCGAGCCAACGGCATCGTCGAACGCGCTCATAGAACGTTGAAGACGGGCCTAAAAGCACGCGGAAAATACTGGTTGAGCCAACTGCCTCTCGTTCTTCTTGGAATGCGTATCTTTGCGGACGAAACCGGATCATCACCTTTCTCACTTGTTACTGGAGCAACCCATGGTTCCGCAAGTAGTGGCCGACACTTCGACTCTGACAGAGCTATCGACCAAGCTCCACCAAATGTTTTTCCCCTACCGCCTACCGCGAACTCGTCCGGTCCCCACCCATATGCCGACCGCGCTGGACTCCTGCACACACGTGTGGCTACGGTTAGATCGCGTGAGGCGTCCGCTTGAAGCACCTTATCAAGGCCCGTTCGCTGTTCTTAGCAGACATGAAACAACAATGACGCTAGAGATCAACGGCCGGCCCACCACAGTGTCAATCGACCGACTTAAACCAGCTACGCTACCGCCGCCGCCACCGGAGACCCTTCCAGAGCCTACTGCTCCGCCTAATGATTCACCAGCCGCTAATACTCGTTCAAGAAGTTCTCGCCATGTTCGATTTGCCTCTCAGCCGTCGATAAAATACTTTACACCTTGATTCTACACTTCTTGACTTGACTTGATTCTACACTCCTTGATTACACTTGACAATTTGATTCTAGAGAAGTAGCGCCATGAATCTGTTACCCCAAATTTCCCTCCTGTTAATTCGTTGTTTTAATCCTAGAAGTACTCCGTTATGGGGAAGGGGGAGTATCTTGTAGCAGCACCAAAGCATTCATCATTTATTCTAATTATTTCTTATTCTATATTCCAATCGCTTTAGTTCACCCATAGACACTTCTGTACTATTCGTTCGCCCCAGCGCTAAATAGCCCCCAACGCAATGACAAAATATACTAAATACCTCCCGCTTTTGCTAGCTATCTTCGAAGTGCCACTTACACTCGTAAGCTTGTAGCGGTAACCTAACGTTTAACGGTATTTACCTGCCTACTGTCTGGTATTTACCTGCCTACTGTCTGGTATTTACCTGCCTACTGTCTGGTATTACCTGCCTACTGTCTGGTATTTACCTGCCTACTGTCTGGTATTTACCTGGCTACTGTCTGGTATTTACCTGCTTACTGTTACACCTTATTTACCTGGCTGCTATTTGGTATTTACATGGGAGGGAAGTTATTCATTTATTACAGTGAACTGTAATTACAATGTTGGTAGAAACGAACTCCCTGCGAAAACAATTAGCCAGTTTACGACGTAATTAGTTTTTTCAGCTAAAGACGTGATAATTAAATCTGTGCATTGGCTAATGGCAGAAAACCGGAAAACATTAAGCAATTTTAACTGCAATTTTGATCTTTTTTTCATTCATCGTCTGCAGTAGCTCTTTGTATCATACCAATTCATTTTCCAACTGTCATTCTTTAATAATTACTTTAATTACCGCTATCTTTGCTGGATCCTTTGTACTCGCTAGTTTTTGTTCAAAATTTAAAGTAATTAAAAAGTAACAAAATAAAATTTCTTGGTTTGAAGCCAAGCATCTTCTACATAGGAAAGTCTGTGAGCTGCTCTAGAAACAGCAGGACACCCCACAGCTACCCATGCAGACACCCCATGAGGACACCTAACAGCTACCCATGCAGACACCCCATGAGGACACCTAACAGCTACCCATGCAGACACCCCATGAGGACACCTAACAGCTACCCATGCAGACACCCCATGAGGACACCTAACAGCTACCCATGCAGACACCCCATGAGGACACCCCACAGCTACCCATGCAGACACCCCATGAGGACACCTAACAGCTACCCATGCAGACACCCCATGAGGACACCCCACAGCTACCCATCCAGACACCCCAGCAGGAGACCCCAGAGCCATGTTCAGCCCCAGCAGGACACCCCAGAGCCATGTTCAGCCCCAGCATGACACCCCAGAGCCATGTTCAGCCCCAGCAGGACACCCCAGAGCCATGTTCAGCCCCAGCAGGACACCCCAGAGCCATGTTCAGCCCCAGCAGGACACCCCAGAGCCATGTTCAGCCCCAGCAGGACACCCCAGAGCCATGTTCAGCTCCCACACCAAACCCCCTCCAGACCGGCCGACTCTGCAGCAGTGCCGATTCGAAGGCTCCGGTGTGCTGCACGCGGCCAAGTACCTGGGCTCGGCAGTGCTGGCGGACGGCCAGAGTCAGCTGCTGTGCCAGGAGGCCATGTGGTCGGTGCTGGCCAGTCTGAAGGGCCGCAAATTGCCAAAGGAGCGGCTGGAGATTCGCCTGTCCCTGGCCGACGGTGTCCAGATCCGCGAGGTGGCGGCTCCCGACGGCGCCGGCGGCGTCAGCAAGCTGGACTTGAAGTTCGGCCACAGCGAGATCTCATACGTGTTCAAGGAGCCGAGGGACCAGCGCAGCTGCGGCCTGGTTCGCACGGAGCCCAACCCGGACAGTCCCGGCCAGACCATCCACAGGTTCTACGCTGTTCGGACAGTCAAGTCGGTGAGTGCGGCGCATCTTGGATTTTTTGTTTTTTGTGTTGGACTAAAAGACGCGTTCCAGTGACTCAGTGGTTACTCCAAGTCACAACTGGCTGTTCCCGTGACTCAGTGGTTACTCCAAGTCACAACTGGCTGTTCCCGTGACTCTGCGGTCACTACAAGTCACAACTGGCTGTTCCCATGACTCTGCGGTCATTCGAAGTCACAACTGGCTGTTCCCGTGACTCTGCGGTCACTCCAAGTCACAACTGGCCGTTCCCGTGACTCTGCGGTCACTCCAAGTCACAACTGGCTGTTCCCGTGACTTGACTCTGCGGTTAGTCCAAGTCATAACTGACTG
This sequence comes from Macrostomum lignano, assembly GCA_002269645.1. Taxonomy (NCBI): domain Eukaryota; kingdom Metazoa; phylum Platyhelminthes; family Macrostomidae; genus Macrostomum; species Macrostomum lignano. Next base: position 56,595 of record NIVC01000132.1, read on the forward strand.
TTCCCATGACTCTGCGGTCACTCCAAGTCACAACTGGCTGTTCCCGTGACTCTGTGGTCACTCCAAGTCACAACTGACTGTTCCCGTGACTCTGTGGTCACTCCAAGTCATAACTGGCTGTTCCCATGACTCTGCGGTCACTCCAAGTCATAACTGGCTGTTCCCATGACTCTGCGGTCACTCCAAGTCACTGGGTGACTCCGCGGTCACTCTTAATGAACGCTAGCTGATCCAGTGACTACTCACTGCGAGACCGAACTGCAGTGACTCATTTACTGTCAACAAGGACTCCGAAAGTGCACTTTCCTAATGAAATTAGTGCTTATAATTTTCAGCTTTACGCTACTCTTAGTAGCATCAATCGAGATGCCATTACTTTCTTTGCTCTGTGCCATGAAAATCCTACTGCTAGCCAGCTTGAAGCAATATAAAAAATCCATGGTGAAAAAGGTAAAGAATCTCTCGTGTTTGTCAGTTAAAAACCCAACGGGATGTTTACCCCTGTCCCATCAGGTCCCAGCGTCAAAGTTATGCTGTCTTTGCACTGAAGCAAGCGGATAGTGAAAGCTTTCAGGGCACTGGGCATAACAGGAAAGACTTGGCATCATTTGAAAGGCAATATTTGCTGTCTGTTGCGCTGAGCAAAGTGTGCTCAGTGTGAGCAGATGCGATCGCGTTCCATCCCAATCCTTTGGCTTTCCATTTAAACTACACCAACTTCCTCCACCTGTTGCTTGGTCAGGCAAGTTGAGCTCAGGTTCGGTTTGAGTTCGCAATGCAGGATTCTATTTATTGAATTTCGTTGAGGCAAGCCAAGCAACGCCTGGCGGAACTGCAGGTCCAGAAAATTTTCTGACTAAGCGAATCTGGCCGCACCGAATCAATATTTGACCTGACAGGTTGGGGAGGCGGCAGAAGAGATAAACCAGCTGAGCTGTTTACCCACCCCCTCAGCTGCAACGCTTCCTATCCTGCCGAATGACACCTGTGTGGATAGAACAGATAGAACGGATAGAACGCTGTGTGGATGGAACAGGTGGAACAGATAGAACGCTGTGTGGATGGAACAGGTGGAACAGATAGAACGCTGTGTGGATAGAACAGGTGTAATAGATAGAACACTGTGTGGATAGAACACGAATAGAATAAAGATAGAACACAGATAAAACAAAGACAGAACACAGATAGAATACAGAAAGAACACAGAAAGAACACAGATAGAACACAGATATAACACAGATAGAACACAGATAGAACACAGATATAGAACACAGATAGAACACAGATAGAACACAGATATAGAACACAGATAGAACACAGATGGAACACAGATATAGAACACAGATAGAATACAGATAGAACACAGATAGAATACAGATAGAACACAGATAGAACACAGATAGAACACAGATAGAACACAGATAGAACACAGATAGAACACAGATAGAACACAGATAGAACACAGATATAGAACACAGATAAAACACAGATAGAACACAGATAGAACATAGATAGAACACAGATAGAACAAAGATAGAACACAGATAGAACACAGATAGAACACAGATAGAACACAGATAGAACACAGATAGAACACAGATAGAACACAGATAGAACACAGATATAGAACACAGATAAAACACAGATAGAACACAGATAGAACACAGATAGAACACAGATAGAACACAGATAGAACACAGATAGAACACAGATAGAACACAGATAGAACACAGATAGAACACAGATAGAACACAGATAGAACACAGATAGAACACAGATAGAACACAGATAGAACACAGATAGAACACAGATAGAGAACAGATCGAACACAGATAGAACACAGATAGAACTCAGATAAAACTCAGATAAAACGAATTGAGAACACAGTACAGATTTAAAATCCGTCAGTCAGACTGCTTCTAAACTGCGATATTTTATTAGCCAGAACAGGATGTTTGAGACTGTCTGCAGTAATTAGTTGCCGCGTGATTTGTTCTCCACAGCAACTCATTTCTGGTTTGTGTCTCTCATGTTCGCTGGGAACTTCTTACTGTTCAGCCTTGGTTTGTTTCTTCCCCCTAAACTAATTATGCTGTGACAGTTGACAGCTGACTGTCTCTGGAAACTTAATTTTAGGCCAGCCCGCTGATGAAGGACTTGCGCGATCTGTTCCAGCTGGTGAAGCAGAGACGAGACGAGCAGAGGGCTGAGGTAAGACAGACAGACAGACAGACAGACAGACAGACAGACAGACAGACAGACAGACAGACAGACAGACAGACAGACAGACAGACAGACAGACAGACAGATTCCAACCCTTTTCCAGACGCCGGTCCCAACTGCACCGTCCCAGCCGGCCAGAGCAGAAGTGGCGGCCGAGACCCAAAGCCAGGAACAGCAGTCGGCGGCAGCGTCGCTAAAGTCGGAGCAGTCGGCGGCGCCGTCTTCGCCGGACCTGCTGGACATTCGGCAGCAGCCGATACGACAGTCGGCCGTCTCCTCGTCCCTGGGCTCGCTGGACGAGTTGAGCGAACTTTTCAGCTCGCAGGCGTCGCTTGCCAGCAGCGGCGTCGGCGGTGACGGCGGCATCTGCGGTGGCGTCGTGTCGTTCGACCCGTGGGCTTCGCAGCTGCTGCCGCCGCCGCCAGTGCAGATGGCCCGCCAGCTGAGCCAGCCCCACCCAGCGCCAGCCGTCCAGCTGCCAGGCGAGCCGCTTTTCCGCAAGGCCAGCCATCCGAGCGTGCTCGAACAGCGTCGCCTAAGTAACAGTGTCTATGGCAACAACGGCTACCAAGGCAACAGCAAGAGGCCGAGCGATCCGGGCGCTCAGTTGGCCTTCTTGCCACCGGATTATTACCAACGGCTGCAGCAGGCGGAGTACTTTTATCACCTCCAGCAGCAGCAGCAAGCCTTGGCCCCTGGCCAGTACCACCCGCTGAACCTGTACCAGCAGCAGCAGCAGCAGCTCCTGTACCAGCCAGCTCAGGCAGCTCCGGCCTGGCCCGAGCAGCCCCTGCTGCCACCAACCAGGGGCACCCAGCTGATCGAAGGTGAATTCGTCAGCGTGTTCGATAGGCCGCCGGAGCTCGAACAGCAGAAGCAGAAGCAGTGAATTTATTAATTGGAGTAGTCATGCAGCCAGAGTTTCAACACGAGATATCCTGGCGCCTGCATTCGGCTCAGCTGCGCGCGGTTGAAACTTGCTACTGTGAAATATTACCTTGTTGCTATGCAATCAAATCTGTTACTAAGCAATGAAACCTTGTTGCTATGCAATCAAATCCCGTTACTATGCAACCAGCTCCAATTATTAGGCAACCAAACCTTGTTGCTATGCCATCAACCCCTGTTACTAGGCAACCAAACCTTGTTGCTATGCCATCAACCCCTGTTACTAGGCAACCAAACCTTGTTGCTATGCCATCAACCCCTGTTACTAGGCAACCAAACCTTGTTGCTATGCCATCAACCCCTGTTACTAGGCAACCAAACCTTGTTGCTATGCTACCAAACCCTGTTACTAGGCAACCAAACATTGTTGCTGTGCCACCAAACAGTGTTACTAGGTAACCAAACTTTGTTGCTATGCCATCAAACCTTGTTACTAGGCAACCATATCTTGTTGCTATGCTATCAAATCCTGTTACTAGGCAACCATACCTTGTTGCTATGCCATCAAACCCTGTTACTAGGCAATCAGAGCCGCGTTGTTAATCACGAAGAATTCTACATGTATCAGTAGGCATGCTAATAATTTTATTCCACTCAACCCAGTTATAATCAATCAAATACAGCCACATTTCCAAAATGCGAGTAACAGTTTCCCATGTTGCTATGGGCTAAAATTATACAATAATCCATCACTAATTAATCCGTCATCAACCGCCTGCTAAGCACTATTGGTACAAATAAATATCGACTAATGCGATTCTAAACCTGTCATTAGACGGCATATACCTTTCTACGAGTATACGGCTTTCACATGGACAGCCGAAGCAGAAGGCCGCGCTGCCCAGTCTTTGCTGCCTGCAATAAAACCGAGCTCAGAACCGCGTGCAACTCTGCAAGCTGGAAAATCAATGCTGAGAAATATCACGATCGGGCAAATACAAGCCGGAGTTGAATGATAGTCAGAGGGCCTGGCGTGTCTCAAACTTGAGTCTGCTAATCATTGCAGTCTGCCCAAATTGCAGTGGACTCACCTGGCCGTCTATAGGGGCCTAGATTGGGGAAAATCTTCCCTAAAACCCCTCAGAACGCGGCAGGTAATGCATTGCCATTAATGGCACAATTTGACTGAGTGGCCTCCGTTCCTCCTCAGCGATTTCCAAAAGCGTGCGTCGGAGTTTTATAGGCCTTTGCTTATCTGCAATGCGATTAAGGATTAACAGTCCCACAGAGAAACAGAGGGTGACGGAGGATTTCACAAGACCTGGATTATGAAAGTGACGGCTTAGCACTTGTTGCCCATGTGAAAGTTAGGTATTGTGAAAGTGGCATCTCTAGCTCCCCATCTTTCTGCCTCTCTCCCATCTCTCTGCCTCTCTCCCATCTCTCTGCCTCTCTCCCATCTCTCTGCCTCTCTCCCATCTCTCTGCCTCTCTCCCATCTCTCTGCCTCTCTCCCATCTCTCTGCCTCTCTCCCATCTCTCTGCCTCTCTCCCATCTCTCTGCCTCTCTCCCATCTCTGCCTCTCTCCCATCTCTCTGCCTCTCTCCCATCTCTGCCTCTCTCCCATCTCTCTGCCTCTCTCCCATCTCTCTGCCTCTCTCCCATCTCTGCCTCTCTCCCATCTCTCTGCCTCTCTCCCATCTCTGCCTCTCTCCCATCTCTCTGCCTCTCTCCCATCTCTGCCTCTCTCCCATCTCTCTGCCTCTCTCCCATCTCTCTGCCTCTCTCCCATCTCTCTGCCTCTCTCCCATCTCTCTGCCTCTCTCCCATCTCTCTGCCTCTCTCCCATCTCTCTGCCTCTCTCCCATCTCTCTGCCTCTCTCCCATCTCTCTGCCTCTCTCCCCATCTCTCTGCCTCTCTCCCCATCTCTCTGCCTCTCTCTCATCTCTCTGCCTCTCTCTCATCTCTCTGCCTCTCTCCCATCTCTCTGCCTCTCTCTGTGTCAAAGTCTCGCCCTCATATTTCTTCCTTTCCTTTCCTCAAATGTGTCATTTCTCATTAAGTTTTAATTATGAACTAATTTTAAACTGATCTATTGTATTCTAGTCCATACAAAATATTATTGTACTCCCTGACTAGAAGTCCTTGGGCGGCTTACGCCCTCCGCCCCCACCCCGCAACTCGATATCAGCCAGTGTATGCAGCATTAGATCAGCGTGGGACGGCGGTGTTCCCAACAACTAATCCCTGACATAGGTGCACCCACTGGTTGCTTGGCGCTCAGAAGATAGGGCGAGGCAATAATGAATGCACAGTTCCTATGGTATATCTTCTTCCAATCTCTCAATTAAACCCAGCAGTAAAATTGCCTAACCCTCGCTCTCATGCTCGCCGCCGAATCCCATAAAAACTGGCAATCCCCCCGGGAGGCCTTGGCAACAGCAAACACAGCTGTATTGTTTTGGAGTGGCTCCGCTGTTTGCGATTATCATAGCAAAGCTGTGCTATGGACTCGTTCTGGCGTACGTGAAAGGGTATTCAAAATTTAATGTTTACATAACCCAGTACTTCTTTTAACTGCTTTAGTCTCCAACTGACTGCGGCAGATTCTCCCCAACTGACTGCGGCAGATTCTCCCCAACTGACTGCGGCAGATTCTCCTCAACTGACTGCGGCAGATTCTCCCCAACTGACTGCGGCAAATTCTCCTCAACTGACTGCGGCAGATTCTCCCCAACTGACTGCGGCAGATTCTCCTCAACTGACTGCGGCAGATTCTCCCCAACTGACTGCGGCAGATTCTCCCCAACTGACTGCGGCAGATTCTCCCCAACTGACTGCGGCAAATAGCAGATTCTCCCCAACTGACTGCGGCAGATTCTCCCCAACTGACTGCGGCAGATTCTCCCCAACTGACTGCTGCAGATTCTCCCCAACTGACTGCAGCAGATTCTCCCCAGCTAACTGCGGAAGATTCTCCCCAACTGACTGCGGAAGATTCTCCCCAACTGACTGCGGCAAATAGCAGATTCTCCCCAACTAACTGCGGAAGATTCTCCCCAACTGACTGCGGCAGATTCTCCCCAACTGACTGCAGCAGATTCTCCCCAACTAACTGCGGCAGATTCTCCCCAACTGACTGCAGCAGATTCTCCCCAACTAACTGCGGAAGATTCTCCCCAACTGACTGCGGCAGATTCTCCCCAACTGACTGCGGCAGATTCTCCCCAACTGACTGCGGCAGATTCTCCCCAACTGACTGCGGCAGATTCTCCCCAACTGACTGCAGCAGATTCTCCCCAGCTAACTGCGGAAGATTCTCCCCAACTGACTGCGGAAGATTCTCCCCAACTGACTGCGGCAGATTCTCCCCAACTGACTGCGGCAAATAGCAGATTCTCCCCAACTGACTGCGGCAGATTCTCCCCAACTGACTGCGGCAGATTCTCCCCAACTGACTGCGGCAGATTCTCCCCAACTGACTGCAGCAGATTCTCCCCAGCTAACTGCGGAAGATTCTCCCCAACTGACTGCGGAAGATTCTCCCCAACTGACTGCGGCAAATAGCAGATTCTCCCCAACTGACTGCGGCAGATTCTCCCCAACTGACTGCGGCAGATTCTCCCCAACTGACTGCGGCAGATTCTCCCCAACTGACTGCGGCAGATTCTCCCCAACTGACTGCGGCAAATAGCAGATTCTCCCCAACTGACTGCGGCAGATTCTCCCCAACTGACTGCGGCAGATTCTCCCCAACTGACTGCGGCAGATTCTCCCCAACTGACTGCGGCAGATTCTCCCCAACTGACTGCAGCAGATTCTCCCCAACTGACTGCAGCAGATTCTCCCCAACTGACTGCGGCAGATTCTCCCCAACTGACTGCGGCAGATTCTCCCCAACTGACTGCAGCAGATTCTCCCCAACTATCTGCAGCAGATTCTCCCCAACTGACTGCAGCAGATTCTCCCCAACTGACTGCAGCAGATTCTCCCCAACTAACTGCGGCAGATTCTCCCCAACTAACTGCGGCAGATTCTCCCCAACTGACTGCGGCAGATTCTCCCCAACTGACTGCGGCAGATTCTCCCCAACTGACTGCGGCAAATAGCAGATTCTCCCCAACTGACTGCGGCAGATTCTCCCCAACTGACTGCGGCAGATTCTCCCCAACTGACTGCGGCAGATTCTCCCCAACTAACTGCGGAAGATTCTCCCCAACTGGTGCCTTTCACGTGACATCCACAACAGCGGAGACCCAGGAACCTGAGGCCAGGTTAATAAGCTTTCACTGGCTCGCTCACAACTGGATATTAGCCAAATTGCCTCGCCTGCAGCACGTGTTTGTCGTCAAATAATACAGAATGCCCATCTCATCTGGCTTTTCTGTCTCTATGCTCAGGGACTTTGTTTCCCTACTGAAAACAGCCCCAGTGAAGGCATCTCATCCTCTGGCTGCCATGCGGAACTCTCGGCATCCAATCCATCAGCTGCCGTTCTTGTTTGTCCAGACTCTTCTAGCTAGGGACGTTCCATTTCCTGCGGGAGGAAGCTGCCGAGTTGATGAAGCCGCGACACTGCGAACTGAGGAGCGGGTATGAGGGAGCTATGGCGAGACTCGGCAGCTCCGCCCGCATGCCAAATTTGGAAAGTGGCGGCGCCTACTTCAATTTTGTTCGACGGATAATATTCATCCGAGCTTGGTCGAACTTTTAAGCTGCCCTCGTTTGGTCAAGGCGTGATGTGTGCGAAAAGGGATGCTAGTGAATTTTTTTGGCTTCATCTGCTGCATTAGAAATTACTAATAATTAGAGTTCTCGAATGCTGACATGCGCGAACTTAGCGTTGCTATGCGTGAACTTAGCGTTGCTATGCGTGAATGTTTTGTTGCTATGCGGGAATGTTTCGTTGCTATGCGTGAATGTTTCGTTGCTATGCGTGAATGTTTCGTTGCTATGCGTGAATTTTTTGTCGCTATTCGTGAATGTTTCGTTTCTATGCGTGAATGTTGCGTTGCTTTGCGTGAATTTTTCGTTGCTATGCGTCAATGTTTCGTTGTTGTGCGTGAATGTTGCGTTGCTATGTGTGAATTTTTCGTTGACATGTGTGATTGCTTCGTTGCTATGCGTGATTGTTTTGTTGCTATGCATGATTGCTTCGTTGCTATGCGCAAAAGTTTTGTTGCTATGCGTGAATATTTGGTTGGTATACTCGAAATTTTCATTGCTATGTCAGAACTTTCCGTTGCTATGCCTGAATCTTCCGCTGCTGTGTGAATGCTTCGTTGCTATGCACGCATAGGCAACTAGAAGGACGCGAATGCACCCAATTTTTTAGAAACGAGCTGGGGTCGGTAAGGAAAGTACATTTGTCGTACATTTGCCCCGTTGCTATGGGCGAGTATCTAATCCCGAATTCCCCATTGCTATGGGCGAGTATCTAAGCCCGAATGCCCCGTTGCTATGGGCGAGTATCTAATCCCGAATGCCCCGTTGCTATGGGCGAGTATCTAAGCCCGAATGCCCCGTTGCTATGGGCGAGTATCTAAGCCCGAATGCCCCGTTGCTATGGGCGAGTATCTAAGCCCGAATGCTCCGTTGCTATGGGCGAGTATCTAAGCCCGAATGCCCCGTTGCTATGGGCGAGTATCTAAGCCCGAATGCCCCGTTGCTATGGGCGAGTATCTAAGCGCGAATGCCCCGTTGCTATGGTCGAGTATCTAAGCCTGAATGCCCCGTTTATCCGCACGCAATCATTTACTTTAGGGCGGCTTGGCGAGTGAAGAAGCAGTTGCAACTTCCAAGTCTGCGGGCATTTTGTTAACAGACCTGTCGGACAAAAAGCAAGGGGGGCAGGAAAACGCGAATATGGATGAAAGGCATTTTCACTAGGCAGAGCGGTGGCTGTGCGCCCTGTAAAGGTGATCCATATTGGCGTCGCCAAGCATTTAGTTTAGACTGCCGTCCGGCATGAACCAGAGATAAACACCGGACAATGGTTCTGTCCAGTGGTACACTGTAAGTTAGGTAGATAATACTACGTACATAATCCTCGTACTTGCTATATAACCCATCAAGTATTTTTGTTCTAGTATTACACGGTAAAATTTTCATTGAGACGAGACCAAGCTTTATAATTTTATTGCCTATTGTCAGTTAATTGGTTGTTTTATTGCATCGCAAAATAATTCAAATTTCAGTTTGTTAAAATGATTGTCTATAGAGAACGGGCGCAGATGTAAAGGAATGCTTAATTTGCTGAGACTAAAGATTCGTTTTAATGATTGTGCATTTTTAAACTGATTTAGCAGGTGCGAGGTCACTATGACAAATTAAAAGACAGTTTTAATCCGCTAAAAGAGTAAGTTCAAAATTAAAAAGTTTAAGAAAACTGTCTTCAGAGGCGTCTGAGTGATGTCTTTACAGGTGTCTTTAGGCAGCTGGCGAGAGGCGTCCTTACGGAGGGAGAATTACAATTCTCTTTAAATTCATCTCATAAGAAGTCTTTAAAGTTTCTGAAAGTTTTCGAAGCGACATTCGCACAGGCGTCTATAGATGTGTCTGTAGATGTGTCTGTAGATGTGTTTTTAGATGTATCTGTAGATGTGTCTGTAGATGTGTCTGTAGATGTGTCTGTAAATGTGTCTGTAGATGTGTCCGTAGATGTGTCTGTAGATGTGTCTGTAGATGTGTCTGTAAATGTGTCTGTAGATGTGTCCGTAGATGTGTCTGTAGATGTGTCTGTAGATCTGTCTGCAGATGCCTGTAGATGTGTCTGTAGATGTGTCTGTAGATGTATCTGTAGATGTGTCTGTAGATGTGTCTGTAGATGTGTCTGCAGATACCTGTAGATGCGTCTGCAGAGGTGTTAAAGAGGTGTCTGAGAGGATGTCTAGAGAGTTGAGAGGCGAAAAATTGCCCATGTCTGATCAGGTGTCAGCCATTCCGGTCCCAGCTCTCCAATTTACACCTGCAGCTCGCAGTTGTTGCTTCTGGATTTGAACTTCGTCCGTCGAGTTGTCGCCCTCAGCGTCCGCGTCTCCATCCCGGCGCCGTCGCCGCAGCCGTTGCCGATTCCGCCACAGGCGGCCCCGCCGGCGCCGCCAAGCCGTCCCCTGTTAGCCAATGCGCCGCCGCCTCCGCCGCCTCCGCCGACACCGCCTCTGCCGACGCCTCGAGCATTGCCGCCGCCGACAGCGCAGCAGCGACGCAGGAGGTGGCCGGTGGCCCGGCGGAATCGGCGGGAGGCCAGGTTGTACAGCACCGGGTTCAGGCAGTGGTTGGCGTACAGCAAAATCGACAGGCATTGCGCGGTGACGTACAGACCGGCCTGCCCCAGCCCAGCCAGCAGGCTGTGAAAGCAGCTCCTGTGCGCCAGGCACAGGGCCAGACTGCGGTACGGCGCCACGGCGAGAAAGTACACGATGGCCACCATCAGGCTGAAGTACACCACCCGTTTCCGTTCGATGAGGGCGCCGCTGTTCACTCGGCAGGTTGTTCTCGGCGGCTGCTGAGGCCGCTGAGGCTGCCGGTCCTGCAATTGGATCTCCTCCTCCTGTCGGAAATGATGATGCCGCTGCTGCCGATGCCTGCGATGAGGCTTGTCCTCAGCCTCCTCGCCTCCCAGGCGACGGAATGAGTGGAGAAGTTTGTAGAAGATGGCGGAGTAGAGCAGCACGATGAGCTGCATGGGCAGGTACAGCTCCAGGCAGGTGTTGATTATGTAGAAGGTCTCCGGCGGCAGGCCGAGGATGCTCACCAGCCGCTTGTCCTCATCCGTGGCGTTCGGATTCACCGGCGACTGCGGCATGCCGCACACGTGCGACCAGCGGCCAGATCCGGAGCTGGAATTGCCTGCCGCTCTGTCTGGGATCGGCAGGTGCTTGGCGTTGGCGCGGATGAAGAACGGCAGCGTGACCAGCAGCGACAGCAGCCAGAGGCCCAGCATGACGGCGGCTCGGAGGCTGGCCCGGCCCAGCAGGGTGGGACCGCGCAGCGGCATCCAGATCACCACCAGGCGCTCTAGGGCGATCACGGCGATGGTCAGGCTGGAGGCCATGGTGAACAGGTGCTCAAATCCGTAAGCCAGCTGGCCTGCGGTTTGTTGTTTCAAGGAGGGTTGGGATGCCTGAGACTGGATTTCTTCTGCCTTCTTATTGTTGGGACTTGCCGTTTACGATTCGGGATTTGGGGTTTAGGGTTTGGGATTTGGGATGTGAGATTTGGGATTTGGGGTTTAGGGTTTTGGATTTGGGATGTGAGATTTGGGATTTGGGGTTTAGGGTTTGGGATTTGGGATGTGAGATTTGGGATTTGGGATTTAGGATTTAGATATTGAATTTGGGATTTGAGATTTTGGGGTTGGGATTTGGGATTTGGGGTTTGGAATTTGAGATTTGGTGTTTTGGATTTCAATTTGGGGTATGGATTTGGGATTTTGGGTTGGGATGCCTGAGATTGGATTTCTTCTGCCTTCTTATTGTTGGGACTTGCCGTTTACGATTCGGGATTTGGGGTTTAGGGTTTGGGATTTGGGATGTGAGATTTGGGATTTGGGGTTTAGGGTTTGGGATTTGGGATGTGAGATTTGGGATTTGGGGTTTAGGGTTTGGGATTTGGGATGTGAGATTTGGGATTTGGGATTTAGGATTTAGATATTGGATTTGGGATTTGAGATTTTGGGGTTGGGATTTGGGATTTGGGGTTTGGGATTTGAGATTTGAGATTCAGGTTTCGGGTTTGGGATTTCAGATTTGAGATTTGAGATTCAGGTTTCGGGTTTGGGATTTCAGATTTGAGGCTTTGAATTCGGGATTTCAGAGTTAGTTGATTACTCTGGAGTTAGGATTCGAGATTTCGGAGTTGGGACTGGTATTTATGATGTGGGATTCAAAGTTTCGTTGTTAAAGCATGTGGTTGATAATTGATTTAAGATTGTTAATGCTTTTGGAGTTGCACTGAGCAAGCACTCACACAGCAGGTCGGGCTTGTAGACCTCCTTGAACTCCTGCAGGATGCTGTGCGGCACGCAGATCAGCAGGGAGAGGAGGTCGGCAGCGGCCAGGTTCACCAGCAGCGCGTACACCCTGGTGTGAAGCCGCCTAGTGTTCACGATCACGAGTATCACAAGCAGGTTGCCCAGCAGCCCCACCGCCATGATGAGAATCTTGGCGGCGATAATTCCAGCTGTCAGAGCCTGGGCGAGGTGCTTCTGCATCTTTCTAGGAATTGTTTTTGCCGATGGGATTTCAAAGAGTCTGCATGAGAGACCGCCGCTAGCTGTTAGCTACATGTATTTATCGCTTTCTAGCTTTGTTCAGCCCGAATGCGCGGCCCGTCTATTGGCCCTCCCGGGCTTCTCGAGGTGCACCGCGGGGGGGGGGGAGGACCAATGCGAAGGGCAATGCAATTCCTTATTAGAACTGATTCCTGATTGCCGGGCAGCCTGGTGTCAGTATCGAATATCCAACTGGATCTGACAGCGGCTGGCTGGCTGCATCTCCATCAGCAAAGGAACAGAAGCAGGCGTCTGCGCAAGTCTCGATAATTTATAATGATGTACTGATGCAAGTGACACCAGTTTCTTTCAAATGATTTCCCAGGGTCGATTTTAATCTTTTGATCTTTTAATCCTCTGGGTATCGTATTGCGAGGCTCATAGCTAGTGCAGTTGAGCTTTGATTGACATTAAATTCGTATTATTAGCTGTGAGTTCATTTGGATTGAAAAATGAAGGACGCTCGGTTCTCTCGTTCTCTTCCTCTCCCATCTTACCTCTCCCCTCTCCTTCTCTTTATTCTCCCCTCTCCCCTCTCTCCCCGCTCTCTCCTATCTCTCCCCTTTTCACCTCTCTCTTCTCTCTCTCCTCTCTCTGTCCTCTCTCCCCTTTTTACCTCTCTTCTCGCTCTCCTCTCTCCTCTCTCCTCTCTCCTCTCTCTCCTCTCTCTCCTCTCGATCCTCTCTCTCCTGTCTCTCCTCTCTCTTCTTTCTCCTCTCCCTTCTCACTCTCCCCTTTTTACCCGCTATCCTCTCTCCCCTGTCTCCTCGTTTCTCTCCCTCTACCCCAACTGTATCCCGCATTCACTTGCAACCAATTCTGGAAAAAGCAACTGTCAAGACAGAATATGTTAAAAAGAAGACGGCGCCAAGAAAAATCTTCCTTGGTCTCCCCCTGATAGAATTGTTTTGGCGCACTACTGCGCACTAGTAGTTAGTCTGGCATTTGTCAAACGTAATTATTTCTTTTTATTCTTTTTATTCAAAATCGAAAACGCAATGAAAACTATCGATCTGTATAGTTCTGGCTGGAGTGCTTATCTGATCAGCGACTTTTTGACCGCAATTTCCTCCGGCCAATCGGCTGGGTTTTCCGGCAAGCGGCTGTCGCACTGCAGCAGATTCTTCTTGCAGAAGCGCAGCGTCCTGCCCGGGAATTTGGTGCCGTCCGAGGCGCTGCCGGGGATGTGCAGCACCGCGCCAGTGTTGCGGTAGCGCTGCGCGTAGTCGGCCGCCGAGAACAGCGTGACGCAGCGGCCTTCGAAGCTGAACTTGCAGCCGTTCATGACGAACATGTGCGCCCGGATCAGCCAGTTCAGGCGGTGCCGGCGCAGGAAATTGAAGCAGGCGGCCTTGGTGAAGACGTACGAGCAGCCGCGAGGGTTCGGCATCCATTCGACTACGCCCTGCTGGCCGTCGGCGTTCGACGCGCTCTCCAGCATCGGCATCTGCGATAGGCGGAGCGACGGCGAGACAGTCGGCACGGCGGAGGTGGCCACCGTCGACCGCATGGTGCCCAGGGCGTCGCTGACTGCGTTCCGCTGCTCGATCCACTCCTCCGCAGTGCTTGGATAGACGGCCGGGCTGGGCATCTCGGCCACAATGTCCAGCGCGTCCGACCACAACAGGTCGGCGATGAAATCGGACTTGCGAAAGTGCAGCGGCTTCGATGGCTCGTTGATCCGCCTGACCAGCTCGGCCTGGGACGCGGCGAAGCGCGGATGGTTGAAGTATGGCGACAGGCCGCCGTGGCAGCAGAAGATCTCGCCGTTGACCACCGCGCACACGGGCAAGTAGCAGAAGGTCTCGTTGAAGTAGTTGCTGAGGTTCTGCCCGGCTGTCAGGCCGAATGTAGCGATGAGCTCGTCCTCGAAGTTGAAGTACCGATAGATCCGCCGGTCCTCGTGGTTGCCGCGCAGCACAAACACGTGGCGGGGATGCAGCGCCTTGAGCAGCAGCAAGTACAGCACAGTCTCCAGCGACAGCGGTCCCCGATCGACATAGTCGCCGAGGAACAAGTACGATCGAGCGGGCGGCCGGCCCAGCACTTCGATCAGCTTCACTAGCGAGTGGAATTCGCCGTGCAGATCTCCGAACATCACGATGGGGCCGGCCAGCTGCAGGCAGTTGGGCTCGGCCAGCAGCACGGACTTGGCCGTGGCCAGTGCGCCAGCAATCAGCTGGACGGTGAAGTCAGACGGCAGGCAGCGCTGCTGGAGTCCGGCATTGTGCAGCCGGCTGAACAGGCCGGCCACCGTCTCCGGCGGGTCGCTGTTGCCCGCGTTGCTGTCCGACTGCAGCGGCGGCTGCTGCTCGGGGAGTCGTTCGGAGGAGGCGCTGGCTGTGTCCTCGTCCTCCTCCGAGTCGACCAGTCGCCATTCGTTCACCTCGTCGCTGAGTAGGGCGGCGTCCGCGCTGGCCGGTTTCGGGCTGGACTGGCCTGGTGGCATTGCTTCTTCGGCCGGCTTCTTCCTTGTTTTCCCAAACTGCTTTCGGCTGGATTAGTTTTTTTGCTGCATCCATTGCTTCTTTCCTCTCTATCCTCTTTTGTAGCTATAATTGAGAGAGGCACCGTCTCGGCCATAGACATAGTCGCGGACTCGAACGGTCTGATTTTGAAGGCGTTCCAATTTTAGGAATTCCAACTGGCAATCCTCGACCCCCCGCTGGGAAGGGTCCGAAGGAAGGAATCGCTTTTTAATGAGCCTTGATTTATCAGCAACGCACCCGTGGCCTCGCAAGCAATCTCTCCTAGAAACATTGCGTTCATCGTAACCATAACCCTGAGGGGGTCCTTAGACCAGCGGTCTAGCGCAGGCTCTGGTGTGCCAGCGACCCAGGCTCGATTCCAAGTGCAGTCATTAATTTGGGGCTGAATTGGAATCTCGGCTTGGCTCTGCTCGTGCAATTACCAGCCTTCAGGGCCAACCCCCAAGGCACAGTGAAGTTTACATGCCTAACGATAAAATAAAGTTAGGGCCGCTGTACACTCCTTGTGAGTGTGTGCCTGCGTACGTAACCGCGCTTGTATGCCTGCTCAGGGGAGTCGGCGGAATGGGCAGTAATGCCTCTCGCCGGTTGTGTGCCTATGTCACTTAAAGTGCGCCAGGGTGCACACAACCCCCCTGCCTCTATAATAAAAAATAAAAAACCATAACCCCCTAACCCTAACCCTAACCGTAACTCTTTCCTTGGCATCTCAGCATTCCACATAGATCAAAGGCTAATTTTGAGCTAGGGAAATTTAATAAGAACTGATGAAATACAAGCTAATATTAACCATCTACGCAATTAGATCAGCATTTTTGGGAGCGTGTTTACAAGAAAAAGTCTGCCATCCATTAGTACTTTGGGATTTTATCCCAAGTAAGCTGCTCAATTAGTGTCAATTAGTCCCTATGATAAGCTGTCTTTGAGGCTGGATAAGGCGGAATTAATTTGCTACTCATGCGTGCCGCCTCTGACTTCTACTCACACACACACACACACACACACACACACACACACACACACACACACACACACACACACACTCTCTCTCTCTCTCTCTCTCTCTCTCTCTCTCTCTCTCTCTCTCTCTCTCTCATCTCTTCCTTTCTCTCTCTCTTCTCCTTTTCTCCTTTTCTTCCCTCACTCTCTCTCCCCTCTCCTCATTTCCTCCTCTCCCCCTCTCCCCCTGTCTCCCTCTCTGCCTCTCCCGCTGTCTCCCTCTCTCCCTCTCTCTCCACTCTCCCCTTGTCTCCCTCTCCCCTGTCTCTCTGTCTTCCTCTCTTCTACCCTTTAACGTTCTTTCCTGCTCAAAGGTTACCTGCAGTCACCCAGTATCAGATGCTGCAGATGCTGTCATTCCAGTTGCATCAGACAGGTGTCCTGACTGCCTGCCTGTCCGTCACTCTCAGTAAAAGATACGTGCGTCACGGCTTTTTACAGAGTAGTTTAGCCAGGAGATTAGCGGGAATCCGCGGCTTTGAAGGTGGATAAAACAGACGATGAGGTAAACAGCCTCCTGTGATGAATCCTCATAAAATCAATCAAACCTGTGATTGCAAGCCGCTTCGGATTTTGCTGCTTTTTTCAAGAGAGCGGGGTGCCATTGCTTGCTGCTTATTTAACTGCGTCATGAATTATTTCATAATTACGCTCGTACTTAATGACCTTCCGAACTCCAGGCCTACCAGCTCGGGTTTATGAAGCTTCCGGCCTGTAGAATTTCGGGTTTAGGAAACCTCAGGCTTATAGAATTTCGGGTTTAGGAAACCTCAGGCTTATAGAATTTCGGGTTTAGGAAACCTCAGGCTTATAGAATTTCGGGTTTAGGAAGCTTCAGGCTTGTAGAATTTCGGGTTTAGGAAGCTTCAGGCTTGTAGAATTTCGGGTTTAGGAAGCTTCCAGCTTGTAGAATTTCGGGTTTAGGAAGCTTCAGGCTTATAGAATTTCGGGTTTAGGAAACCTCAGGCTTGTAGAATTTCGGGTTTAGGAAACCTCAGGCTTATAGAATTTCGGGTTTAGGAAACCTCAGGCTTATAGAATTTCGGGTTTAGGAAGCTTCAGGCTTGTAGAATTTCGGGTTTAGGAAGCTTCCAGCTTGTAGAATTTCGGGTTTAGGAAGCTTCAGGCTTATAGAATTTCGGGTTTAGGAAACCTCAGGCTTGTAGAATTTCGGGTTTAGGAAGCTTCCAGCTTGTAGAATTTCGGGTTTAGGAAACCTCAGGCTTATAGAATTTCGGGTTTAGGAAACCTCAGGCTTATAGAATTTCGGGTTTAGGAAGCTTCAGGCTTGTAGAATTTCGGGTTTAGGAAGCTTCCAGCTTGTAGAATTTCGGGTTTAGGAAGCTTCAGGCTTATAGAATTTCGGGTTTAGGAAACCTCAGGCTTGTAGAATTTCGGGTTTAGGAAACCTCAGGCTTATAGAATTTCGGGTTTAGGAAACCTCAGGCTTATAGAATTTCGGGTTTAGGAAGCTTCAGGCTTGTAGAATTTCGGGTTTAGGAAGCTTCCAGCTTGTAGAATTTCGGGTTTAGGAAGCTTCAGGCTTATAGAATTTCGGGTTTAGGAAACCTCAGGCTTGTAGAATTTCGGGTTTAGGAAACCTCAGGCTTATAGAATTTCGGGTTTAGGAAACCTCAGGCTTATAGAATTTCGGGTTTAGGAAGCTTCAGGCTTGTAGAATTTCGGGTTTAGGAAGCTTCAGGCTTGTAGAATTTCGGGTTTAGGAAGCTTCAGGCTTGTAGAATTTCGGGTTTAGGAAGCTTCAGGCTTGTAGAATTTCGGGTTTAGGAAGCTTCAGGCTTGTAGAATTTCGGGTTTAGGAAGCTTCAGGCTTGTAGAATTTCGGGTTTAGGAAGCTTCAGGCTTGTAGAATTTCGGGTTTAGGAAGCTTCAGGCTTGTAGAATTTCGGGTTTAGGAAGCTTCAGGCTTGTAGAATTTCGGGTTTAGGAAGCTTCAGGCTTGTAGAATTTCGGGTTTAGGAAGCTTCAGGCTTGTAGAATTTCGGGTTTAGGAAGCTTCAGGCTTGTAGAATTTCGGGTTTAGGAAGCTTCAGGCTTGTGGATGTTTCGATTGATTAAATCTCTTGATTTTAATTCTATAAATGGTTCAGAAGGTTTATTAATTTTTTTTAATTAAAATTCTGAATTTAATTTAAAAATTTGCTATTTATCGAAGTCACGCAGACAGGCAGTCAGGAATCCCTACATGACGATTATAACATTAAATTAATTTCCGACTGATGACCTGTTGGTTATTGGGATTAGCCAGAATGAGACCTGCCAACTCGCGTCTGTGTGCGTGACCTACACAGGTAAGTTTGGCCAGATAGGAATATTAATGGCAGCCAGAAAACTCTGAATTTTTGTTTACACCACAGATACTATAATAGATACTATATACTACAGATACTATTAATATATACTAGTTATATAGTATCTGTGGTTTACACCGCATTAGATCGTGTGTAAGCATGGTTTGATATGGAGTTTGTCTGTTGCATTTAAGTATTGCTTTTTTATGATGCCTTTGTACAACCGGCTGTTCTTACAGATGCTGTAACTGGCACTCGCTACAATCACTACAGATGCTGTAACTGGCACTCGCTACAATCACTACAGGTGCTGTAACTGGCACTCGCTACAATCACCACAGGTGCTGTAACTGGCACTTATTGCAGGTATTACAGATGCTGTAACTGGAACTCATTGCAGGTATTACAGATGCTGCAACTGGAACTCATTGCAGGTATTACAGATGCTGTAGCTGGAACTCATTGCAGATGTTACAGATGCTGTAGCTGGAACTCATTGCAGGTATTACAGATGCTGTAGCTGGAACTCATTGCAGGTATTACAGATGCTGTAACTGGAACTCATTGCATATATTACAGATGCTGTAACTGGAACTCATTGCAGATGTTACAGATGCTGTAACTGGAACTCATTGCAGATATTACAGATGCTGTAACTGGAACTCATTGCATATATTACAGGTGCTGTAACTGGCACTCGCTACAATCACTACAGGTGCTGTAACTGGCACTCGCTACAATCACTACAGGTGCTGTAACTGGCACTCGCTACAATCACTACAGGTGCTGTAACTGGCACTCGCTACAATCACTACAGGTGCTGTAACTGGCACTCGCTACAATCACTACAGGTGCTGTAACTGGCACTCGCTACAATCACTACAGGTGCTGTAACTGGCACTCGCTACAATCACTACAGGTGCTGTAACTGGCACTCGCTACAATCACTACAGGTGCTGTAACTGGCACTCGCTACAATCACTACAGGTACTGCAGCTGCATGCAGCTCAAACAGGAGACGAGGCATTTCGAATTCTCGGCCCGGTTCGTCTCCTAACCCCAATCTGCGGGCAGCAGCAGCAATAATGTATTCATTTTTCTTTAAGCTCTCTCCCCATTTTCTTTTTTCCAAGCCTGAAAGCTTTGAGTAAGGGGGGGGGGTTGTGTAGGGCAGCTTTCGGCCCGCCAGCTTTTTTCGATTTGTACATCCGTTTACGTCTGACCAGGGGGTTGCTATGATGGATAAAAACTAACCAAATACATCATCGCCCATCCGTTTGGAATTAGCGATGTACTCTCCCGACTGATGAGGGAGTTGTGAGCAGTGTGGGAGAGAGAGAGAGGGCAACAAAGGCCTTTGATTGGTCAGCGCGGCTCCTAATCCTCTCTCCCTCTCTCTCTCCCCTATCCCTCCCTCGGTCTCTCCCGAACTGTCCCGTGTATTTAACCGCAATGGCGAGGATATAGGCAGGGAAGACAGGGGCTGGGCTGGGGGGGTTGAGAGATGGAGAATAAACTACAGGGGCAGACTTTGTTGCTATGACTGATGAACTGAGAGGCGGACAGGAGGGCTTGAAGGGAGGGCAGAGGGGAAGGCAGACAGCTGGGCTCAGCAAATCTCGCTGAGACGATGGCGGAGTGGGTTAGGAAGGAGAGCCGAAGGCGAGCAGGGCAGAGGCAAGCAGGGGGGTGTCAGCATAGGGATAAGGACAGGGCAGGCAGCTGCGGAGCCCTGGCTGCGTTCGGTCTCTCTCTCTCTCTCTCTCTCGCTGTCGCTAAGAGCCAGGGGTGACCGGTGTCAAGCAGAAACAGGAGCAGCTTCTTTGAGCTAGAAGCAGCAGACGAAGATCTGTGCGCGGTGCCACGTGGTGACGCAGGTAGCTGAGAGCGGAGTTTGAGTTGGCTACTCAGGTGAGGCATGCTTGTGCTCAGGACTCTAAGCCTTGGGCTAGACCAGGAATTCTTATTTTGACGGGTTGCCATTTTGTTTTTATGGAGTGCCATTTGTTGACGGGGTGCCATTTGTTGAGGCTATGCCATTTGTTGAGGGAATGCCATTTGTTGAGAGAATGCCATTTGTTGAGAGAATGCCATTTGTTGAGGGAATGCCAGTTGTTGAGGGAATGCCAGTTGTTGAGGGAATGCCATTTGTTGGAGGAATGCCAGTTGTTGATGCAATGCCATTTGTTGAGGCAATGCCATTTGTTGAGGCAATGCCAGTTGTTGAGGGAATGCCATTTGTTGAGGGAATGCCAGTTGTTGAGGGAATGCCATTTGTTGAGGCAATGCCATTTGTTGAGGGAATGCCAGTTGTTGAGGGATTGCCAGTTGTTGAGGGAATGCCTGTTGTTGAGGGATTGCCAGTTGTTGAGGGAATGCCAGTTGTTGAGGGAATGCCATTTGTTGAGGGAATGCCAGTTGTTGAGGGAATGCCATTTGTTCAAGGGGTGCCATTTTATTTGAGGGGTCGCCATTTGTTGAAGGGGTGTCATTTTTAATTTATCTGGGGGAAGGAAGCCAAAGCTGCTTTAGGGAAGGAGCCCTACGAGCTATAAATTTTTTACTTGGGGGAGAGGGCCATCCATCTTCTCCAAAAAATGAATCCAGACAAAATGAATCTCCGTAGATGATGCTGGAACGAGGCTGAGCTCATCTTCTCTCATTTTTTCATCATTTTGGTACCCGAGAGCGCTGCTCAAATCGGCTCAACATCGTCCCATTCCTACCTTCCAGGTGCCAATTATAATTATTTTGAACAACTGAACTGCTACTCGGCAGCAATGCAACTCGCCGGCTGTCTGTCTCTGACGGTCCTGGCCGCTGCCCTGCTGCTGGTCCAGGCTGACCGGTCCAGTGAGTTGGGGATGGGGACAGGGGTTTTGACAGGGGTGGGGACAGGGGTGGGGACAGGGGTGGGGACAGGGGTGGGGACAGGGGTTGGGACAGGGGTGGGGACAGGTGTGGGGACAGGGGTGGGGAGAGGGGAGGGCCGGAGTGGGAACAGGGGGAGGACAGGGTTGGGCATAGGGGGAGGGACAGGGGTGGAGACAGGGGTAGGACAGGAGTGGGGACAGGGGATGGGCTTACGTAAGTGAGTTGAAAAAAGTGTAGCCCCAGTTTTGTTAGAATTTTCATAGACTAAACCCGCAAGTGCTCGTAAGAATGTAAATACTGTACCTATAATTTTTATCCCCTCGTTACCAGGCTGCGCTTTTCACAGAGAAGTTTTCTTAATAAGTTCAGTGAGGAAAATTTTCCTCCCCAAACAAGGGCAGGAAAGTAATGTTTACGGTGGAAAGCAGCCGTTTGCACTTCTAAATTGCCTGCTTTGCCTGGATCTGAGGAGGGGGCGGGCGGTCGATAGCGCTTCGCTCCCAGCTAATTAGTTCTCTTTGAGGTTTCGCCAAAAGCATTAACGCGCCTCCAGCTCGTAATACCAGCATTTAGCGGTTCGTGAGGGAACACCGAGGAAGCCTTGAAATAAGTTAAATGCGGGATCTGCAGTTGATGAGATCGTTGTTGACTTAAAAATCAGGACATGCAGGGTTTCTGCTCTGGTCTGCTTTGATCATTGATCATTGATTGATCATGACTCACTGCTCATTGATTGATCATGACTCACTGCTCATTGATTGATCATGACTCACTGCTCATTGATTGATTGATCATGTCACACTGCTCATTGATCATGTCAAATTGCTCATTGATCATGTCAAATTGCTCATTGATCATGTCACACTGCTCATTGATTGATCATGACTCACTGCTCATTGATTGATCATGTCACACTGCTCATTGATTGATTAATCATGTCACACTGCTCATTGATTGATCATGACTCACTGCTCATTGATTGATCATGTCACACTGCTCATTGATTGATCATGTCACACTGCTCATTGATTGATCATGTCACACTGCTCATTGATCATGTCAAATTGCTCATTGATCATGTCAAATTGCTCATTGATCATGTCAAATTGCTCATTGATCATGTCACACTGCTCATTGATTGATTGATCATGTCAAATTGCTCATTGATCATGTCAAATTGCTCATTGATTATGTCAAATTGCTCATTGATCATGTCACACTGCTCATTGATCATGTCAAATTGCTCATTGATCATGTCAAATTGCTCATTGATCATGTCACACTGCTCATTGATCATGTCACACTGCTCATTGATTGATCATGACTCACTGCTCATTGATTGATTGATCATCTCACACTGCTCATTGATTGATCATGACTCCCTGCTCATTGATTGATCATGTCACACTGCTCATTGATTGATTAATCATGTCACACTGCTCATTGATTGATCATGACTCACTGCTCATTGATTGATCATGTCACACTGCTCATTGATTGATCATGTCACACTGCTCATTGATTGATCATGTCAAATTGCTCATTGATCATGTCAAATTGCTCATTGATCATGTCAAATTGCTCATTGATCATGTCACACTGCTCATTGATCATGTCAAATTGCTCATTGATCATGTCACACTGCTCATTGATCATGTCAAATTGCTCATTGATCATGTCACACTGCTCATTGATCATGTCAAATTGCTCATTGATCATGTCACACTGCTCATTGATCATGTCAAATTGCTCATTGATCATGTCACACTGCTCATTGATCATGTCAAATTGCTCATTGATCATGTCACACTGCTCATTGATCATGTCAAATTGCTCATTGATCATGTCGCACTGCTCATTGATCATGTCAAATTGCTCATTGATCATGTCACACTGCTCATTGATCATGTCAAATTGCTCATTGATCATGTCAAATTGCTCATTGATCATGTCAAATTGCTCATTGATCATGTCGCACTGCTCATTGATCATGTCAAATTGCTCATTGATCATGTCACACTGCTCATTGATCATGTCAAATTGCTCATTGATCATGTCGCACTGCTCATTTTCTTCTCCCAGCAAATTAATGACTTATGGGCATAGCTTTTTAAAAATAAAACCTTACTGAACCCTCGCATGAACTATAGAAACTATGATGATGGGCTGGGGTAACCCAATACACTTCACGAATAAAATTAAAAGTACATCACAAACTGACATCTGCTCCGATCGCTAACATGAATGCGCAGGCAGTCTGGAGGACGAGCTGGAGTCCAGCCTGTCAAAGCCCGAGCTGTCTGGCGAGCAGCAGCTCAAGGCTGCGGCGGCCGCGGCTGCAGCGGCGAAGGCTTCTGGAAGCAAGACTGCACAGCAGAACCGGGATGAAAAGCAGGAGCTGGCAAAGCACCACGAAGCGGCGATGCAGCACGCCAAGCAGCAGCAGCAGCCGAAGGAGCGATACGAGACTGGGCCAAGCCGTCAGGACCTGAAGGAGATGTTCCACCACCTGCTGGAGTCCATGACAGAGGCCGAGAGGAAGTCTCTGACTCTCCGTCTGGGCAAGGCGAGCGTTAAGCGGACTTTCAGCCAGATGAAGGACGAAGTCCGGGCCATGCCGGGTAAGCTTTCGGGGATCATGTTTTGGGAGAGAGGGAGTCTGGGAGAGCGGGAGTCTAGGAGAGCGGCAGTCTGGGAGAGCGGCAGTCTGGGGAGAGAGTCTGGGAGATCGGGAGTTTGGGAGAACGGGAGTCTGGGATATCGGGAGTCTGGGAGAGTGAGAGTCTGGGAGAGCGAGAGTCTGGGAGATCGGGAGTCTGGGAGAGTGAGAGTCTGGGAGAGTGAGAGTCTCGGAGAGTGAGAATCTCGGAGAGTGAGAGTTGGCGAGAGTGAGATTCTGGGAGAGTGGGATTCTGGGATGAGATTCTCGGAGAGTGGGAGTCTGAGGGGGTGAGAGTCTCGGAGAGTGGGAGACTGGGGGTGAGAGTCTGGGAGAGTGAGAGTCTGGGAGAGTGAGAGTCTCGGAGAGTGAGAGTCTCGGAGAGTGAGAGTCTCGGAGAGTGAGAGTCTCGGAGAGTGAGAGTCTCGGAGAGTGAGAGTCTCGGAGAGTGAGTCTGGGAAAGTGAGAGTCTCGGAGAGTGAGTCTGGGAAAGTGAGAGTCTGGGAGAGTGAGAGTCTGGGAGAGTGAGAGTCTCGGAGAGTGAGAGTCTCGGAGAGTGAGAGTCTCGGAGAGTGAGAGTCTCGGAGAGTGAGAGTCTCGGAGAGTGAGAGTCTCGGAGAGTGAGTCTGGGAAAGTGAGAGTCTGGGAGAGTGGGATTCTGGGGTGAGATTCTCGGAGATTGGGAGTCTGAGGGGGTGAGAGTCTCGGAGAGTGGGAGTCTGGGGGGTGAGAGTCTCGGAGAGTGGGAGTCTGGGGGGTGAGAGTCTCGGGGAGTGGGAGTCTGGAGGGTGAGAATCTCGGAGAGTGAGAGTCTGGAGGGTGAGAATCTCGGAGAGTGAGAGTCTGGAGGGTGAGAATCTCGGAGAGTGGGAGTCTGGAGGGTGAGAATCTCGGAGAGTGGGAGTCTGGAGGGTGAGAATCTCGGGGAGTGAGAGTCTGGAGGGTGAGAATCTCGGAGAGTGAGAGTCTGGAGAGTGAGAATCTCGGAGAGTGAGAGTCTGGAGGGTGAGAATCTCGGAGAGTGGGAGTCTGGAGGGTGAGAATCTCGGAGAGTGAGAGTCTGGAGGGTGAGAATCTCGGAGAGTGGGAGTCTGGGGGGTGAGAATCTCGGAGAGTGAGAGTCTGGAGGGTGAGAATCTCGGAGAGTGGGAGTCTGGGGGGGTGAGAGTCTCGGAGAGTGAGAGTCTGGAGGGTGAGAATCTCGGAGAGTGGGAGTCTGGAGGGTGAGAATCTCGGAGAGTGGGAGTCTGGGGGGTGAGAGTCTCGGAGAGTGGGAGTCTGGGGGGTGAGAGTCTCGGAGGTGGGAGTGAGACATCCATACGTAGGAATACGTAGGCAGAGGAATTGCTCAAATCTGAGTATCCAGGGCTAAATTCATGTCTAACGATCTGTCCTTTTGTGTGCCGACCAGTTTACGATAAATAGTACAGAATATTGGGCTGTGGACGCATATTAATGAGTGTAAAAACAAATGTACTTAAAGGCAGGAGCTTGTACACAAAGATGAAATCGCTGTGTCAAATGTGGAAAGGGACCGAAACTGGCCATTTCGGATCATCCCCAATCCTGTTTGCTACTCTGCTTTGCTTCCACTTCTCTCTTCCCTTTCAATCCATCGCTCCCCACTGCCTGGATGCCACTGAAATCCTGAGTTGAGCGTCGTGGGCTTCCTGTTCCTGGCCTGTCTCATCTCCTTCCTGTTTCCTCTTTCTCATTGCAGAGCTGATTGATGCTTAAGCTTAAGCCATGGAGTGCTTAGAGACAGAAACTGGAGAGGTGAACTGCAGGATTAAGCCATGGAGTGCTAGAGACAGAAACTGGAGAGGTGAACTGTGGGCTTAAGCCATGGAGTGCTAGAGACAGAAACTGGAAAGGTGAACTGCGGGCTTAAGCCATGGAGTTCTAGAGACAGTAACTGGAGAGGTGAAGTGCAGGATTAAGCCACGGAGTTCTAGAGACAGAAACTGGAGAGGTGAACTGTGGGCTTAAGCCATGGAGTGCTAGAGACAGAAACTGGAAAGGTGAACTGCGGGCTTAAGCCATGGAGTTCTAGAGACAGTAACTGGAGAGGTGAACTGCAGGATTAAGCCACGGAGTTCTAGAGACAGAAACTGGAGAGGTGAACTGCAGGATTAAGCCACGGAGTTCTAGAGACAGAAACTGGAGAGGTGAACTGCAGGATGTAGCCGCGGAGTTCTAGAGACAGAAACTGGAGAGGTGAACTGCAGGATGTAGCCGCGGAGTTCTAGAGACAGAAACGGGAGAGGTGAACTGCAGGATGTAGCCGCAGAGTTCTAGAGACAGAAACTGGAGAGGTGAACTGCAGGATGTAGCCGCGGAGTTCTAGAGACAGAAACGGGAGAGGTGAACTGCAGGATGTAGCCGCGGAGTTCTAGAGACAGAAACGGGAGAGGTGAACTGCAGGATGTAGCCGCGGAGTTCTAGAGACAGAAACTGGAGAGGGGAACTGCAGGATGTAGCCGCGGAGTTCTAGAGACAGAAACTGGAGAGGTGAACTGCAGGATTAAGCCACGGAGTTCTAGAGACAGAAACTGGGGAGGTGAACTGCAGGATGTAGCCGCGGAGTTCTAGAGACAGAAACTGGAGAGGGGAACTGCAGGATGTAGCCGCGGAGTTCTAGAGACAGAAACTGGAGAGGTGAACTGCAGGATGTAGCCGCGGAGTTCTAGAGACAGAAACTGGAGAGGTGAACTGCAGGATGTAGCCGCGGAGTTCTAGAGACAGAAACTGGAGAGGGGAACTGCAGGATGTAGCCGCGGAGTTCTAGAGACAGAAACTGGAGAGGTGAAGTGCAGGATTAAGCCACGGAGTTCTAGAGACAGAAACTGGATAGGTGAAGTGCAGGATTAAGCCGCGGAGTTCTAACACCCAAATTATGGAGGGAATTCAGCCCAAATCCTTTTAATTTTTACAACTGCAGCAGAATTCCGGGAGCGCAAAATGTGGGGGATTCATGAAGTCGGGAAAACTGAGGGGCTGTCGGAAAAGCCGTGATCGAGCTCCAGATGGCGGTGAATTTGATGGGGCATCTTTTTTCATCCAGGGCCGCCCATCTGCTCCAGTGTTGCCGCATATTTGCATTTGTGCACCCATCCCCCCCCCCCCCCTATACCTAATGTGTCTGGCCTGAGTTGGGAAGAGATGCTGGGAGAGAAATGTGTGCAATTGTGACAGATGAAGATGCAGAACTCCTCTTGTCAGGCTTAGTAAGATTTTCTGTTGGTTTAGTATTAGTGGAGTGAGAGTGTGACATTACGTAATAAAGAGTGAAATTCTGTAATAAAGAGTGACATTCTGTAATAAAGAGTGACATTCTGTAATAAAGAGTGACATTCTGTAATAAAGAGTGACATTCTGTAATAAAGAGTGACATTCTGTAATAAAGAGTGACATTCTGTAATAAAGAGTGACATTCTGTAATAAAGAGTGACATTCTGTAATAAAGAGTGACATTCTGTAATAAAGAGTGACATTCTGTAATAAAGAGTGACATTGTACGAGTAATAGATTGTACGAGTGACATTCTATGAAAGCAAAGTGAGCCAGTGCCATTCTGCAGATGAAGAACATTATTTTGTAAAGAGATGCTTCATCTTTTTGAGGCGATTCTCCCGAGCATAAGTACAGGAAGACGAGTAAGTACAGGAACTGAACCCCTTTGTCAGTTTTCTAGACAATAAAAATGAAATATCCCTAACCAGGGTAGCAACCAGTCAGCTGCACGCTTGAACAGGTTTCTCTCCTCTCAGTTGACTGAAAGTAAAAACACTGCTCAAATGCCTCTAGGAGCAGGTTAGGATTTTTCAAAACAAGCCATTTTCATCATGCGGCATTTTGACAATCCGACCGTGACGGTTTTTGTAGCTCAAAGCTGCTCGACTGTCACGTAAATTGCAAAGCCTCGCTTCACAGCGCTCTGTCTGACTGTGATTCCAACATATCGCCTTTCATAGAACAGCGGCTTGGCCGTGGAAATCCCTTTGAAAGTTGAGCTGAGACTGCGTGCAGATGCCTGTCTGGCTGGGGCCGGGCTGATGTCGGCTGGGGCGTCGCTCTGCCTGCATCTCTGTCTCCCTCTCTGTCTCCCTCTGTCTCCCTCTGTCTCCCTCTGTCTCCCTCTCTGTCTCCCTCTGTCTCGCTCTGTCTCCCTCTGTCTCCCTCTCTGTCTCCCTCTGTCTCCCTCTCTGTCTCCTCTCTGTCCCCCTTTGTCTCCCTCTCTGTCTCCCTCTGTCTCCCTCTGTCTCCCTCTCTGTCTCCCTCTGTCTCCTTCTGTCTCCCTCTGTCTCCCTCTGTCTCCCTCTGTCTCCCTCTTGCTGCGGGCTGGCTTTTGCCCGAGCAGATTTAAGTTTATTTTTAACTGAAATATGATCATAGACTATTTCATTTGCCTGTATTGAGCACAAGAGCCTAACTAAAGGCAAACCGCTTGGAAATAAGTAAAATAAAATATAAAGTTAAACGTGGCCAAGCAGACATTGGCAAAAGAAAGGCCGAAGGTATTACGGCGCATATTCAGGGCATTAAGCCCAGTGTTTCAGTACAGACCTGTAACAGTGGCGTCGCAAGCACTCCGGATTTAAATGAAGAGCAGCGAGCACCAGCAATCGGCAGCAGCAAAGTCTGCGGGCTCACCGTCCCTCAAGCATGCCAAGGTTGTGACAGAAGCGCCAGCTCATCAACAACAGGCAAAACTGGCAGCATCGCCGTCTCGCCAGCAGGCCAAAGTGGTCTCGGGAGCAGATGCAGAAGCCACAAGTCAACCGACGAGGAGTGCAAATGGACCAACGCGCGCAATGGCAGGTGCCATGGAGATCGAGCGCTTGGAGGTAGGAAGCAACTTCTCCAGGTGGTTCGACAGATTTTCAATCGTTGCGCAGTTCTATGCATGGGATGCGACAGCGATGGCCCAGATGCTTTTGATGCGTCTTTCCACGGCCCTGTATGACTCACTGGCCGACCAGGCCTCGCCCAAGAAGCCTAGTGAACTGTCATTCACAGAAATAGAGCAGAGTCTGCGTGGTATCTTGGTTCCAGCCACATTCGTCTTGGCGGAGAGATATTCTTTCCAGCAGTGCTCTCGGAAGTCTGGGGAGGACGTTCGCGCGTACGCAGAAAGAGTCCTAAAGGCTGCCGAGAAGTGCCAATTCAAGGATAAAGATGAACGGCTAAGAGACCAGTTCATCTGCGGACTGGCTGACCAAAATGTGATCGGCAAGCTGCTGGTCAAGGACCATCTGGAGCTCAGCTTCAAGGATGCAGTTTCTGAGGCCGAGGCACATTCAGCACTCATATCTACAGATATTATGAAAAGCGCGCCGAGATCCGAGAGAGCCGCGGTCATGAAAATAGGGATGTTCAAGCCCAAGTCCAGATCGCAGCCCAAAGGAGCAAACAGGCAGCAGTCACAAAGCCAAAGTTCATCGTGTTTGCGCTGTGGAACTATCCATGGAAAGGAATCGTGTCCAGCCTACGGAAAGACGTGCCCTTAAGTGTGGAAAGCAAAATCATTTCCAGAAAATGTGCCGTTCAAAAATTAATGTCACCAGCCAAAAAAGGAATGCTTCGGTTCAACACCTAAGCGAGCAGTCAGACCCTGTCTTCATGATTGGAGCAGTTTCAAAAGAAGCTGTCTCTCAGGATGCCATCACAGTAACACTGGATTTCTTGTCATCAAATGACAAAACATCAATTCCATGCCAAGTGGACACCGGGGCAGCAGTGTCCGTCATGTCAGATCGAGTCTGGAGGCAAATCGGTAGTCCAGAACTGCAGCCTAGTGGCATCAAGCTAACGGGATACACGGATGCGCATCAGTTCAAAATGTTGAGCCATTTCATCGGCAAAGTTAGCTATCAAGGAAAAGTGCATCGATTACCTTTTAAAGTTATTCGATCTGATCGCTTGTTCGCACTACTCGGTAGGGATGTTTTAACCATAGAGATTGACTTCGCGAAGGCATATGCAAGCGATGTGGCTAATGGCAATGCCGGGTTTCAAGCGAGGCTACAACTCATTCCGGATGCACAACCTAAATATATCAAGGCGCGGCCCATACCGTTTGCTTACAAGGATCGCTTGAAGGAGGAGATTGACAAGCTGCAAGCAGATGGAATCATTGAGCCTATGACTTTTTCTCAGTGGGCATCACCAATAGTTATCGTCCCCAAGGCTGATAGCAGGCTAAGACTCTGTGTGGATTACAAGCAAACATTAAACCCACAGTTAATGAAGGATAGTCACCCCACACCGACTCCTGAAGAGGCTTTTAGTACAGTGGCAGGATGCCGGCTTTACACGATATTGGATTTGAAAGCCGCGTACAATCAAGTTGAACTTGATGAGGATTCCAAACCTCTCACTGTCATGTCTACGCCCTTTGGGAATTACCAGTACAACCGTCTGGTGTTTGGGATTCGGACAGCTCTGAGCATATTTCAACGCTACATCAGCCATGTAATCCAGGGTATTGAAGGTTCAATCGCCTACGTTGATGATATTCTGATTGGTGGTGAATCAGAGAAGCAACTTAAATATCGCGAGGATCAAGTGAGAGAACGTCTTGAGCAGCATGGCCTTAAGGTTAACGAAGAGAAATGCCAGATTTGTCAGTCTCGTGTGCGTTTCTTAGGGTTTATCTTGGACAGTGGCTTGATTCGACCGGATCCTGAGAAAGTGAGAGCTCTTCGGGAGATGGAAGTCCCAGAGTCGATGGCAGAACTGGAATCATTCATTGGGCTCGTCCGTTTTAGTGGACGATTTGTGCCAAATCTGTCACACTACCTTGAACCGCTAACTAGATTAATGTGCAAAAGAAATGATTTTCAATGGGGATCTGAGCAAGATGAGGCATTCATGCGGATCAAGTCCATGCTGACGGAAAATACAGCTCTGGCAAATTACGACCCGAAGAAACCTGTGACGTTGGAGTGTGACGCTTCCCAAAAAGGACTGGGCGGAGTTCTGATTCAAGACAACATGCCCGTTTTGTACATCAGTAAGAGACTGTCGGAAGCTGAGAAAAAATATTCTCAGATCGAGAGGGAGGCTCTAGCAATTATCTGGTCAACGCAAAGGTGCCAGCGGTTTCTTGCAGGGCGTCACTTCACTCTAATCACGGATCACAGACCGCTTACGTACATTTTTGGTCCAAACGAAGGCTTGCCTATGCGCGTGTCAGCACGACTGCAGAGGTGGGCGATATCGTTGATGGCTTTTGACTTTACTATCGAATATCAGAGGTCAAAATTTATGAAATCAGATGCCTTGTCACGATTGTTAAGGGATGATACAGTGCAGACATACACCGTCGGGAGTATCGAACTACCTTCAACAATCATATCTGCTGAGGAGGTAAAAAACAATCAATGGATTGCCCAGAAATTTTTCTGCTGAAAGAAGCTATTCGGTCCGGTAACTTCAACCATCCTAGTATTCGTCCTTTTAAGGCAGTTGCGGATGAACTAACGATTGAGTCAGACATTGTCATCAGGGATACGCGAATCGTTCTGCCGAAGAGTCTGAGGTTTTCTGCAATTCAGACAGCACACAGCACCCATTTGGGCATAGATCGAACTTTGTCACTTTTGAGATCCCAGTTCTGGTGGCCCGGTTTAAATAAAGACGTGAAACAGCACATCGGAAGCTGCGTAACCTGTAAGATGGTTAAGCCACGCAATCGAAGCTTCCTGACATCTTGGCCAACAGCCACGGAGCCATACGAGCGTGTACATGCTGATTTTGCAGGTCCTATAGACGGCCAGTACTTGCTAATACTTGTGGATGCAATGTCCAACTACCCAGAAGTACATTTGACAACCAATATGGAATCGTCGACAGTAATTTCCAGATTTCGAAGGACGTTTTCGCAGTGGGGCGTACCAAAGACTCTTGTGACTGATAATGGGTCCAGCTTCGTCTCAGCGGAGACAACGCAATGGTTGAAAGCTATTGGTTGCAACCATGTAACAACACCTCCGTACCACCCTCAGAGTAATGGGGTGGCTGAACGATTTGTCCGTACTGTGAAAGAATCTGTGTCAGCATTAGGTTTGAGTCAACAAAACATTGACAGATTCCTGCTGTTTTATCGATCATCAAAAGGAAACGATGGCCGTACACCGTCGGAGAAATTTTTAGGTCGAAACATTCGGACTCCTTTGATGTCGGATTTTTCTGGAGATGACGAGGTCGTGTACAAGACAGAAAGAGCTACGTCGTTGGCTAGAGTCGTCATACCGACTGGTCGAAACACGGCTATTATCAAGCTCAACAACGGCGTGTACAAAAAGGCACACCGGGACCAGATGCAAAGTTTCCAGTCTGGTGGCGACAAGGGCACTGACTCGGAACAACTGGTTGCTGACGGTGCTAGTGAGGTGAATCAACCTCTAGATACGTTCCCTAGAGAACCAGAGCCGGTGCAGGAGCCGGAGCAGCAGCAACCGCAACCTCGGAGAAGTGAAAGACTGTTGACTAAGCCAAGAGTGCATTACAAAGAATGAACTGTAAACTTTTGAAGTGGGGAGGTGCTGCGGGCTGGCTTTTGCCCGAGCAGATTTAAGTTTATTTTTAACTGAAATATGATCATAGACTATTTCATTTGCCTGTATTGAGCACAAGAGCCTAACTAAAGGCAAACCGCTTGGAAATAAGTAAAATAAAATATAAAGTTAAACGTGGCCAAGCAGACATTGGCAAAAGAAAGGCCGAAGGTATTACGGCGCATATTCAGGGCATTAAGCCCAGTGTTTCAGTACAGACCTGTAACACCTCTGTCTCCCTCTCTGTCTCCCTCTGTCTCCCTCTCTGTCTCCTCTCTGTCCCCCTTTGTCTCCCTCTCTGTCTCCTCTCTGTCCCCCTTTGTCTCCCTCTCTGTCTCCCTCTCTGTCTCCTCTCTGTCCCCCTTTGTCTCCCTCTCTATCTCCCTCTCTGTCTCCCTCTCTGTCTCCCTCTCTGTCTCCCTCTCTGTCTCCCTCTGTCTCCCTCTGTCTCCCTCTCTGTCTCCTCTGTCCCCCTTTGTCTCCCTCTCTGTCTCCCTCCCTGTCTCCTCTCTGTCCCCCTTTGTCTCCCTCTCTATCTCCCTCTCTGTCTCCCTCTCTGTCTCCCTCTCTGTCTCCCTCTGTCTCCCTCTGTCTCCCTCTCTGTCTCCTCTGTCCCCCTTTGTCTCCCTCTCTGTCTCCCTCTCTGTCTCCTCTCTGTCCCCCTTTGTCTCCCTCTCTGTCTCCCTCTCTGTCTCCCTCTCTGTCTCCCTCTCTGTCTCCCTCTCTGTCTCCCTCTCTGTCTCCCTCTCTGTCTCCCTCTCTGTCTCCCTCTCTGTCTCCTCTCTGTCCCCCTTTGTCTCCCTCTCTGTCTCCCTCTGTCTCCCTCTCTGTCTCCCTCTCTGTCTCCCTCTCTGTCTCCTCTCTGTCCCCCTTTGTCTCCCTCTCTGTCTCCCTCTGCCTCCTTCTCTGTCTCCCTCTCTGTCTCCCTCTCTGTCTCCCTCCCTCTCTCCCTTTCTCTGTTTTCCTCTCTGTCTCCCTTTCTAGTCTGACTCTTATATTCCCAATACACATTTTTGAGTACCCAATCTCTCTGATTCCCTCTCCTTCTCCAACTCTCCCAAGTCAGACCGGTTGGATTCAAGGGAAATTTGTCCGAACAGAAATTTCTACGAAAAAGAAGATTTGTTAAAATGCAAAGAGAGCCCCCCCCCCCGACCTTCATTAGCCAGGTTGGTCAGGCGTGGCCGGGCAGTGGGGCGATGGTCAATTTGTATTTCTTATTTAAAAAATACTCAACGACTGCAGGTGCGCCGGGTAGAAACAAAAAAGAAACTAATGAGGTGTGAAAGCAATATTTTCCTTCCAAATTCTCGCGCACAGGTGTGCTTTCCCGATCGAGTGGATTAATAATTATTCGACAATAATTATTGCCGAATATTCTCGATTGCACCTGTTGGGGAAATCTGTGAAAATTGTGCTTATTTGGCCAACAAAATGCAAAACAATATCCGAATAATATAGGATATTTAGTTCAGGTTTGTAGCTGCTTGTGACATGTGATTTCGGCAAAGAGAAAAATATTTTGCAATGAAAAAGCTTCAATTTTAAAAAGTGATTTTGTTTTAATTTAAAACTTTGAATTCTGGAAAGGGTTTTTTTAAAGTTCTTGAAAATGATTTTGAACTCCGGAAAATTATTCTGAACTCTGGAAAATATTTTTTTAACTTTTGGAACCGATTTGAAATTCAAGTAATGATTTTGAAATCCGGGAAATTATTTGGAATTCCGGGAAATGATTTTGAATTCTGGGAAATGATTTTTGAATTCTTGGAAATGATTTTGAATTCGGGGAAATTATTTGGAATTCCGGGAAATGATTTTGAATTCTGGGAAATGATTTTGAATTCTTGGAAATGATTTTTGAATTCTGGGAAATGATTTTGAATTCTGGGAAATGATTTTTGAATTCTTGGAAATGATTTTGAATTCAGGGAAATGATTTTGAATTCTTGGAAATGATTTTGAATTCCGGGAAATGATTTTGAATTCTGGGAAATGATTTTGAATTCCGGGAAATGATTTTGAATTCCGGGAAATGATTTTGAATTCCGGGAAATGATTTTGAATTCCGGGAAATGATTTTGAATTCCGGGAAATGATTTTGAATTCCGGGAAATGATTTTGAATTCTCGGAAATGACTCCAACTTCAACTCGAAGTTCTCCCCATCCATCGGCGCCGCCCGGCCAGGCTCCGCCGTCGCCCCACCGCCAGCCAGCAAGCGAGCCGCCCTGCCGCCATCTGAGGCCAAAGCGGCCGTGCTGCGCATGCGCCGCAGCCTGCTACTCGGCGCCATGGAGTCCGGCATGCCAGCCGCGCGTCGGCGCCGTCGAAAACGCGACCTGGTCGAATTCAGCCCGGAGGAGTACCGGCAGCTGGCCGCCATGCTGGCCAGCCAGCCAGTCGGCGGCTACGTCGAAGACGCCGAAGGCAACATCCGGCTGGCCGCCGACGATCGCGACAGCGCCGATCCCGAGGCGGCCGCCGAGGAGCGGGCCGAACCGGCCGTCGACGTCGATGACTACGACAACAATGACGCCGGCGGTCTCTTTGAAGGCTGGGCCGAGGAGCCCGTCAGGGACGACAACTTCCCTGGCGAGGAGAAAGAGGAGGAGGAGGACGGATCTGGGCGAGAAAAGTTCAGCGAAACCGCCGACCTGTCATCGATGCTGCCACCGCCGCCACCTCCGCCACCTCCGCCGCCGCCGCCGCTGCCGCCGAGCCGACAGCCGCTGACGATGTTCCTGGTGCGCATGGCGGGCGTGAAGGGCCTGTTCGTGCCGCTGGACCAGGACCGCGCCGAGCAGATGGCCGACGAGCTCACCGGAGAGGCAGCCATCGCTGAGGCCGCCGAAGCTCAGGCCGAGGCCGAGCGGCGCTCGCAACTCGAGGCGGCCGGCGTGGCCGAGCTAAAGCGATTCGCCGAGAAGTTGGCCAGGCGCGTCCCGCCCGGCTACTGAGCTGCCGAGGTGAGCTGTGTTTCTGATCTCACTCTTGATCTCACTCTTGATCTCACTCTTGATCTCACTCTTGATCTCACTCTTGATCTCACTCTTGATCTCACTCGTGATCTCACTCTTAATCTCACCCGTGATCTCATTCTTGATCTCACTCTTGATCTCACTCTTGATCTCACTCTTGATCTCACTCTTGATCTCACTCTTAATCTCACTCTTGATCTCACTCTTGATCTCACTCACGATCTCACTCTTGATCTCACTCACGATCTCACTCTTGATCTCACTCTTGATCTCACTCTTGATCTCACTCTTGATCTCACTCTTGATCTCACTCTTGATCTCACTCACGATCTCACTCTTGATCTCACCCGTGATCTCACTCTTAATCTCACCCGTGATCTCACTCTTGATCTCACTCTTGATCTCACTCTTGATCTCACTCTTGATCTCACTCTTGATCTCACTCTTGATCTCACTCTTGATCTCACTCTTGATCTCACTCTTGATCTCACTCACGATCTCACTCTTGATCTCACTCACGATCTCACTCTTGATCTCACCCGTGATCTCACTCTTGATCTCACCCGTGATCTCACTCTTGATCTCACCCGTGATCTCACTCTTGATCTCACCCGTGATCTCACTCTTGATCTCACTCTTGATCTCACCCGTGATCTCACTCTTGATCTCACTATTGATCTTACTCAGGATCTCACTCTTGTTCTCACTCTTGATCTCACTCTTGATCTCACTCTTGATCTCACTCTTGATCTTACTCAGGATCTTACTCTTGATCTCACTCTTGATCTCACTCTTGATCTCACTCTTGATCTCACTCTTGATCTCACTCTTGATCTCACTCTTGATCTCACTCATGATCTCACTCTTGATCTCACAATTCCGGTCATTCGATGGAGGTCCCCAAGGAACGAAGGTCTGCGGCCGCACGCAACCCAGCACGATGCGCTCCTAATTGAATAGTTTATGAAAAGCTGAGACAGACAGGCTTAAATCTGATTGAATATTTTAAGTGTCGTTCAAAAAAACATCCGCCGGCCTGCCCGCGTGTCAAACGAACAAAAATATAAGTTTGAAAAATAAAATAAAGTTCAATGCTTATACGAGCGTAAAACTGCAGTGAAAACTAATACGCGGTGACAATAATTTTGAGCAGCATCAGCAAAACTCACACGGCTGTGTTTTTGATTTGTTTCTTTTCCGCTTTTAAATTTCATGGTTAGCATTTGTAGTCTACTGAGAGTAGAAATAAAGGGTTTTCTAAGAAATGAGCCGGAGCTAGGTCGATTTTCTTAGAAATGAGCTAGAGCTAGGTCGATTTTCTTAGAAATGGGCTGAATCTATGTCGATTTTCTTAGAAATGATCTGGAGCTAGGTCGACTTTCTTAGAAATAAGTTGGAGCTAGGTCGATATTCTTAGAAACGAGTTGGAGCTAGGTCGATATTCTTAGAAACGAGTTGGAGCTAGGTCGATATTCTTAGAAATGAGCTGGAGCAAGGTCGACTTTCTTAGAAATGAGCAGTAGCTAGGTCGATTTTCTTAGAAATTAGCTGGAGGTCGGTAAGGAACGTATATCTGTCATATCTCTAATGCGCTTAGTACATGTATGCTCTAAAGAACGAGCATTAGCTGAATATAGAAAATAAATAGAATCAAAATGATTTTTCCTTGCTTTTCTTATCGGCCTCCAGTTAATTTCTAAGAAAGTCAAGTGTAGCGTCCTTCTACCAAGGACTACTAAGTAAATTCGGGAGGCGGAACTTCAACTTGGTAGGAATTTTTTCAAGGCCCGCCCAGAAAGCATTCTCTATGATAAAAAAGTCTGTAAGTATTTAGCGTAAAAGTTCTGCGTCCTGAGTTTTTCAGTAGTTCTTGCCTTCTACTTCAGTTGTGCTTGGTATTTTTGATAGGCCTTCAAAATGTTTCTAAGAAATTGTCCTCTCGTTTATATTCTAGAATAATTACAGATTTGTTTCTTCATTTTCTAAAAAGAAAGTTAAAACAAAGGCCAGTAAAAATAGAATTTATACAGATTGAACAAATCAATCGTATTACCGCTAATTACATAATTGCATCATCACTGAGCCCATTAGCATCGCATTGATGTGCAATGTTTGAGCAGAATAATGTGTATTTAGACCGCTATACAATGTACTGTATACAGTTATGGATTGGCAAGAAAAATTTACAGGTGCAAAAATTAAATCAATTATTATATATTTACAAAGGAAATTATGATATGTACAGTTATTGCCACCAGCTTGATGCTGACTGATTGACAGATTCTGTTCGATGCAGTCACCGAACTGCAGCAATGGCTGGAGCGTCACTCGATCGCAGGTACTTGGCGATGTCAGCCCTGAGCCGGTCGAACGTCTGCGACAGAGAAGTTGAAGACAACCGCCGGCGCCTCTGACAGGCGGTCTCGTTGTAGAAGTACCAGACCGTCACCTCCTTGCTGAATCGGACAGACTTCATTAGTAGTAACAAAATTTGTGTTTCAAATCTTTGAAAAGGCGAGTTTTTTTAAAAGGCCCGTTTTGCGGCTGCTTGTCAGAGGTATATATAGTCTTATTGCGCTGTTATTGTTTAGCCCTGCGTGTTGGGGTGGGCGGCTGGGGGTTAATACACTAACTAAATAGCTGTAGGCGCGAGGCGGCTTCTTCTTGTCAGCTGCAACTTCTCCGCGCGGCCCCTGAGCTCCGCTGACTCTCGCCTCTCGTACCCTGCGTGTTTATAATATAAGAAGACAGGCAGCAGTGTGAGACACAAATCGTGAATCAGAATGGTTTAGCAGAATTGGGAAAGGCTTCAATTTAGGCAGGGCCAAGCTGTATATGTCTTTTGTTTCTCATGCACAACACAATTTTAAGGTGGACTAGTGAGTGACCGAAGGATCTATTTTTGGGCTTAACAATAGCAAGTACTAGTACATAGTATATTCCCTTTATAGTCTAAGTGAAGCCCGCACAACTGCACAATAAAGAGCTGTTCAATAAAAGATTCACATATAGAGATCGGGGGCCCAACTTCAGTAAACAATTCTCCTATTATTACATTGACACAGGAAAAAAACATTATATTGACACAAGTTAAAAAATACCAGCTCATAGTACCTAAAAATGCTTCAAGTTCTGTGAAGGAGAGCCGAGAGGATTTGCGCCAGAAATGCCCTGCACTTCTCATATCCGTTTGTAAAGACTCCGGATTTCTTCTAATATTGCTGCAGCTATTTTAATTTTGACAGATCCGCATTTAAGCAACGCAGACAATATATTGTTTCGCGTAGCATATAATTATTGGGGAAGGGGGGTTGGACACTTCAATTCAAAAAGAAGTCTTGGCAAAACTTCGTCTAGCAGCTGTCTGTTTACTTGAGTGGAGTAGCCTTTAGCCATCACAGCTGAAGCCGGGGACCGCTAGCGACTTATATTATACTCCTCTGCGCGGCCTTCATCAAGCCCATATTGACGCAGTTGGACAATAGCTCAGTCTGTTTAATTTGTAACTAAAAAGTTTTTGTCTGGGCAGGGACGTCGTTATGGATTTTATTTGTGAGGGGCACAAAGCCAAGTATTTTACATGCATATGACTAAATTCCAACATGTTATTTTGAGAATCGAGAGGTGTTATTAGCGCTGATTTTAGCGCCGCAGGTAGGCACTTATTTTGACGCCCTGAAGCAGAATTAATTGGCATGTCGTCGAAGTCCAGCTTTTACTAGGGGGAAGGGGTTTACGACGCCCCTGGTGTGCTGGACAACATGTCATGTACATGTACATCTGGGTGTAATTCTACATGTACAAGCCATTTGCACTGTCAATGACGTATAGTGCTTAGTGCTTTATTTTAACAAATAATTTTAGATTTTTCAACCTCAAGTATGCGATGCGATTACATATACATCACCTATGATGTACATGTAGGGGATAAGAATTTTAGCAACGGTCTGCAGCTCTGCAGCACATGCACAAAATCCTGTCAGTTTTTTCGACTCAATGCATTGCATGCACAGTGTGTTGTGTACATGTAAGTCTGTTCAGTTCGGAGTAGCTATTCGAAATAAATCTAGGCACCTTGTGCCCCTCCGCGAGCTCTCGACAAAAGGCTCCGTCTTTATTATTTCCTTTTTAGATCCATCGCTATCTTACCAAGGACCACTAGGAACACTTCGTCTAGTAGTCCTTGTATCTTACTCGAGAGTCTCCTCTCAGTGATGCTCACATGAACAGGCTAGCAAACGCCGTATATACAAATAGATATTAACTAGCCATTTAGCCCCCCGCTGGGGGGCTTTAAAATGACACCAAGTGGTTTTTATTTTGGCTCAACAGTAACCATTAATTTCCATTTCCATAAATCAAAAATTACTTTTTCTCATTTTGAAGAAAATAAATTGTCATGAATTAAAACTTTCACCAGCAAAAAAAGTTTCCTTCATCAGCCCAAAACCCTTTTTCAATCAGCAAATAGTGCTAATCCTTTCAAGCACAAACTCTTAGAGCATATCGTCATTGGCCTGGGCATATTCTGGTCCGCAGCAGGAGCTCAATATACCAATCCCTGACGGCCTTTGACCCCTATTTATTAGCCTAACTCAAAGAATCAAACCTTTAGTAAATACGCTGGTATTTCCTATCAGCAGAATTCAGCATCACTTGTGTGTACTATTTTATTACCTGAATTAAATGAGCTACCTGAGCCGTACTACTTGACGATCTGACAATCGCTCAACAACCTAACCCCCTTCCCCAACAATTCAGCCATCCCCATGAGCCTTGATATCTCAGAAATTCCCCCAGTAGGCCTTGACATCTCAGAAATTCCCTAAGAAAGCATCGAGATCGCAGCAATTAAACTCGAGCCTTGACATCTACGTAATCCCCCAGTAAGCCTTGACATCTCAGCAATTCCTCCAAGAAGCCTTGACATCTCAAGAATTTTCCCAGTAAGCCCTGACATCTGAGCGATTCCCAGGAGCCTTGAAATCTCAGAAATTACCCCAAAAAGCCATATGACATCTCAGCAATTCCTGAGATGTCTCCACAACAACCTGAAATTATCCCTTCCAATCCCAAAAAACAGACTGCAGTCATACTCTAGCGGCCTAGAATTGTCCCCACAGCAAACAATAATTTGCTCAGCAGTCCACAGTAATCCACAGTTACCACCTCAGCAGTTTGCAGCTATACGCTCATAAGTCTGGAGCAAAGATCATATCATTGCTTCTGAATATGGTCTGGAGGAACTCCGTCTGCAAATCTCACATTTTTACATCTATTATATGATCCTCCAGACGATATGATCTATATGTCTGGAGGAACTACCTTAGCAGTTTGCAGTTTGTCCCCTTTGCAGTCTGCAATGATCCTTTTGACAATCTGCAGTTCTTCTGTCGGCCGGCTCCTCAGTCTCCCATGCTTAGCAAACTGCAATGGTATTTTCAACAATAAAAATTTGCTAAAAATTTATTACGGTTCACTAATCAATTTTCGATACATATCGGCAGTGTTTGCACAAATCAGCATTAAGCAATACTTTCATTCCTAAATAGCAAGCATCCCCCAAAAGAAAGCAATCTCAGCACTTTCACCTCATAAGCCTTTGAAACCTCAATTCAAGCAATTTTTCCAGTAAGCCATGGCATATCAGCAATTCCCCATGGGCCTTGAACTCTCAGAAATTGCCCCAAAAAGCCATGACATCTCAGCAATTCCTGAGATATGCCCACAACAACCTGAAATTATCCCTTCTAATCCCACAAAACAGACTGCAGTCATTATCTTAGCAGCCTGGAGTTATCCCCTTGCAGTCTATAACTTTCATTAACATTAAGCATTTATCCCCTCAGCAGCCTAGAACTGTCCCGTCAGCAAACCACAATAATTCACTCAGCAGTCCACAGTAATTCCCTAAACAACCTGCACTTAATCACTTAAACTGCACAGTTTTGAAACTGATGTCTTGCTATCCTATCTTCTCTGAGAGTTGTCTTGCTCAGAATTCTACCAATCCTCCAAGCAGCCCCCTCAGCAGTTATCAGCTATGCGCTTATAAGTCTGGAGGAACTACCTCAGCAGTTTTCAGTTTGTCCCCTTTCAGCAGTTTTCAGTTTGTCCCCTTTCAGCAGTTTTCAGTTTGTCCCCTTTGCAGTCTGCATGAAATGACCATTTCGCCAATCTGCAGTTCCCCTCAGCAGTCTGCAGTTCTCCTCTCGGCCGGCTCCTCAGTATCCTCAGCAAACTGAAATAAAGGATCCTTTCTCAGCATTTATTACGGTTCACTAATCAATTTTCGATACATATCGGCAGTTTTTTCACAATTCAGCCTTCATTTTAACAATAAATTTAGCAGCTTAGCAATTTGATACTTTCATGGAGCTAGGCAATAACCATTGATGCGATGAGTAATACGCGAAGCAGTTTTTTACAAATCAAATTTGCTTAGTAAATTAGCTAAAATGTTTCGTTAAGTGTGTGCCTAGCAAATTCAACAAAAAAATTCCTATTAGTTGAGCCTGAAGCTATATGTAAATGAATAATTTAATTTAATTTTAATCATCCGCCGAGGAGCCAGAATCGAACCTTGGACCTTACGCCTAGCCTAAACCTAGTCCTAGTGCCTACACTGCGGCTATTCCGCCAACTGATCGGAGGGCGCAAAAATCAGCCATATATGCTTCGGCACTGCAGTCAAATACATAGCAGTGATAGGCTGCTCAG
Source organism: Macrostomum lignano (assembly GCA_002269645.1). NCBI lineage: Eukaryota > Metazoa > Platyhelminthes > Macrostomidae > Macrostomum > Macrostomum lignano. Next base: position 98,575 of record NIVC01000132.1, read on the forward strand.
TGTGCACAGGTTGTGTGCAGGCAGAGCCAATGCACAATTGAGTGAAATCTATAAATAGCAATTGTCTATGCAGTCAGCCAGAGCAGAATGTACACACGCAGCCACTGAGCATTATTTTCCTCTCCCTTGCTGCATCCAGTACTGAGAGGCCTACTACACAATGAAGAGAGAAAAGTTGTGGCGCAATCTTAATTGGAATTGCTATTCAGTTAGTCAAGATTTTGACCTTTTCTAGCCTCCCATTGAAAGAATTGGGAAAACTCGTTTTTCGAATATTTAATCATCTTCCCATTCGAATTTTTCAATGCAATTAGATCCACAAAATCTCACAAGAATTTACAATTGAATAAAGCAAGTTTGAAAAAAATCGGTTTGGGCATTCAGGCTGTAGACTGGAATACCGGTCAGACAGACAGACAGACAGACAGACAGACAGACAGACAGACAGACAGACCTTAGAGATTTAGTATATTGTGACTATATAGCCATTTAGCCCCCCGCTGGGGGCTTTAAAATGACACCTAGTGGTTTTTATTTTGGCCCAACAGTAACCATTGATCTCCATTTCCATTAATCAAAAATTACTTTTTCTCATTTTGGCAAAAATAAATTGCCATGAATCAAAACTAAATAAATAAATATGGTCTCCTGTGTTCCCAAGCCACCCACATGACACTGGTAGATTGCGTAGTAGGTAAGGACTGAAATAATGGCCAAACACGAGTGCGCGTGTAGCACTACTTATAATATAAGACACATAGAGGCCATTATTTCAGCATAGCGCAGTCTGTCGACCATTATTTCAGCGTGCCGGAAGCGGTAATTATTCCACACTTTTTTATCACGCTTTAATTGGCTGTTTGAGAGTTATTTTACCCATAGACGACTGAGATGTGTGTCTTAGTTTGACCATAGACAACACTGTGATGAGTGCTGATTTCGTTTGCGTCTTGCAAAAATCAGGAAAGCGGATAGTATGAGTGAAAGCTATTTGTCTTGTCAAACAACTATGGCTGGTGCATGTCGTCAAGCCCCCGCTTATTAATTGAAAAAATCTTCTTGTCAACGACTGAACGAACCATATATAGTGTGCGGCCTTTAGTGAAAATATAAAAAGAACGCATCGATTTAATGCGGCTTCCCATTTTTAAACGAATACATGTACATGTATCATCATTTTCAGAAAACAATCTGAATTGATAGTTGATAGATAGGCGCGCATTTTGAACCCGCTAAATTCCAATTGAACTCGGAACTAATTTTGCATACATTCTAATAAAAAAATATTAATAACAATAATTGCAATTATAATAATTATAATAATCAAAACTCTCTTTAATCTGTTTAAATAATAATAACTGTTTTATATGTAATAGCTTTTTACTACAAATTGTCGCCAGATTGACTGTCGCTGTTTTGACTGACGTCGGATCGTCTGTCGCCGGATTGACTGGCCCTTAGTAAGGCGACGAACACCAAATCAACATGACATTCGACACACAGCTGATGTACCTGTACTGTAACTGTACTGGTACTTTGATTTGAGCGCCAATGCTATCTCGCTGATTGTAGTGTGACTATATTATTTTTTCTTTGAAAAGTCGATATTAGAACGGGCCAAGATGTGCGACTTGAGTCCATTTAGGCCTAATGCAATTCAAAGTGAAACGTATCTGGAGAAAGATGATGCATTTGCCGTGTCTGTCTCGCATGTACAGAACATACAGGTTGGCGCTACAGAGAATACCACTCAGTTGCCTCTACCAGAAGCTTGGAATGAACTATCTTTGCAAGACCCAACAATGTCAAAGGCCTACATGGTTCCTGAAGAAATTGTCAATGATGATGTTCAATTCAATCGGCCAGCCATTGGAAATGCCACATTAGATCCAATCGAAGACCCACTCGAAGATTCTGATAGGTCATTTTTGGAACAAGTAAAATCGAAATCTGTATTAAAGGAAAATGGTGAAAATGATTGCCATTTTATTGAAGAACTTGTTCCTTCATTGCCCAGCTCTGTCAACTATGATTTTGTCTCAATGTCACTCAGCCCAAACAAGTCAATTGATATAGACTCTAGGTCAGAGCATTTAGCAACAACTTTATATAACTTTGGTCAAAATGATGAAATATCTATATCTTTGACTAAGCCTAGTAATGCCAATGATTTTACTAGCTCTGCATCTATTAGCATTATGCCAAATAACTATGATAGGCATGAGAAGGATAATCAGCCTTCTACTATTACAGATGCAACAAAGCAACCATGTATTATTAAATTGACAGCGAAACCAAAAAAGAAACAGTCAAAAGTCCCAATCATAAAGATTAATAAGCTTCAAAATTTGAAGTCAGTGTCACAAAATGATCCAATGGTTGATATTAAATCTGAGTCATTATATACTACCATGGCTAATTCTGAAATGCCTATGGTTTCAACTATATTTTTTGATATTAATCAATCAGGTATGTTTTATTATATTTTATTTGTTTTTTCATAGATAAATAGTGCTTCTTTTTTAACTAATGTTTATTAAAGTTTTTAAAAATTATACTGGTATATTTAATTTTTCTATTTGAGATTCAATTGCTTGCTTGCAGGCTTAAATAATATATAAAATGCTATATTATTAACTTTATAGATATTTTATTGAACTATTTTCGAAAGGCTATAAAATAAAGGTTAGATTATATCATATTTCTAAGATTTTAAGATTTAAAATATATATGTTTAAGCTAGAGCCTAATTAGCATCGAGTACTCATACTCACAGTAGACTTATTTTTACTATTCTATCTATTAATATTGATATTATTATTTTTAAATGTCTATTATGATAATAAACAAAAACAGTTATTATATAATATGATATATAATATTAAGCTTCTTAGTAACTTGATAGGATATAGCCCAAGCCCATTTCAGCAAAGCAAATCTACTATAACGGAATAGCATCTAATAAAACAAAATTTTACTAATTAAAAGAAAATTGCCATAGAATATAAAAAATATGACATTTTTTTCTTTTGACTTTTTCTTAAAACAATAAAAACTTTTTGCTCATTGCCAAAGCTTGGATCAATCCTAATAAATTGTTTGCCAAAATAGTTAGCTTTAGACAAAATGGTCACTGCAAAAGTATTTTTTGCTATTATGGACTTTTGCCAAAGTGGGTTAAAACCACTTGATATTATCAAATATGAACCCTATTGTAGCCAAGGTCTAAATTGTGCTATGCATCCCCTTTTTTGTTTGGGGTTTCTATGCTAGCATGCCAGACTGCGCCTATACTATTGAAGGCCAATCTATATCAGACATTGTTTATTATAATGGCTATTGTCTATAATAGGGAATACAAATATGATAATATTGTGGTTACCAATAATCATATAGTCACAAGTCTGGACTTTTTTGAGATCTCAAAACCAAGATTGAGATTTTAAAATGTTCTAAGATCTTGACAATCAAGATCAAGATCTTGTTCAACCCCTATTATAAAAGTGTCTGCTTTTCTTTTACATAAACCCTATTAAAAAGTAGCTAAATAATAGGTAGAATCTCTAGAATATTTTCAAAAGTGACATAGCATTTAGCATATTTTCTATATTATTCTTGAATTAGCATCGTGCTTAATATAAAGAACTAGAAAATAGTATAATATAGCAATTAATGTAAAACACTTGACATGGCCATAGTGTTGCCCTTTGCAAATGATACTCAGTACCAATATGTACAAGTAGCATTTTGGCCTATACCATGAAAATAGTATAAAAAATGTTTATAATTAGACCTTTTTCCTAATCTTTCCATTGAATCTCTCCTTGATATAGTTTTATGCCTTAGAAAATGACCCCTTGGTGTATTTTTTGGACCTTCAATACATTTGTATATTTTTAAGCTAATTTTAATAGGATAATGTAAGAAATACGACCATTTAAATACCTACAATATAAGGGATGATCTATAAGTACTTATACTTTTGCATGATGCTCATGAACAATGCAATCAATCATTCCAAGTTAGGTGTTGCTTGAAGCAGCTTTTCCCTTCTATAAGTTGCTACCAGAATCATTAGGTTGTTCTATCAGTTTTATCAAAAGTTACAACTACATATGTAGCCAAAGGTTACCCAGACTTATAAGAAACATTAAACTGAGAAAACAGAGATGCGTGGTTATTAGCAGCAACTTTTTTCTTGATCACTTATCCTCAGATGGTGCAGAAACCCCCACATAGTTTCCACTTGATTTGATACACTTGGACCATACATGCGCAACAGTCGGCCGAGTCGGCCAATCCGGCCGACTGATTTGGTGGCCAACAAAGGAAGTCGCGAAAAGGCCCACCTGAAAAAATACCCAAGTAGTAGTACTAAGTAGCTGACGAGGCATTTTGGCTTAATAGGACAGTCATAGTTACTCCTGCCGTTTACCCAAAGTTGCGTTAATTACATGTAAGTCGCATTTTTGGCCAAAAACTACGTCGCATTTTTGCTAAAACTAAGTCGCACGGCCGACCGAATTTTGGAGGTTGCGCATGTATGACTTGGACCATCTGCTAAGCATGCTGTTGATGGCGTCTGCACACAACTATCAAGGGATGACATAAAGCAGAATTCAACTATGGACCTGGGCAGATCAGCAACATTAGTCCTTCCTGCCTCAAACTGCTCAACCCAATTGTAAACCGTCATCTTGCTTACCACACTAGATTCATGAATGTTGCATAAATCCAAAAAGATCTCAGAGCGCTTCTTTCCAAGCTTCCAAAGTGTGAAAATTGCAGCACATTTCCTTCTTTTGAGTTCACATTCATGGTGATGCAGTAGACAAGGTGGGCAATGTGCTCTTAAAACAGCAAGAAAAAGCTGTGAAATTTTCTTAAGAAGTCAAATGCTAGCACTAAAAGTTGAATTTCTCAGCTAAGCTAAAGCCAGAATTTTCTATAGACAAAAACTTTATGCCTTCAAGAAAGCAAAGGAAGATGAACCAATAATTTTTTGCACAACATTTTTTTGTAAGTTTATGGGTAAGTTTATAAGGCTATATATGTAGTTGTAACTGACAGAACCAAATGATTCTGGTAGCAACTTGTAGAAAAGAAAAGCTGCTTTCTAGCAACACCTAACTTGTAATGATTGATTGCATTGATCATGAGTAGTATGCAAAAGTATAAGTTTATAGAACACCCTTCATATATCTTTAATTAAACAGTACTTTAAGTTCTGTCAAATGAAGGAGATATCATGCTACCACATTTTTGCTAAGGGCTAGACCATAGCTAGGTCTGTCTAGGCTAGTGTTTAGCCGTAGCTATGGCTACGGGATCCTACGACAAATACAGTAAAATAGGTGCCTATGGCAGCTACGGATATGCCTATGGTAGCTAACTGCTCTTATGGCTACAACTACAGAAATATGGTAGTTGCTGTCACATTCCGTAGATTCCTGTAGCCATAGTTATTAATGTTAAAAATTGAAAAAATATTAGAAACAGGTAGAGTAAAACAAAGATACTTTCAGTAAACTGTATTATCAACCTAGAAACTTATAAAATATACCTAAGAAAGTACAATAAAACACTAGCAAACTCTAATTTTTATTAATGTGAAAAACTTTAGCGTTAGTACTTTGAATAACACATAAGTGTTTCTTTTATTTTCTAATTTAATTTGCAGTTGTTTAAGCATTAGGTTATCTTCTTGATTTAAAATATTTTGTTTTTTAGGCATTTTGTTAAAACTACGGCTACGGGAACTACAGGAATATGGTAATTTTGGGGTCCCTACGGCTACAGAATGTGGAGAATTGGAGTAAGCTGTAGTTTTGCTTATGGCTACTGCTACGGTACATGGACCCTCCTTACAGCGGAACACTAGTCTAGGCATTATTTATTTTTCATATACCCATTTATGTTTTACAAGTGTCTATTAGGTAGCTATATCCTATATACTAAAAATGAAATGCAATAGATTTCAGAAAAAATGGCTCAACCGATTTTCTTCAAACTTGTACCATTCAATCATATGTTCTAAAAAGATGGTATATTAGCATACAATGGCTTATATTCCAAAACTAATGACAAGATTATGGACATTGTTTTGGTACAAAAACTCCTAGTTACTATTGTTACTAGATTTAAATCTAGAATATTATTACTAGAGAATTATTAGAAATGAACTTAATAAATATACAAATAAAAATAATGCAATTGTTTGAAGTCATGAATTTTAAAGCTATAATTTTTTAGGCATTTTTAGTGATATATACAATAAATATATATAATTAGTGATAACCAGATGAAAATATGCTTTATTTCATTATATAATAGCTTATATAAGTCTAATCATATTTTTTCTTGTCTATAAGCTTATTATAATTAAAAGCTATTGCTTTAGATAAAAACATTTAAAATATAAATTAGGTAATTTATATTTTAAATAAAATCACAATTTATATTTAAAATCACAATGTTACAAATGTTACAAATATAATTTATATTTGTATCTAAAATCACAATGTTAGGCTTTTTCGATTTTTTAAAGCTTGTATGGAATACTCTATATTATAATATTAGTGTTTGTATTGTACTATTATTTACATATTAACTTGCTTCAAAAATTTTTAGGTTGGGGGTAATAGCTGCCTTCCTTCAGTGGAGACTTATTTTGTGGGCCAGGCACTACACTAGCCATGAAACTTAGTTTTGCAATCCATGGTCTACCACAGTTTTTACCAGTTGGATTGGCTAGGTTAGCTAGCAGTTGCACATAAGATATAAGATAGGCCCACCTACTCTTTGCACCGAATTTCTTGTTGTACGAGTGTACCATTGAAAAAATTCCGCTCATAATTCATAGATTAAGATTATACATTTTTTAATTATATAATTTTGCAAATCTCATCTATATTACTTATAAAAGATCTGTAAGTAGTATTTATATTTAACTATATTCTCCCCCCGTTAGATATATCGAAATTCGAGGAGGAAGCTGGCTTCCAGAGCGGCCCTGCCGTTGAACCAACCACGCCGTCTTCGCCGCAGCCGTCTGTATCCGATATTACCTGTCCGCATCGTGACTGCGCCAAGGTGTTTCGCAACTCAGTCTGCCTGCGCAAACACCTGATTCAGCACGGCCCCAAGCAGCACGCCTGCTCAGTCTGCGGCCGGGCATTTGTCGAGGCCAACAAATTGAAACGGCACCAGCTGGTGCACACCGGCGAGAAGCCGCACCTCTGCGACTTCCCCGGCTGTGGCCGCCGGTTTTCACTAATCTATAATCTCAACACGCATCGCCGGGTGCACCAGGGCGACCGGCCGTTCTCCTGTCCGCATCCCGGCTGTACGAAGCAATTCACTCAGCGAAACAATTTGTCGGCTCATCTGCAAATTCACAAAGCCGGACGAGTCAAAAGTAGGCGACAGAAAAAGCGGCAAGTGCCGGTTCAGCACAAGTAAATGAATGACCATAACAATTTGCAATCTGCTATATTGGTGGCATGGGTGTGCGAATCGGCAATTCTAGGAGTTCCAAGCATCTTCAAAGTAGAATAATTGCTCTGAAGAGGAGAGATTTAACAATGCAATTGTGCCTAGTAAAATTTAAACTTAAATTAATCCGCTGAGAATGCGCTCAAAATCATTCAAAGACGGTATCAATCTTGTTGTTCTCACAATCTCACCGTTGATAGAGATCCGCATCTTTTGCTTCGGAACTTCGGGTCAAACCAATCGTCAAAAACCTTTGATTGCCCATCGCTCCTTCTAGCGCGTTTACTGTAATGTTGATGTTTTGTTCTAGCAATAGACCAACATAATGTACTTAGGCTGAAATGGATATAAATTGAATAGAATTCAATAAGCAGAGATATAGCAGAAGAATAATTCAAGCTAAATAATTCAGTTCAGTTTGCCATAAAAGGATACCAATTGCATACCCATTTGCGACTGATATTGCGCGTCTGTTTTTGTTATTTTGCTCATTTATAATTGGCACATTACTTGTATCGATAATTAATTGTGTTGCTTTGCACATTTGTGTATTTTAAAATTTGTTCTAACATACTCTAGCACAGGGGTCGGCAAGCGTTTTTACCTCAGGGGCAAGATAAAGAATCTAGCTCGTAGATCATGGATCAGCCGGCCTGATGCGAGGGGGAAGGAGAGAGAAGAGGAGAGAGGTGAGAGCGAAGATAAGAAGAGAGAAAAAAGGAGGGCGATGAAAGACGAAACGAGAGATGAGAGAAAAGAGAATGGGAGAGAGCTGAGAAGAGACAAACAAGCCTCGAGCAGGCCGGATTGCTATTGTGAAGTTTCAAAGGACCCGATAGCCGGATAGAGAGGCTTCGCGGCCCGCATGTGGCTGGAGTTTGCCGACCCCTGGTTTAGCATGATGCTAAATAGTTTATTTTCTTATCCAAAATTAAGTCATCCGTTGGTAATTGTTGTTTTTATATTTATGTTAATTCAATATGCTATGTTCTTTTTTCTACATATATTCCGTTAAAAAGTAACATTATTTTTACCTTCAAGACTTATTCATACTTTGCTTGCTTCCGTATTGAAATGCGTACTTAGCGTCTGTTCAGTCATTCACTCACTCTCTGCTTGGTTTTCAAAGTGCTTTTCAGAACAGCGCGTTTTATTGCTTTTAAATTACATTTTATTTTCAAAATTTGTACGATCGTTCCATTGGGTTGTATCTGTGTCTTCTTTGTAGCATTTTGGCAGCATTTTGTGTGACTTACATATTATACTTCTCTCATTCTAGTGAGGTTCTAGGCAAACTTTTTACCTTAAGAGCCAGATACAGGCTACGGGCTAGATGTGAGTGGAGAGGATATGAAATAAAAAATGAGAGAAGAGAGAAGAGGATGCAAGAGATGGGATGAGATAAGAGAGCAGAGGGGAGAGAATAGAGCCGAGAAGAGACAAAACTGGAGCGGATGGTATTGCTATTGGGAAGTTTCCCGAGGCCGGATGGAGAGGCTTCGTGGGCCGCATGTGGCCCTCAGATCGGACTTGTCCGAGCCCTGTTCTAGTCTTTTTGTGCGCGTTTTGTGCCCCAACCAGGCAGCTCTATTTTTTCAGGTTAACTCACTGACTGTAATTTGAACAAGCTACATTGTGACTTAGTGTATCCTTGACTTAATCTCTGGTTAATATTCTGGACGTGATGCAACTTCCGTAATAATGGTTGCCAATATTACATTCAGCACAACGAAGAAATCATTCTCTATTTTCAATACTATTTACTCGTTATTTATACCTGTTATAAAAGCTTTACTAAAATAAAACTATCGTTTAACTCGAACAGCAATTCTTCACAAAATTCGCAACAATTTCTCGTTTTATTTATAATACTCGTAGTAAAGCCAGTCATTATCCAACTTTCCATATACTAAAAATGGTCTTCTGTGTCTATGTGATTATCGATTAGAGAAAAAATGGCTCAACTGATTTTCTTCGAACTTGCACTGTTCGATCAGAAATTTTTCTGTTACGGTACATGAATTTATAAGGTTGCTAATTATCTAACAATAACGTACAATTTTTACTACAATCAGAGCTATGCATTTAATTACGCTCGTCGTAGGTATACACGTCATGCTTCAAATAGAAACTTAAAACGACATGCAGAAGGAAGATCGTTCTCTACCAATTCTCTGCCTCTAATATATGCAGTGGTCCTTGACTAAGATCTTGACATACCCCTAAGTCAGTCTTTTTATTAGAGGCAGGGGGTTGTGTGCACTCTGGCGCACTTTAAGCGACATAGGCACAACCGGCGAGAGGCATTACTGCCCATTCCGCCGACTCCCTGAGCAGGCATACAAGCGCGCGGATACGTACGCAGGCACACACTCACACAGGAGTGTACAGCGGCCCTAACTTTATATTATCGTTAGGCATGTACACTTCACTGCGCCTTGGGGGGTTGGCTCAAGGCCTTTAATTGCACGAGCAGAGCCAAGCCGAGATTCTATAATTCAGCCCCAAATTAATGTGACTGCACTTGGAATCGAGCCTGGTTTGCTGGCACACCAGAGCAGCTGGGCTACGGCCCCCGGTCAGTGTTCGAGTTTCTTCTCGCCTGAAGTTATATCCCAGTAAAAAAGGGTAGTCGGAATCCGATCGGAATGTCCGGTCGGAATTTGTCAGCAAAGTGGCTCGTGCAATCCGGTCGTTTTCTAGTCGGAGTTTTCCGATCGGAATGTGACGCTAATATCCGACTAAATTACGATTAGGTTGTATTTTTCAGAATTTGCTTTTGCATCGGCTAGCTTGCGTAAAAAATAAACAAATCGGTTTTCAAAGTGCTTAGCAAAATAATACATTATTTAAAATATTATTCTGCTTGAAGAGTGAAGCACAATAATGATTGGCTATTTAATTTACTCAATGCATTGTATATTATGCAATTATAAAGATTACAGTAAGCAATTTCTGCACAACACGTCAAGAGAGTAACTGTATTACACGTGGATGCAAGGAAACATCAAGAAAGAGCATAATAATAATGCAATATATGCAGAAAATGAGTGCCGAAAACAAATAATAAGATACAGAAAACAAATGCAGAATAATACAATAATATGATTGATGAACAACACATGAATGCAAAAAGCTAGCTAGCTAGATAAATGTTGTGAACCAAACGGCTGCATTATCAGTCAGCGAACTTACAGCCAGAGTCAGCAAATGGTTTGTCATCACAGGTGGCGGCAGAGGCGCTTCATTGTCGCAATTGCTTCCCCCACTGACACTCCACAAATGTTGGTCTGGAGCTCTTGCACTTTCAGACGCCATCGCAGAAGCTCTAAATGGCCTTTGATGCAATCCAGAGAACTCGGAGGATATGGTCCTGCATTGAGTAATTTAGAGAGTTAATGGCATGATCAGCAGACCAGTTGGGCACCTTCACTGTCATTAGAAAGATTTGGAAATAAAAAATAAGGAGAATAGTTGTCTTCAGGCAAGGCAAGAAAAAACTTAACATTTGCAATCTTTAAAACAGGTATAAAAGCAATTGGAATATACTATAAGAATAAAAACACAAAGAACACATACCCTTGAAGATCTCGCCAAAGTATGCTTGTACATATTCAAAGACAATTTGACCTTTGATCCTTGTTAGCTAGGCCTAGTCAGCTCTTCCAGGATCCTTTTCCCCAGTCTTGAACTGAACCTAGAGATCCCATCCATTATGTAGCAAACAGACTGTGGCACCTTTGCACTAATGCACCACATCTAGACCAGCAGTGTCTGAAATAGAAGTAGAAGCCATTGATAAGATAATAATACAAGCTATAGCATGCTTAGTAAAGCTAGAACTAGGGGCCTAGTCTTAGTCTAACAGTGCCCTATGATAACTAAGAGAAATAATATAAACAATAAAAAATTAATACTAGCATAATCAAAATGTACAATCATATTTATTATTATAAATAATGTATTCTAAGGATATAATGTCCTGAGTATTTTTTATCTTATTGACCTGTTGTCTATTTGAACTTTCATTTGACATTGAGATATATAGTACTTTATTTATCTAAATATACTAAATCTTAATATTTCTAAAGGCAAAATTAAAAGACCAAATTATTCTAAGTCTTAGCTAGGGTCTGGATTGTGTAATAGCGTATGCTATAACAAGAATCTTATCTTAGCTAAATGTATGCCAGTGTATGCCAAAAACAAAAAAATCCTTAAAATGTAAACTAAAAAAGCCTCCTAAAAAGGTCATTTGGTTTTCACAAGTTGAGTTTCCTAAGAAAGGTTTTTGTATGAAAAGTATTCTTTAAAATATTATAAATATTTTCATTTTAGACAAACTTAATTGTACCTATAAAAATAATGATGCGACATTTACATTTTAATAATAATTTTACTACTCTAAATCATTTTAATTATAAAGAAGTAGAAAGTTTATTATTAATTTCTTGAGTATACAAATATTTCTTTATTTTACATAAAAGCATTAATTTACATTGAAATTTTCATGCTCAACATAAATTTATTCACCAAGTCCAAAAGTTGTAGGCCAAAAATGGATGTGAATTTGTATACCAAAGTTTGTATGCCAACTTTAAAATGAGTCATTTGATATTTGCATATCCAAATTTTCTGACATACATAACATTCCAGAGTCTTAGTTTAATTAGAGTTCTAGAGTTCTAAGCATAGAAATGTTTTATAAGCAAGTGTAAATAGCTATTGACATGTGGCCTATATTATTTACTTACTAGGCCTAGTCTATAAATAATAAGTTAATAATTCTTCATTATAATACTAAAAAGAAAGTCTTATCTAAAAGCAAATTATAATATACAATTGTAAACTATAGACATTATTCAATTACTTTGCTTAAATGCCTTAGCCTAAACAAATGTCTATTGATTGTTAGGTAGGTATTGAGTAAACCTAATAAGACACACTTAAATGTCTAAAGTAAGTTTAACTAGGGCCTGGCCAAGGCCCTATATTTTTAGATTCAATGACTAAAAGCCTAAAACTAGGTAGTATTAATTTCATATATAAGAAAAACAAGGTATAAGTTGTAGTTGTAGTTAAATGAAAATACTGCTTTAAAGACAATCTTGAGAAAAATGTGTAGCAAAATAGGCTAGGCCTAGGCCCTAGTAAAGTAGGAATTGCAATAGGAGTAGGCCTAGGAGTATTGCAATTAGCAATAATTAATAAGATAGTGGTTAGGCATTAAGTAGGTTTTTAATAACCATTTAGTAATATTTTTTGCCAGTGCCAGTGCTAGTGCCAGTGGAAAGACGCTATAAGCAAAAATATAACGAAAAGGTTATAAAGAGGGGAAGGTAAAAAATAAATCGCTTTTTAAATACTTTCGATATAAATTGGATGGCCAGCATTTTTTTTGTGGCATCAAAACAAAAACTGAATTATTGTAGTAATTTTTTGTATCATAAAGGTATATTCTGCACATTCTGGCAATACATAAAAGCAAGAAAACACGTTTAGTACAGCACATGCGTTATGAATATGGCTGTATCGGAAAGTAGGAAGAAAAATGAGTACAAATTCCGATCGGAAGAACAAGAGATGGTTTCCGACTAATTTCCGATTGCGCAAATATAGCTCGAAAAACATTTTCTTGTATTACTTTATGCTTATTATCATAGTAACGTGTTATATAAAACAAAATATTGTGGTTTAAACCTTTTCCGGCAAATTCCGACTGCCGATTAAATTCCGATCAGATTCCAATCGATTTCCGACTACCCTTTTTTACTGGGTAGTACATGTACATGTATATTGTCTTCATCTCATACAAGCAAGGATAAATGTTATCCTTGTCAAGTTTAACCACACCTGTATGTCATTACATTGAGCGATATCACGTGTCACTAAATACATGTACGTAATATACTGATTAATAGAATAAAAACTTCAGGCGCATTAATTATCTCATAACATCTTTCATACAAATGTGTAATGAAAGATTTAGGAACTGTACGTATACGTTCGTACACTTACAATGTACGTACACACAGCATGTACATGTAAGTCTGACTCGAGTAAAAGGTCGATAGCTGATTTGCTGTTTCTTCCAAGGACTGCTTAAGTAAAGCCAGGAAACTTCGTTTTTTGAAAATATTTTCTATGCTGGCTCAAAATTAATCTGAGACAAAAATTAATCTGCAACCCAAAATAGCGATAGCTTTTCATGCTAGGCAGATCAAATGCAATTCAAGCCTTTTTCATGTCCCTGCCTTTTTCTTAACTTCAAATTGATTTTGCACGGCTTACAAAATGAATAAACAGCATAAAATGGAACCCATGGAATCATTAACCTTTTATAGTTTAAAAGGATAAGGGTGTCATACTTTTAGATGTCTGTTTTCAAAGGGCACTTCAAAAAACCAGGCAGTTAATTGTCTTTTAGTTAGGAGTTACGGCGAAGTATTCTGAGCTCGTAAATAACGAGGTTGATAGACAAAATGCTAGTGGGAAAAATTAACGTAGCACTGCGAAGACTGTTTTCTATTCTTCAAGCTCTGTTGCATAGCGATTTGGCAGTAGTTACCTTGGTTACTAGCCCACGATTGGACAACAAAATTATACAGTCGTTTTCCAAAAAGCCCGGGCTTTTAAATTCCAACGGTAGATCAACTATCAAGTTCAGTGCGTTTCAATTGCATTTCTCTTGTGAATTCAAAACACATTCTATTTTCGAATCACCCTTAACTCTAAACTAAACTTTGCTGTCATACAAAATGGTAAGTTTTTCTTGCTTATCTTCTAAGTACTCTTACTTCTTACTTTTTCTATGTAAAATCCGAGCAAGTAGCTTCTCTTGACTTGTGAATGTTATTGTCAATTGTCATGCAAGGCATGGAATTTTATTTGTTGCAATTTTATGTTTCACTTGACTTCAGCTTTCTTATTTCTTTTAATTAATTACTACCTTATGGCTTATCCTTGGCTTTTGGCCTCATCAAATATTTAATTTAAAAAACCAGGCTAGCTAGGCTTCTAAATTATAATAGACCTAATATAACTAATCATATTCTAAATCATATTTTGATTTTTTATCATATTGATTTTTATGATTTCAAAGTAATTGTTTTGTGGAAACTTTTTATAATCACCAATTAGTGTTATAATATTTTTGACTTCAGATCACCTGATGTCAAGAGACTTTTAATTTTAATTAATTGTAAAACACTACTTTGAATTAGGTTAAAAAACTTTTTTGTCCTTGGCTTAATGAATGTGGTTTAAACTACTTATTTATTTTTTAGTCATCATCAAACAAAAAAATTATAAGGATTTTATTATTTCTTTTAGCTTAAAGTTATATAAAAAGGCTTTTAGGTTTTGTTTTTAACTATAACCCTATTATATAATTTTGCCCTAAATGGATTTATTGGTTATATAGACTAAATCTAATATTTTCTACAAATTAATTTTAACTTTAAATGTCATTTTTAAGCTAACTAAATTCTAGACAAAAATTTTTTAAATGTAAAAATTTTTATTAAGTTTTTAAACAGTCATGAAACCTTTTGACGAAAAAATTAAGGGTTTTTTATTAGAAAACCCTTATTTAAATCTTGTCAAGATTTTAATATCATAAATATCTTAAGTGATTTTAGAGTAAAAAAGCATACATATAGAAATAATACATCCGTATTGAAAAAAATTATAAATATAGTATTTTCCCTCTTAAACTACCAATTTTCCAGGCTGACCAACTCACTGAAGAGCAGATTGCTGAGTTCAAGGAGGCCTTCAGCCTGTTTGACAAGGATGGCGATGGCACCATCACCACCAAAGAGCTGGGCACTGTGATGCGCTCGCTAGGCCAGAACCCCACAGAGGCAGAACTGCAGGACATGATTAATGAGGTCGATGCCGACGGTAATGGCACCATTGACTTCCCCGAGTTCCTCACCATGATGGCCAGGAAGATGAAGGACACAGACAGCGAGGAGGAGATTCGGGAGGCGTTCCGCGTCTTCGACAAAGATGGCAACGGTTTCATCTCGGCCGCCGAGCTGCGCCACGTCATGACTAATCTGGGCGAGAAACTCACTGACGAGGAGGTGGACGAGATGATCCGGGAGGCTGATATTGATGGAGACGGCCAGGTCAACTACGAGGGTGAGTTACTGTCAAAGCGGGTGTTCTTCTTGCTTACTTTGATTTCTGCATGACCTCTGCTCACTCGCGCACACACCTGCTGCTGCTGGGAACTAATAGTTATTTAAGCTGTGTCTAGATAAGATTGCATAGCATATATAACTTACTAATATTTTAAAACCCTTGCATCCCTTCCAAAGCAGCTTTAGAATTAATCTATATAAATCAATTTTGCCTTGTCGGTGCTTTGAACAAGGTTGCATGGGTTATATACGGCACAGTATTTCAATTCTTAATGCACATTCACTGATCTGTTGTGTCCCACTCGCCAGTGTCCCTCTAGACACGCAAGACACGTATTATGCACATAGGCTGATAATAAGTACTAACTATTCGGTTAAGCTTTGTTAACTTGCAATAGCGGGAGCATTGTCGGTGGCTTTAGCTAGTCAGCTTATCGTAGATTCTTAGCTCGGACCCGGATCTCGTTTCAAAGCCGAGCCTAGGTGATGTAAACAACAATTCCAGGGCATTTTGGTGTTCTGAAGGCCATATGGGGTTATTTATGATATGTAATCCGACGCTTGGCTGAAATTAAATATTCAGTCGGATTATAGATGAAAATCCGCCGTAGCAGTGTAGGCGAAATGCAAGACATCTGTACATTGAATTTTTCGGCTTCAACCGTAAACAAGTTTTATAGGTGTCAGTAGGCTCGAAATTGCGTGCTTTCGCTTTACAACTAACTATAGACGCGTAGGTAAATATAAAAAGTGTTTTGATTGTCTTTCCCTAACAAGAGAGCAGACTCGTAATGAAACCGCCTCACGCCGGTCTAAAGCGGGGCTGGCCATAGACTATTGCTGTCATTTTAACAGAGTGCTCCCTATACAAACCTGCACGAGCGGTGTTAAGAAAGCATGGCCATAGACTACTGCTGTCATTTTAACAGAGTGCTTCCCATACAAGCCTGCACGAGCGGTGTTAAGAAAGCATGGCCATAGACTACTGCTTTCATTTTAACAGAGTGCTTCCCATACAAACCTGCACGAGCGGTGTTAAGAAAGCATGGCCATAGACTACTGCTGTCATTTTAACAGAGTGCTCCCCATACAAGCCTGCACGAGCGGTGTTAAGAAAGCATGGCCATAGACTACTGCTGTCATTTTAATAGAGTGCTCCCCATACAAGCCTGCACGAGCGGTGTTAAGAAAGCATGGCCATAGACTACGCCAGTATAATCATAGACTATAAATGGAGAATCATGAGACGCAGTTCTATCAATACGAGAACGAGTCCCTCAGCTTGTTTCTCTGCTTTAATCTGATGCATCTGAACTTAAATTGTACGACTCATTTAGATTGTCAAAAGAGATAGCACACGGGCTGTCTTTGGTGCTGTGCTAGTTTTGGCCATAGACTATAAAGTGGACAATAAAACAAAGGAAACAATAATATAAAAAAATCCATGAGAAACATGTGGGCTAGGTAGAGAGAGAGGTATTGCTAATCGTGTCTCATTCATAAGCCGACAAGTGCCTCGAACTGTTTGCAAGTTAATTTTGGCTTTACTATTCGGACGCGCGCTTTATTAATTATGTATCAAAATATAGAGATAAGACAATAGAATTGAGAATAGTTAGCTTTTTGATTGGTTCAATATTAATTTTGCAGTTGTATTTTTGCTTGCCTCGAGTTTACACTGCGTTACTATTACTATTATAATTACTATTAATATTATATAGCTGACGCAGCCGACAATTTGCCGTTGTCTCTAAATGTTGTTTATTTTTGCTTTTTGATTTTCTCTTCATTTCAGAGTTTGTTAGAATGATGACCACTAAGTAGACAGAGAGAGGCATCGCAGCATGTTCTATACAGTTAGTTATTGACAGAGACCCAGCTTTAAGTAATTTTTACTTCTTCCTCTCTTCAAATTTCTCCTAATGAATATTCTAAAAGCTTTGCTTACTAACCAAGCACTAACAGTCTGTCTATATGCTTAATAAACCTGCTTAAAAAGCTACCAGGCGTTTTTTCTTCTATAAAATCTATCTAAAAAATTCCTCAGACACTATTCTAGATCTAGATCAACTAGGATTAAAGATAGATTTAGTATCCATAATAAAATGGGATTAGCGCACCTAGAGGATTAAGAGTTGACCGAGCCACCCATCATCGAAGTTCGAAGCGCGCAGTTGGTAATTTTGAATTTTGTGACAAATTCGTTTTTGTTTTATTTTTCTCTTATTTACTAATCTTTGTTAGTTCTGCCAAAATGCCAAACAAGATTTCTATATAGCCGCCAAATTTAACTTCTGTTTGAGCAATTTAATGACTTTCTAACTGCTGTCCGCTTGCTTTTTTTGTATTTATTTATTTATTTTAAAGCAAATTTTGCTCAGTCTTTCTTGACAATTCGGCGCTGAAAGTTGATTGATTAATTACTCGATTTGTTCTGCTGGCAGTACGGTAAAATATGCCTGCTAGGCTCTGGTGTCCTGTGTGTCAGTCTCACTTCTGTCCCTCTAATTTCTAATTGACTTACTTTTACACTTCTGCTAAACCGTGTGAAAAATTCTGTTCCAGCACAGCGTGCTATTCATAAATTGCAAATGATTTTCACACGGAAATTAGCAGATTTTTATTTTATAAAGTTTACAGCAATAGCTAGTCAGTCTCTTTCTCCGGAGGGCTAGCAAGACTCTCCCAGGTTGGATTTTAGGGGCTGGCATCAGTTTGGTTTGGCTGTGCCTCCCATTCCTGCAGCATTTTCCAGCCGAAGTTGACCTTTTGCGCCAACATGCCACGCGCAGCAGCCTGTGTAAATGTCGAGAGTTCTGGTAAAGGGGAGAGGGCGGTAGCGAGGTAGAAATACTGCCAGGTTAACTTATAGGTTAGTTTATTTCTATCAGAAAAAAATAGTCTTTTCCTATATAGTCGCAGATCCTATGGATAAAGATGAGAGAGGGAATATAGAGGAGAGAAGAGGAAAGACGTAAGATTAGAGATTAAAGTAGAAAAAAGAACTGAGAAGAGACTCAAACTTTGAGCAGGCCGTAGGATAAAGTTTAGCGTCACTATATAGAGCTATCCGCCTGTTCAATAATCCCTACGCCAATTTGTCCTTGAGCCTGGCTTGCGGCTACAAAAATCTTTGCCGAGGGGGGTAGCTTAGGCTTTTTTCACATCCCCTTTTCTTCCTCCTCATGCATCAGTTTCCCCGTTGAATTCCTTCTCACTCATCATCCGGCTCTGCCTATAAGCATTTTATTATTCTTAGTTCTCAGTCTCTCTCTCTCTCTCTCAGTTTTCTATAGTTGCAAAATGAGCCTTTAATTTCTCCATTTCCTTTCAACTATAAGCCTTCTTTCCCAATCGCCATAGTCTCAGTCTGCCTACTTCCTCATCGCAAAAAAGTGGAGAGAGGCACCAACCTCCCCACCCACCCCTCGGGCTGTGCTGTCGCTTCAATGCCGCGCACACTATGAAATCGATGCGATCCCCCCTCTCTCGAGCAGCGGAGCCTCAGAGAAGGGAGAAGAGTGTGTGTGTGGCCTACATCGAGCCAGTTATATTTTTTGGCTTAAAGAAGACGGGTTGGCTTGCGGCTTTCAAAGAAAACCTGCGCGTTAGCCTTTTTCTTTTTCTATATACTACAGCTACTACTTTCTCTCTTTCCCGCTGCTCGGCTTTCATACTTACTGCCTTACTCCCTCGTGGGATTCTTTTTGTCCGTTGCAGGCTCGCCCTCTCCTCCACTCTCCTCCCCTTTTCATCAGCTGCTCCTCTGCTGCACTTCTCTCTTGCCCATTAAATCCGGCGGCGTGTACATTGCCGGCAGCGCTGCGCGGTTGTATAGGGGAAAAGAGGAGGAGGAGGAGACGGGGGGGTATCGGCAGAGATGGGATGAGGTGGAAGGGCGAAGCTTGGAGGAATCGGCTTTTCGTTAAGCCCACGGCTACAGCCACCTAAGCCCGCATCTCTCGTTTTGGGGTCGGGGAGAAATGGCCGGGGAGTCCGATGCGTTGTCATGACGGCTCCCGAGGTTAAGGGATAGGTGGGTAGGCAGGCCCAGCGCCTGCAGTTGTCGTCCGCCCACTCGCACACAAAGCCAGCCAGCCAGCCAGCCATGGGTCCGGTGTCGGATTGCCCGTAGGGACATTCAAAACCTCCCTTCTCTTCCTACTCCTCTTACATAGGCGAGCCGCGCGTCGCAGGAAACTCTCTTGCTTCCAGGCGCGCATCCATAGCTGTAGCGTTGTAAATTTTTTTTGCCTACACATCTACATGCAGTTTCTACGCAATCGTGCGCGCAATAAAGGCAGCATAGGATTGAGGAGCGGTAGTGTGCATCTTAGCTAGCCAGTGTGTATCTTTTCTGTCCAGTGCCGGATCGGTAAATCTACGCATTTAAGAAATAATATCGCATTGCGGGCATTCTTATCTTTTAGCTCAGGCCTAGTTAGCTGGTTTCAGCATTCCCTATGTATTTGAGGAAGAAACAAGTCGGAGAGTGCAATAATGGGACTTCTCAGGGGAGAGTTAATGAAAAAGTCATGCCACGGCCGCTTGGAGAGCTGGCGGCCTGCCCTGTGTATATTGGAACAGGCCTGAGTAATAGGAGCTATAGTCCGTTTGCATAGGGGTGGCTAGTGGGGTGGGCAAATGCTGGGGGCGTGTAAATATTTAATGCGAGCATTTTTGTTAGGCCATCCAAGCTCTTTCTGGTGAATTGGTTTAGCTATATACTAAGCTACTAAGCGAGATGAAACGAAAGATGCTTTTTAGAGCAGTCATCTATAAAATTGGACCGGGAACACCGCCTAAGCTGCTGCTATAACTGCATTTTCGATTTATAGTTTGCATAGTAGTTGGCGCGTTTGACTTGTAGGTTTACTTGCGCTCTATGCATGACAGTTTGGTTTTGGAGTAAGCACTTAGTTGTCATGGGTAGCGGACTTCCTCTTAACGATGCAGTTGGGGGGGGGGGGCAAGTCCAACACACTTGATGGTTCTATGTGCATGCAGTAAGGCTTAACACATGGTAAGAATGCGAACTATTTTGTTTGTGTAAGCGGCCTAGGTTAGACGCAAAAAGGCTGGAGTGCTGCGCTAACAAAGCTCCGCATATAAGTGCGTTTATGTATTAAATAGTTATTTAAAAATCGGCCATAACTGCACTGAGCAGTGAGCACACTTGCTCAGATGAATCGGTTTTATCTGCTACTCTGCAACAATATATAATGATAGATTGGTCTGTCTGTTTCGATTCAACTCGTCCCAATTCGAGTCCTCAATCTAATGCAGAAGGCTAGCCTACCCTGGCCGCTGTTCTAATATGCAAAAAAGCAATTACTGCCAGTCCCCGCGGGCCTCCTGTATTGGCCCCTCCTATAATGGCTAGTTGGGCCTTGCGTGAAGGGAAATGGGCCGGCCTAGTGCTCTGGTTGGCAACTGCTGGCTATTATAGGATGGGCAATGCGAGGAAAGAGAGATGGAGAAGATTTCCACCGTGCCGCTTTCGGCCGAGGATTCGGGCTATCGAGGCCCGGAGAGAGATGGGAGGTTATAAAATGGGATGGGGCTAAGGGGAAGCGGCGAGAAAATAAAATTATTCCCTCCCCTCTTTTCCCCTCTATAGCTCTTTTCCTAATTTTCAATGCCCTCTACCCAACGATGGGAGGGAGATAGGGATGGCTGGAGAGGCTGCTCCTGCTGCACTTTAAGAGCTCAAACTCATTCCCTCTGTGCCCAGTCTGGCCTCAAATTTCTAGGCTGTCGTGCGTTCTCTGTCTCTCCCCCTTATCTATCTTCATCATCCCTCCATCTAGCCCCTCTTTCCCAGGCCTTGCTCCCATCGGGGGCTATAGGATTAGGAAGGCTTGAGATGCTGCCGCCACCGCCTCCTCCTCTTCCTCGTTTTCCGCGCCTTGTCACATGCCAGCACCATCCGTGCCCCGCGCTATTGCTCTCTCTCTCCATCTCTCTCTTTCTCTCTCTTCTTTTTTCCTCATCGCGCCCATCAGTCCCATTCCAATCGCTCTTTGGCTTTTCTAATCCATTCCAAGTCCTTCAGGCCGCCCATCCTCCTATCTCTGTCCTGTCCTGCGTGATGTTTTCAATGGAGTATAGCCGTCATGCCGATAGAAATCATGCCCCTAACCCACTGCCTCTGTTTAGATTCACCCCAGGGCTAAGAAGGACAGGCAGAGAGCGGATAGAGGGGGAGGGGGGCGCATCTTTTGAGAGCGGCAGTCTGTTTGACTTTTAACTTATCGATCTGATGAAGCGTTTTGGAGCGATGCTGATCCAAATCCCGCACGGTTCTGTTTGCTCTTTGAACTTGAGAGGGAGATGCCGATGCCGCCTCTAGCCGATTGAGTATTTGGGACAAAAGTTTAGAATTGCCAGGCATTCACTCTATTGCCATTCTCTGAAATCTTCCATCTGAATTGGCTGGCTGGCTAAATTATTTAATTTCCTCTCCATGCTTGTTTTGGCTTAACGAAATTTCCTATTCTTGTCCTTTGTTATGAATAACTCAAAAAAACTGGTTGGTAGTCAGCCAGTACTGATCCAGTAGACCCGTTATGCTAAATTTTGTTGCATTAATTAATTCTAATGCAAAATTACAATTTTTCTGCTAATCGCACGGCAAATGCGGGTCATTTTCCGGCTAAAACTTCAATTTTGTCTAGTCTGAAAATTGAAATCATTTATAATGCTGAGGTTGTCATTAGCAGCGTGATAAGAATTTGTGTTTTTTGGATTTTTTCAGAATTCGTCACTATGATGACCACCAAGTAAGGGTTGGACTGTGGCGCACCCTCGGCCGTTGATAGCACCCGTCAATCGAAGATCTTAGCAGTGCATTGTGAACACTTGCCGTCACTACAGCCACCACCAACACCACCCAATCTAGCGGCGAGTTTTGCTAATGTTAAAAAGTGCAGCATGTACTGTTTCTACCTAGGTTTTTATATCTTCTATTGATCTATTTCCCTCTGTTTTCTCGATTATAAACAGTTGAGCTCTGAGTAAAGTGATATACAATTTGCATAGTAACAATGTGCACCCAGCCACTAACCCCAACTAAGACAACCTGAGTGTTAATCTGTACAGTTAAGATTCGCTGTCTCTTGGCTCCGTCTGTCCAGCGTCTGTCCTCCATAGACTAAAAAGTGCAAGCGCAAATAGACTACTGCCGCAAACAGTTAGTAGTAGGTGTATTTAAAAGAAAGTGATTTTTGAAGAAGAAATGAAAATAATAGAAGATGCAACTGGATGAGCCTACAGCTGTCTGTATTGTCTGCTATTTGTATTCTGTCTGTCATTTTATCTATATCTTTATCTTTTCCTTTCTGTGTCCCTAAATTTTAACTACTTACTATCAACTTAAATTAACAAAAATAGGCAAAATGCGCAGTGAATTTTCCTATGGTATTACTTACTCGCCTGGTCTGCAAAAAAGTAGCATATAGCGAACAAATTGCGGGACGAATTTTCGCTATTTCGCTTTTTGGCTCGCATTTTTTGATGTGGCGCCGGAAGCGTATCTTTAATATTTTTAATATGCACTTATATTATTTATTAATAATTTATGCTTTTTTCTGTATCTTATTATAGTTATTCGATAAGAGTTTTTTCCATCTATTTATTATTAATGATAATACTTACTAATATATTAATAGCAATACCCCCTAAGCATTGTTCTCTCTCTCCCTCCCCAATCTCAGTCATCTGTGCAACTATCTAAGCGCTTATTTAATTGTGTAAAAGTGCAAATGCTTACATTTCCGTCTGTTCTCTCTATTCTATATATACACATGGCAATAATATGCTAACAGTTTAATTGTTATTACTATGTCTAAATACTGTACGCAAGCAAGGCGACATGCGGGCACCCGGACATTCCTCTCTTTGTTGCTGCCATTTGCACTGACTCCAATTCAATAGCGATAGCGTTAGCATATGTTATAAGTCAGGTTTGAAGTCCCCGCTTTTTTAATATGTCATCTTTAGCCCCTCCCCCCGACTCAAAGAAGCAATACGATGCAGGTATATTAATTACAGACTTGAAGCAGTTTTCCTACAAACATTTGCTATATTTTTTTCTGCGCTAATTTGCTTTACTCCGGCTTGTCACCTGACGTGCAATGCACCGATTTATATTATATAATCATTTACCATATGATTAATTACTGCTATTAATCTGTTTCAGCTTCTCTGCCTCATTGTCTAGCAATTTTAATATATATATATTATTTCTATTAGGCCTGATCCCCGAGCCTTATCTATCGCTTGCTAATAATGTCCTCGGTTAAGTCAAATTTGCCCCCCCCCCCTACCTGTACGAGTACTCGGCAAGCACCAGCAGCACTACTAGCACAGTCAAAGCAAAAATATGCACTCAGCGACCGATTGACTGCTCTAGTGTCTTTTCCTCGCTCTCTCTCTTGTTCTCTTTTATCTAAAAAGTTAATTTATTATTGGTCTAAAAGAATCATAAAAAACAAAACAGTGTCTTCTGTTCTGCCTAAAATTAAATATTGCTTCTTTTAGTATTGTTTTGACTTTGACTTCTTTTTTAGCATAGCTTATTGCAAGCTAGTAAGTAGAGCTTGAGAACAAGCCAATTAATCTTCTCAAATGAATCTAATAATATATTAGACTGCAAAATGCATGAGTTGAGCGATTAGATCCTTCGAGCACACATTTAAGCTTGTGGGCACAGATTCTATAGCATTTTGCAGTCTAGATTGAACCAGAGAATATCTAGCTAAATATCGAATGCGGGATCTATTTTTGACCCATAAACTATGACAGCTTGAGCTTGCAACTCTGGCGCCTGACAAATCTCCAGCAACGTCAGTATTGGTTTTGACAATCAATATGAGAAAATGGACAATCAAAATGAAAACAGCCGTAGATCTGCATGCAGCAGCTCAGCTCAGCTTCGCAGCAGCTGCGGCTTAGGCTTTTAGGCTTAGGCTTAAGCTTTTTGACGATCGAAATGAGAATTGGACAATCAAAATGGCAACGGGAGCAGTGTGCGCGTTTATTTGAATGAAATTTTAACAATAGCAACGAGAAATTGAATTCAATTTGTGGACCAGACGATCACAGGGTCGCAGCCTGAAAGGTGAAGAGGTCAGGCGAAGGGTCACAACGCAGCGCGGACCAAATGTGACTGTTTGCATGGCGATAGTCGCTGAGTTTGACCTCGTGCACTCGTCGGTGTTCCGAGGAGGCCAGACAAATGCCAGATTTCAGATCTTCATCGACGAACTGAGCGAGGAATGCCACCGTCTTGATGCTGCGGCTTCGTGGATTGTCGTGATGGACGGTCCGCATTTCCATCGAGCAGCGCGCATTCCGCAACATCTGCAGCACGCTGTGTCCATCCTAGGGGTGTTCGGGTCGGCCATTTTTTCGGGGTTCGGGGTTTACCCCGAACCCGGTACCCCTACCCCGAACCCCGAACCCCGTCCCGAACATTTCTTCCAACCCCGAACCCCGAACCCGGTACCAAAACCCGACCCGACCCCGAACGTAACCCCGAACATTTTCACGCTTATTTTGGTCAATCATTTTAATAAATTCAGTTTTCAATTTTTAATTTTTCAGTTTTTAGTTTTGAATTTCAGTTTTAAATTCAGTTTTATATATTGAGATGTGCCTTAACAGCTTCAACCACTTAGCCTTGTGGTTTTATTTCCCTTAGCTACTCTACAACTAGGAAAAGAAATATGAAACACTTCTTGCAATGGGATTGGGATTGAGATGGAAGGAATACCAAGACCCAAGATCTAATAGTAAGATACATGAAAGGTCACAACTAAAATCAGGACCATTTCGTACCTATACTTACAACGAAATTGCTTTCATAGTAATATTACATCTATGAGTTTATTTAAGCTGCAAAAATAGAGTACAATAAAATTAGATTATACCCTGTAGTGTAGATATCAGTAGAGATAGAACTAGAGCGATAAAGAGATAGCACAGATAAAACAATGATACAATGAAACAGGAGAGTTAATCACAAATATATATTTATTTTTACTTTTGATTACAGTTAACAGTAAGTCAGTAGTGGTATAACAGAATTGCTTTGTAGAAACTAAAGTGACGTCTTTACATAAAATTGTATGCTGATATGAGTAGGTAATCATTGTGATAATTGATTATTGGCGACTGATGCGTGGAGAATAATAGTGTATTTATAAATTTTAAGCTTCCTCATCCAATCCAGAAGTTCAGACCATGTTACACGTAGCACATGTAAAATTATTACTGAACGTAATTTTTTAAATCATCAACTGCAAGACTGAATGGGTCGAAAAACGACAATCGTTATTTACCAGAAAGTGTAAATGAATCCATGGTTCTATCTGCTATTTCTGTTTCAAATTGTATGTAAAATATAACTTAAGTTGTACCTGAAACTCAATGCATATCTTTCGCAATGTGGATTTTGCATAAGGAGTAAAAAGTGCTTGAAAATACTCTTGAGAATGATAATTGTTCAAAACCCCGAAAACCCCGAAAACCCGGTGGCCAAACCCGACCCGAACCCCGAACCCGA
Organism: Macrostomum lignano; assembly: GCA_002269645.1. Taxonomy (NCBI): domain Eukaryota; kingdom Metazoa; phylum Platyhelminthes; family Macrostomidae; genus Macrostomum; species Macrostomum lignano. The sequence goes on from NIVC01000132.1 coordinate 124,786, forward strand.
CCCGGAACACCTACCCCGAACCCCGAACCCGGTACCAAAACCCGACCCGAAACCCGACCCGACCCCGAACCCCGAACACCCCTAGTCCATCCGCATTCTTCCGGGATATTCACCTTTTCTGAACCCTTCGGAATTCACCAACAGTTGCCTCAAGGCCAAGATCAAAAGCAGACTGGCGCAGCCTGACATCGTTGAGGAAGAGGCAGTTGCCCCAGAAGGCGTGAACCAGGAAGAGTGGCGTTACATGCTGCTGGAGAGAGTGGCGCGTGAGTCATTGCCTGAAGCCGTGACTCCGGACAAGGCAGCTGCGTGGGAATTGCGCTGCTTCGTCAGCTTGGACGCTGCCTTGCTGGGCAGGAGTTCTGAACCTATGCTGCTGGACTGCTGTGTTTCCATCATTTTTCTGACTGTGCTGCCATTTCTGTTGTCAATTTCTCGTTTCTATTGTTAAAATTTCATTCAAATAAACGCGCACACTGCTCCCGTTGCCATTTTGATTGTCCAATTCTCATTTCGATCGTCAAAAAGTCTATGGCCTAAGCCGCAGCTGCTGCGAAGCTGAGCTGAGCTGCTGCATGCAGATCTACGGCTGTTTTCATTTTGATTGTCCATTTTCTCATATTGATTGGCAAAACCAATACTGAAAGCATCCAATGGAATCACTCATCCATAGTAAAAGCTGCATGAGCTTTAGCATTCGATATTTAGCTATAGATATGATTTTCATCTTTAGTATTAAGATTGCAATCTGTAGAGCGTTATGGACAAGCATACAAACCTTAGAGATTTAGTATATTTAGATTCTCTGGTTTGAAACTTTCAGTTCACAAGCGTCTGAATTACTCGTAATTGCCCGCTGTTCAAAATGGACTGCAAGATGCTATACGCATCAGATTAAACATGCCTTTAGAGGGATTTATGAAAATAACTCCCTCAAAATGCATGTGTAATCTCGTATAAACCATAGACATAAAGACTTTACAGGATATTATTGAATTAAGTTGAGAAAACTCAAAATCAACATTTTAGTTTCTTAGACTTTTGCCAATGCATTTCGACAACAATCGGTCATCTTCAGCAGGGCAGACGCGTCAATTAATCACGCAGAACCATGTTATATATATTTATTAAGGAAATGAAAACTGTACAATACCAAGTGCAAATCAATTTCGGTCCAATCCGGTTAACAAGAGAAAAAAACCTGAATAAAGTTCAACGAGACTGCCAACCTAGCTAAAACACATTGAGCTGGCGGCTTGCACCCCCATGGCTAACTGGCTGCAGGTTTCTGAGCCTTAATGTACATAGCCTCGAGAATGTTCAATTTGTTTTCTTTGCTACAAGAATCGATTACTTTAAACATATCACAACAGTCAACAGTTCTTATTGCAGCAGGAGTTACACGTGAGAATGTGCTCATTGATGGCAGAATTTCTAATCCAATGTTCCTTAACCCTTGTGTACAAGTGTCGCTTGGTTTTTCCAATGTAGGAGATGTTCTGAGCCACAGAACAATGAAACTTATAGACGACACCTGCAACAAGTGGTCCAGGAACACGGGACTTCAACCTGCAGACAAACAGCAATCTTTTCCGTACGGAACAAAACCCGGAGCTGGGAATCAAATGTGACTTCTAAATAATTTTTCCACTTTCTTCCCAAACTCCATGGAGCAGAGGCCTAAATAAGGAACCACAATGACGGGACTACGATCATTATTGAGATCATTCTTCTGAGTATGATTTTGACCAACTTCTTGCAGAGAAACCTATTAATGATGCCGGAAATATGGCCACGAGGGTTCTATTCATCATGAACAGCCGAGTAAGCTGCTCCAGCTCATCATGAAAAAGCTTCCAGGAACTGCAAATCAAAAAAGCTCTTTGGACCATTGCCTAGGGCAGAGGGCATCGAACCTAAGCATGAGACCAGTGAAGCTAGCTTTTCTAAACACATTAGTTTGAATCAAACCTTTACTCGTATCAACGTCAATGTCCAGAAAGGGAAGTCTTTTACCACCACCCTCAGAAGTAAACTTGATGTTCTTATGGGTAGCATTGATGGTATTAAAGAACTCCTCCTTTTCTTCCTCATTGTCGAAAATGGCAAAAGTATCATCCACATAACGTTTGTAAAAACGAGGAGCACACGGGAGGGCCATCCACTCTTTTTCCCAGAAAGCCATGCAGAGATTGGCAAGAGTAGGAGCCTGAGGACTGCGCATAGCGCAGCCATCAATCCGCCTGTAGTATTTGTCCTGGAACAGGAAATACCAGAGGTGGCGAACCCAAGCATCTTCTTGAAAGTGGTTTTTGGAAAGGATGGGTGATTAGAGCTTTTATAGACAAGGTCAATGGCAAACTGCAGAGGGATGTTAGTAAACAGCCAAACAACATTAAAGCTGAACAGTTTATCAGTGGGATGAACATTAACACAGTTCAAGCTTTCAACGAATTCACGATTAGAAGAGACCCAGTAATCTTGAGGGATAACAGGTTTGATAAGAGTATCAAGATACTTGGCAAGCTCATACTCAGAGGTGTTAATCATGGACACAATGGGTCTCAGAGGGGCGAGGGCAGCCACTTTTGTGAACTTTGCACAGCCCATACAGCTGGCCAGGTTGGCTCCCACAAGGAGTAATCCGTTGAAAAGTATCAGGGAAAATGTGCGGCGTCACATATAGGTTCTAAGAAAAGTTTGTAAAGATCTCTCATTTTTAGGCACGGGGTGCACGGGGGTAACATTATTGAATGTTACCAAATAAAATCCCGGAAAATGCAAATATTGTCACGGAAAATCTTTATATCTATGGATTATCGCGGTATTTTACCTCACATGTACATGGGCCACTCAAGGCGCGAAAACCCCGGGTTCAGCTACCATAGACTGTAGCTTCTGCTGCTCTCAAGCATTAGCAGCAACAGCTATAGTGACTGTGGCCCTAACCGCAGTTTTTTTCGCGCTGCAGCCAGTCGGTCGCTAAATACATTGTAAGTAATATTTTTATAGAATCTGTGCTTGTGTGTGTCTTGCCTGATTTCCTGTCCTATAACGCGGAGACCTTGACGCTGACGGACTCGCTCGAACAGCAGGTTGGTGTGGCACACGCTGGCCTGCTGCGCGCCGCCTTCAAGATCGGCTTCGAGCCGAGTACTCTATGGCCGCACCTGTCTGTCCCGTCCCAGCGAACTGTTGCGACTCCAGCTGACAGGTCATATCATCCGTGCCGAGTCCTACTGCCCGTGTAGGAGGTGCTGTTGCTGACGTTGTAGGCGTGCAGGACAGGCGCGCACCCGACTGCCTGCTGGCTGATGCTGGCGCTCCGGACACTGCCGGCGGTGCGGCCTCCGTTCGCGACCTGTGACGTCTTTGCCTCTATTGACTCGCTTGACTGGCTGACAACGTATTTTGTTGCATTTTTGTAGTGAGTTGCAAGCATACTGGGGGGATTTCATAACGCCTTCACGAGACCGAAATTTCACATCGTAGAAAACTCAATATAACAAAGACCATGTAGATTTTTCGGCGTAATGCAATTTCGGCGTTGAAAACGACCTGTGTACTTGTATGCGCTAGTCGCTAGAGCGCAGGTTGCTACATGTATATTGTACAGCACGTATGTGCTTTTCACTCACTCTCTGTCTCTATCTTTTATACCAGGTATGTAACAATCGCATCACATTTAACTTGCGTATCGATCTAATAAACGTCAAGAGGCTTTTCGTCAACTCACAGTTGAAAAAGTAAAAAGCGAAGAATAATGAAACCTATATTTTCATAAGCACCAGAAAGGAGGAAAGGGTTTTGCATACTTTCAGACTTTAGAAATTTAACAAAATCGTTTCCCGAAATTGTCTAACAAAATCTGTTGTGATCTCTGTCCTCTACTATTCTGTGCAGCACAAGTCCCTACCACTCGCATAGCGTGATGTCCAGAGGTAGATTGTCGATTTCCAGTTCCACTGCTTGATGGCTGCCTTCAGACAAGAGCTTCCGGGTTTTTTGCTTCCGGGACATTGGCATTGTGTCCTAGGTACTTTAACGTATATGTACTGTATAAGCTGTTTTAACTTCCAGAGTACGACTCAGTTGCTTTGCTCGCGTCCATTCCATCAAACTGATCCCGTAAAATGCGCTCATTCAAAGTCAAGAGAGGATTCTGGTTCAGTGCTGTCAACAGCGCCTGCACATGTTCCAAATGCCACCTTCGATGATTGATCACGGCCACGTTGCAGCCAGTAATTTCATACCGTCATCGAATACTCGCAACAGTCTTTGCCTTGACATTCGGCCAACGCGAAAAATGCTTCCGTTGTTATTGCTGGACGATTTGACACGGCTCTTACCATAGACAACTGGCATAGACGACGCGAATGCATGCGCGTTTTCATATTGGATTCTTTTGCTTGTTTGTAAGCTCTACTTACTAGCTGGCAAATTGCTAGACTAGGAAATTCGCTGATGGAACTTAGCACATCCCAGCCCACCTCATCCCAATTCCCACTCAGCACATCACATCCCAATCTATCCTATCCCATCCCATTCTATCCTATCCCATCCCATTCTATCCTATCCCATCCCATTCTATCCTATCCCATCCCATTCTATCCTATCCCATCCCATTCTATCTGACCCCATCCCATTCTATCTTATCCCACCCCATTCTATCCTTTACCATCCCATTCTATCCTATCCCATTTTATCCCATCCCATCCTATTCTTTCCTATCCCATCCCATCCCATTCTATTCTATTCTATCCCATCCTATCCCATTATATCCCATCCCATTCTATCCCATCCCATTCTATCCCATACCATTCTATCCCATCCTATTCTATCCTATCCCATCCCATTCTGTTCTATCCCATCCAATTCTTTCCTATCCATCCCATTCTATCCTATCCCATTCTATCCCATCCCATCCCATTCTATTCCATCCCATCCTATTCTTTCATATTCCATCCCATCCTATTCTTTCATATCCCATCCCATTCTATCTCACCCCACCCACCCCATCTAATCCCAGCATGCGATATCTGGCCTCAGGTCTCAGTGTGGCTGTTTCAAAGTCACTATCGACGTGTAAATAAAAACTCTGCACAAACCCATAGTGCAACAGATGTATGCCGTAATTTGGGTAAATAGTGTTCATTATTATAAATCACCAGTGAACATCTTTTTTGGCCTCGTTAAAATTTATTAATGCTCATACATAGGTGCAGGCACAAGTTTATAAAATCATTTTATATAAGATTCACTCCAGCTGCAGCAGCACAAGTGCGGCCAGCGTGTCCTGTGCAGTTGAGAATTTTACAGATATTACTACTAATTACTACTAACATCATAAAGGCACGTATAGTAGCAAAACTTTCACTTTTTGTGGCCAAAAATTTTAATAATTACAAAAGCAACATTTATAAGTGGATGATTCCTTTCTGAACAGTAGGTTAACATAAGGGTAGACATGATCGAGAACAAAGGCACTACACAGCTAAAAAGCACTCGATGATGTATTGAATTAACGTAAACTTGAAGGTAGTCACGTCCGAATCTAGGAAAGAGTTGACAGGCAGTGGGCCGATCCGGGAAACTACACGAGAGCCAGACGCGTTTACCGGTTGAACTGCCCTGCCACTCTGCTTCAAATTTGGTCTTCAGATTAAAGTTTTAGTTTTCCTAATTTTTTAATTGTCCTCTTGCTAAACCAGTAGTAACTGGTTAAACACAACCTAGTGAGCCACTTTAATCAATGCAGAAGAAGAAATTAACATCAAACACAGCGAATAAATCTAGCTTTAAATCGTCATTTAAACAGACAGTAGCACAATTAGTGGAAGCAATTAAATGCTGAACATTACAGCGCATCGCTATCAGCAATGTTTCCCTAGTTAGTTAATGGACTGAAAAACAGAACCTAAGGATAAAAAACAACTGGAGTAAAGATACAGAGATGGTGACGGACAATATATCAGAGCTTGATTGATTTATGAATCAGCTGCATTTTGATTAGCTGTGGTAACATTTTGTATGGGCAATAAAAATGCTGCCAAAATGCCTTATAAAAATAACCCAACAACCCAATCTGAGAAAAAGACGTTTCTAAGCATGGATGGCCCTGACAGATCTGCTCTAACCGTCTGACAGCTTTGGTCTGACTGTCTGACAGATCTGCTCTAACCGTCTGACAGCTTTGGTCTGACTGTCTGACAGTTCTGTTCTAACCTTCTGACAGCTTTGGTCTGACTGTCTGACAGATCTGTTCTAACCGTCTGACAGCTTTGGTCTGACTGTCTGACAGATCTGTTCTAACCGTCTGACAGCTTTGGTCTGACTGTCTGACAGATCTGTTCTAACCGTCTGACAGCTTTGGTCTGACTGTCTGACAGTTCTGTTCTAACCGTCTGACAGCTTTGGTCTGACTGTCTGACGGATCTGTTCTAACCGTCTGACAGCTTTGGTCTGACTGTCTGACAGATCTGTTCTAACCGTCTGACAGCTTTGGTCTGACTGTCTGACAGTTCTGTTCTAACCTTCTGACAGCTTTGGTCTGACTGTCTGACAGATCTGTTCTAACCGTCTGACAGCTTTGGTCTGACTGTCTGACAGTTCTGTTCTAACCGTCTGACAGCTTTGGTCTGACTGTCTGACAGATCTGTTCTAACCGTCTGACAGCTTTGGTCTGACTGTCTGACAGATCTGTTCTAACCGTCTGACAGCTTTGGTCTGACTGTCTGACAGATCTGTTCTAACCGTCTGACAGCTTTGGTCTGACTGTCTGACAGATCTGTTCTAACCGTCTGACAGCTTTGGTCTGACTGTCTGACAGTTCTGTTCTAACCGTCTGACAGCTTTGGTCTGACTGTCTGACGGATCTGTTCTAACCGTCTGACAGCTTTGGTCTGACTGTCTGACAGATCTGTTCTAACCGTCTGACAGCTTTGGTCTGACTGTCTGACAGTTCTGTTCTAACCGTCTGACAGCTTTGGTCTGACTGTCTGACAGATCTGTTCTAACCGTCTGACAGCTTTGGTCTGACTGTCTGACAGATCTGTTCTAACCTTCTGACAGCTTTGGTCTGACTGTCTGACAGTTTTGTTCTAACCTTCTGACAGCTTCGGTCTGACTATCTGACAGTTCTGTTCTAACTTTCTGACAGCTTTGGTCTGACTATCTGACAGCTTTGGTCTGACTATCTGACAGTTCTGCTCTAACCGTCTGACAGCTTTGGTCGGACTGTCTGACAGCTCTGCTCTAACCTTCTGACAGCTTTGGTCGGACTGTCTGATAGATCTGTTCTAACCGTCTGACAGCTTTGGTCTGACTGTCTGACAGCTCTGCTCTAACCTTCTGACAGCTTTGGTCTGACTGTCTGACAGTTCTGCTCTAACCTTCTGACAGCTTTGGTCTGACTATCTGACAGTTCTGCTCTAACCTTCTGACAGCTTTGGTCTGACTGTCTGAAAGTTCTGCTCTAACCTTCTGACAGCTTTAAACCACAAACATCCAACCCGGCTACCCCTTGCCAGCTTGCCGCTGCCATTTCCACTGCTGCCGGAGGCTGCCAGGCCGGCAGGCGGTCACCAGTAAGCCGGCATTGTCGGCGGCCGCCTCAAGGCACATACGGCGCAGCACGTGATAGATGGTGCCATCCGGCCTGTACAGCCACTCCTGGTTGCCGCGGCCGCCGTGGCAATTGTACACGATGACGCCGCTGCCCGGATAGTCGATGCAGCCTTCGTCGCGTCGAATTTCGCCCAGCTTAGACAGCATCCAGAACTGGTTGCCGCCCTGGCCGTGGCATTGCCACAGTTTCACGGCAGTCTGCCCAGTCTCTCTGTGACTAACTGGCGCGTCGATGCAGTAGGGCCCGGCCGCGCTTCGGATGGCGCCTTTGGCGAGCGCGTGGCGCGGCAGGAACAGTTCGGGATAGACGGTGTCCAGGTACCATTGGAAACTGCGACAGCCCAGCCGTTGGCGGAGGGCTTTGCGCTCGGAGACGTCGCCGAATTCACCCTGGGAGGTGTAGTTTGGCAGGGGTTACTACTGACAGTAGGCTAAAGAGAAAATGCTGTGGCTTCTTCAAAATCCATTAAAAAATATAACCTTTAAGATTTATAAAACATTCTAGCCTCTTAAATTTTATCTATAGTGACCTCTAAAATTCTCCTCAATTCATCATTTTCATTCCCATCATTCTCCATTACTCTCCCCATTAGTCCCATGCCATTGTCCTCTCCATCGTCTCCTCTAGCTACCATTTCACCATTTCAATCTCCTTTTGGTCCGACTTTGCATCGCTTCGTCTACCCCTTCACCCTCCTCTACCCCTTCACCCTACTTCTCTACCCCTTCACCTTACTTCTCTACCCCTTCAACCTACTTCTCTACCCCTTTACCCTACTTCTCTACCCCTTCACCCTCCTCCTCTACCCTTCACCCTACTTCTCTACCCCTTCACCTTACTTCTCTACCCCTTCAACCTACTTCTCTACCCCTTTACCCTACTTCTCTACCCCTTCACCCTCCTCCTCTACCCTTCACCCTCCTCCTCTACCCTTCACTCTCTCCCCTATCCCTTCACCCTACTCAACCGCACCACCCGCCCCTCTTCCACCTCTCACCTTGCCCCCAACCCGCTCATAGTACAGCTTGCCGTAGTCGTCCATCCACACTTCGGCCAGTCGCACGGAGTTCTTCTTGAGCACGTTGCCCCGGCCCCAGGAATAGGGCGATCGTTTCCTAAACACGTGGCCAACAATGGAGCAGGGCACAATCTCTAGCGTGCCGCCGCACATCCAAATTTTAAAGCTAATCTCCAGATTCTCGCCGCCCCAGATATCGAAGCCGGGGTCGTAGCTGCCCAGGTGGGCAAAATAGCGCCTGTCTATGGCAAACAGGCCGCCAGCCATGGTGGGGCTGGGCACCGGGTCGATGCGGCTGGCCCGCTGGTTGCGGACCCGGTCGGGCAGGACGTGCCAATTGAATTGCAGATTCCAATCGAAACCGCCCACGCTGACCGAGTCCAGGTTGGTGGTTGAGGACATTGCGAAGGTGTCGTCATTTATCACCTGGATGTTGGCGGATTAAAAATTTTTAGTCGAAAATCTGTTTATCAACAGGACATTCAAGCTTTTAAGCTTTAGGATTGCGAGATTCAAAGCTTCAGGATCAGGGAATTCAAAGATTCAGGATCAGGGAATTCAAGGCTTCAGGATCAGGGAATTCAAAGATTCAGGATCAGGGAATTCAAAGCTTCAGGATCAGGGAATTCAAAGATTCAGGATCGGGGAATTCAAAGCTTCAGGATCTAAGAACTTAAAGCTTCAGGATCTGGCAATTCAAAGCTTCAGGATCTGAGAACTTAAAGCTTCAGGATCTGGCAATTCAAAGCTTCAGGATCTGAGAACTTAAAGCTTCAGGATCAGGCAATTCAAAGCTTCAGGATCTGAGAACTTAAAGCTTCAGGATCAGGGAATTCAAAGCTTCAGGATCAGGGAATTCAAAGCTTCAGGATCTGAGAACTTAAAGCTTCAGGATCAGGGAATTCAAAGCTTCAGGATCTGGCAATTCAAAGCTTCAGGATCTGAGAACTTAAAGCTTCAGGATCGGGGAATTCAAAGCTTCAGGATCAGGGAATTCAAAGCTTCAAGATCTGGGAATTCAAAGCTTCAGGATCAGGGAATTCAAAGCTTCAGGATCGGGGAATTCAAAGCTTCAGGATCAGGGAATTCAAAGCTTCAGGATCAGGGAATTTAAAGCTTCAGGATCAGGGAATTCAAAGCTTCAGGATCGGGGAATTCAAAGCTTCAGGATCGGGGAATTCAAAGCTTCAGGATCGGGGAATTCAAAGCTTCAGGATCTGAGAACTTAAAGCTTCAGGATCAGGCAATTCAAAGCTTCAGGATCTGAGAACTTAAAGCTTCAGGATCAGGGAATTCAAAGCTTCAGGATCTGAGAACTTAAAGCTTCAGGATCAGGGAATTCAAAGCTTCAGGATCGGGGAATTCAAAGCTTCAGGATCAGGGAATTCAAAGCTTCAGGATCAGGGAATTCAAAGCTTCAGGATCGGGGAATTCAAAGCTTCAGGATCGGGGAATTCAAAGCTTCAGGATCAGGGAATTCAAAGCTTCAAGATCTGGGAATTCAAAGCTTCAGGATCTGGGAATTCAAAGCTTCAGGATCTGGGAATTCAAAGCTTCAGGATCTGGGAATTCAAAGCTTCAAGATCTGGGAATTCAAAGCTTCAGGATCTGGGAATTCAAAGCTTCAGGATCTGGGAATTCAAAGCTTCAGGATCTGGGAATTCAAAGCTTCAGGATCTGGGAATTCAAAGCTTCAGGATCTGGGAATTTAAAGCCTCAGCATCTGGGAATTCAAAGCTTCAGGATCGGGGAATTCAAAGCTTCAGGATCAGGGAATTCAAAGCTTCAGGATCAGGGAATTCAAAACTTCAGGATCAGGGAATTCAAAGCTTCAGGATCGGGGAATTCAAAGCTTCAGGATCGGGGAATTCAAAGCTTCAGGATCGGGGAATTCAAAGCTTCAGGATCTGGGAATTCAAAGCTTCAAGATCTGGGAATTCAAAGCTTCAGGATCGGGGAATTCAAAGCTCAGGATCGGGGAATTCAAAGCTTCAGGATCAGGGAATTCAAAGCTTCAGGATCAGGGAATTCAAAGCTTCAGGATCGGGGAATTCAAAGCTTCAGGATCGGGGAATTCAAAGCTTCAGGATCAGGGAATTCAAAGCTTCAGGATCGGGGAATTCAAAGCTTCAGGATCAGGGAATTCAAAGCTTCAGGATCGGGGAATTTAAAGCTTCAGGATCGGGGAATTCAAAGCTTCAGGATCGGGGAAGTCAAAGCTTCAGGATCAGGGAATTCAAAGCTTCAGGATCGGGGAATTCAAAGCTTCAGGATCAGGGAATTCAAAACTTCAGGATCGGGGAATTCAAAGCTTCAGGATCGGGGAATTCAAAGCTTCAGGATCAGGGAATTCAAAGCTTCAGGATCAGGGAATTTAAAGCTTCAGGATCAGGGAATTCAAAGCTTCAGGATCGGGGAATTCAAAGCTTCAGGATCGGGGAATTCAAAGCTTCAGGATCGTGGAATTCAAAGCTTCAGGATCTGAGAACTTAAAGCTTCAGGATCAGGCAATTCAAAGCTTCAGGATCTGAGAACTTAAAGCTTCAGGATCAGGGAATTCAAAGCTTCAGGATCTGAGAACTTAAAGCTTCAGGATCAGGGAATTCAAAGCTTCAGGATCGGGGAATTCAAAGCTTCAGGATCAGGGAATTCAAAGCTTCAGGATCAGGGAATTCAAAGCTTCAGGATCGGGGAATTCAAAGCTTCAGGATCGGGGAATTCAAAGCTTCAGGATCAGGGAATTCAAAGCTTCAAGATCTGGGAATTCAAAGCTTCAGGATCTGGGAATTCAAAGCTTCAGGATCTGGGAATTCAAAGCTTCAGGATCTGGGAATTCAAAGCTTCAAGATCTGGGAATTCAAAGCTTCAGGATCTGGGAATTCAAAGCTTCAGGATCTGGGAATTCAAAGCTTCAGGATCTGGGAATTCAAAGCTTCAGGATCTGGGAATTCAAAGCTTCAGGATCTGGGAATTTAAAGCCTCAGCATCTGGGAATTCAAAGCTTCAGGATCGGGGAATTCAAAGCTTCAGGATCAGGGAATTCAAAGCTTCAGGATCAGGGAATTCAAAACTTCAAGATCTGGGAATTCAAAGCTTCAGGATCGGGGAATTCAAAGCTCAGGATCGGGGAATTCAAAGCTTCAGGATCAGGGAATTCAAAGCTTCAGGATCAGGGAATTCAAAGCTTCAGGATCTGGGAATTCAAAGCTTCAGGATCGGGGAATTCAAAGCTTCAGGATCAGGGAATTCAAAGCTTCAGGATCGGGGAATTCAAAGCTTCAGGATCAGGGAATTCAAAGCTTCAGGATCGGGGAATTTAAAGCTTCAGGATCGGGAATTCAAAGCTTCAGGATCGGGGAAGTCAAAGCTTCAGGATCAGGGAATTCAAAGCTTCAGGATCGGGGAATTCAAAGCTTCAGGATCAGGGAATTCAAAGCTTCAGGATCGGGGAATTCAAAGCTTCAGGATCGGGGAATTCAAAGCTTCAGGATCAGGGAATTCAAAGCTTCAAGATCAGGGAATTCAAAGCTTCAGGATCAGGGAATTCAAAGCTTCAGGATCGGGGAATTCAAAGCTTCAGGATCTGGCAATTCAAAGCTTCAGGATCTGAGAACTTAAAGCTTCAGGATCAGGGAATTTAAAGCTTCAGGATCAGGCAATTCAAAGCTTCAGGATCAGGGAATTTAAAGCTTCAGGATCAGGGAATTTAAAGCTTCAGGATCGGGGAATTCAAAGCTTCAGGATCGGGGAAGTCAAAGCTTCAGGATCAGGGAATTCAAAGCTTCAGGATCGGGGAATTCAAAGCTTCAGGATCAGGGAATTCAAAACTTCAGGATCGGGGAATTCAAAGCTTCAGGATCGGGGAATTCAAAGCTTCAGGATCAGGGAATTCAAAGCTTCAGGATCAGGGAATTTAAAGCTTCAGGATCAGGGAATTCAAAGCTTCAGGATCGGGGAATTCAAAGCTTCAGGATCGGGGAATTCAAAGCTTCAGGATCGTGGAATTCAAAGCTTCAGGATCTGAGAACTTAAAGCTTCAGGATCAGGCAATTCAAAGCTTCAGGATCTGAGAACTTAAAGCTTCAGGATCAGGGAATTCAAAGCTTCAGGATCTGAGAACTTAAAGCTTCAGGATCAGGGAATTCAAAGCTTCAGGATCGGGGAATTCAAAGCTTCAGGATCAGGGAATTCAAAGCTTCAGGATCAGGGAATTCAAAGCTTCAGGATCGGGGAATTCAAAGCTTCAGGATCGGGGAATTCAAAGCTTCAGGATCAGGGAATTCAAAGCTTCAAGATCTGGGAATTCAAAGCTTCAGGATCTGGGAATTCAAAGCTTCAGGATCTGGGAATTCAAAGCTTCAGGATCTGGGAATTCAAAGCTTCAAGATCTGGGAATTCAAAGCTTCAGGATCTGGGAATTCAAAGCTTCAGGATCTGGGAATTCAAAGCTTCAGGATCTGGGAATTCAAAGCTTCAGGATCTGGGAATTCAAAGCTTCAGGATCTGGGAATTTAAAGCCTCAGCATCTGGGAATTCAAAGCTTCAGGATCGGGGAATTCAAAGCTTCAGGATCAGGGAATTCAAAGCTTCAGGATCAGGGAATTCAAACTTCAAGATCTGGGAATTCAAAGCTTCAGGATCGGGGAATTCAAAGCTCAGGATCGGGGAATTCAAAGCTTCAGGATCAGGGAATTCAAAGCTTCAGGATCAGGGAATTCAAAGCTTCAGGATCTGGGAATTCAAAGCTTCAGGATCGGGGAATTCAAAGCTTCAGGATCAGGGAATTCAAAGCTTCAGGATCGGGGAATTCAAAGCTTCAGGATCAGGGAATTCAAAGCTTCAGGATCGGGGAATTTAAAGCTTCAGGATCGGGGAATTCAAAGCTTCAGGATCGGGGAAGTCAAAGCTTCAGGATCAGGGAATTCAAAGCTTCAGGATCGGGGAATTCAAAGCTTCAGGATCAGGGAATTCAAAGCTTCAGGATCGGGGAATTCAAAGCTTCAGGATCGGGGAATTCAAAGCTTCAGGATCAGGGAATTCAAAGCTTCAAGATCAGGGAATTCAAAGCTTCAGGATCAGGGAATTCAAAGCTTCAGGATCGGGGAATTCAAAGCTTCAGGATCTGGCAATTCAAAGCTTCAGGATCTGAGAACTTAAAGCTTCAGGATCAGGGAATTTAAAGCTTCAGGATCAGGCAATTCAAAGCTTCAGGATCAGGGAATTTAAAGCTTCAGGATCAGGGAATTTAAAGCTTCAGGATCAGGGAATTCAAAGCTTCAGGATCGGGGAATTCAAAACTTCAGGATCTGGGAATTCAAAGCTTCAGGATCGGGGAATTCAAAGCTTCAGGATCGGGGAATTCAAAGCTTCAGGATCGGGGAATTCAAAGCTTCAGGATCAGGGAATTCAAAGCTTCAGGATCGGGGAATTCAAAGCTTCAGGATCAGGGAATTCAAAGCTTCAAGATCTGGGAATTCAAAGCTTCAGGATCTGGGAATTCAAAGCTTCAGGATCTGGGAATTCAAAGCTTCAGGATCAGGCAATTCAAAGCTTCAGGATCTGAGAACTTAAAGCTTCAGGATCAGGGAATTCAAAGCTTCAGGATCGGGGAATTCAAAGCTTCAGGATCTGGGAATTTAAAGCTTCAGAATCGGGGAATTCAAAGCTTCAGGATCGGGGAATTCAAAGCTTCAGGATCGGGGAATTCAAAGCTTCAGGATCGGGGAATTCAAAGCTTCAGGATCTGGGAATTTAAAGCTTCAGAATCGGGGAATTCAAAGCTTCAGGATCGGGGAATTCAAAGCTTCAGTATCAGGGAATTCAAAGCTTCAGCATCAGGGAATTCAAAGCTTCAGGATCGGGGAATTCAAAGCTTCAGGATCAGGGAATTCAAAGCTTCAGGATCGGGGAATTCAAAGCTTCAGGATCAGGGAATTCAAAGCTTCAGGATCGGGGAATTCAAAGCTTCAGTATCAGGGAATTCAAAGTACCAGAAGCACGGCAGGCCCACCTCAATGACAGGGGTCACTACTCGAGTCCAGTTCTGCGCAATGCGGTGCAGCAGAGGCTCCAGCCATCCAGTGACGCACTCGCAGTGAGAATCTAGGAAAGTCAGCACGGCGCCAACGGCTTTTCGGGCGCCCATCAGACGGGCGCGGATCAGGCCTTCGCGTTTGGCGGCACGGAGAATGCGCACCTTTGGCGAGTAGTACCTGGAAATAGGCAAGGCTAGATGAGAAGATCAAATGAATAAATGAAAGGTTATTGCTCGAAATGACAGGTATCGCATTTTCAGAACTAAAAAAAGGACTTTGTTTGCAAGGTGAAAGGGTATGAGGGTTAAGGAAGTGGGTGAAAAGGGATTAAGGGAGGCGGAATGAAGGGAGTGGAAATGAAGGGAGGCGGAATGAAAGGAAGCGGAATGAAGGGAGGCGAAGCGAAATGAAGGGAGGTTGAATGGAAGCGGAATGAAGGGAGGCGAAGCGAAATGAAGGGAGGTTGAATGGAAGCGGAATGAAGGGAGGCGGAGCGAAATGTAGGGAATTTTAAGATAGAGGCGTTGCTTCAGGTGTAACTGCCAATTACTGATATGATCTATTCATGTTCGTTTTTAATAGGTGAATCCGTATTCCCCCTCTAGAATATTCTAGAATGTTTTTTTAATTTCGTATAGTGCTTGTCTCTGTTTAAATACCCCGCAGTTAATCTTTAAGAGCAACTTAATTTTCAATATGCTTGTCAACTCTTCTGCTTTTGGAACTGATCCAAATGAAACCCTGGTTTTCTTAATAGGGAAGTGGAATGAAGGGAGGGAAATGAAGGGAAGGGGGTAATGAAGGTGGGTGGGGAATAAATGGAGAACGGAGTGAGAAGAGAGCTGGGTGAAGAAAGACAGGAAGAAGGATATGAGGGGAAGTGAATCTTCCTGTGAAATGAAGGGAGGGTGGAACGAAGGTAGAAAGTCAAAAAATGACAGCGACATGAAGAGAAAAGAGAATTAAAATACTAATTGAAGAAGCTTGTACTTGGGAAGTTCACAAGGTTTACAATGAAGGACAATTGAATCTAGTCCAGCCGCCCCCAATTAGATCAGTCGATAGTCTCACTTCATATATTCCTCTAGCGGTCGTTTGAGATGGTCGAGCTCAGAAGCATCGTCAACCAGTATAATCTCGCGCAGCAGAGAGCCAGGCGATTTATTAATAACCGAGTGGACGGTGCGCAGCAGCACAGACCAGGCCTCGTTGTGAAAGCAGATAATAACGGACGTGTCCGGCAGCTGGCCGGCGTACACGGCCGATTTGCACTGGGCGTCGCGATTATCGCCAACGTCTCGATCTACCGAGATCATATCGCTGACGTACTGGTTGAATGCGTTCCTCTGCCAGCCGTCTTCTACCTGCGTTTTTTTCAAGGGGAAGGTGAGAGCGCTTCCAACTAGGAGTTTCTGGCCAATTTTGACGCCAATAACTGACCAATTTTGACGCAAAAAACTGACCAATTTCAACACCAATAACTGACCAATTTCAACACCAATAACTGACCAATTTTGACGCCAATAACTGACCAATTTAGGCGCCAATAACTGACCAATTTTGACGCCAATAACTGACCAATTTTGACGCAAATAACTGACCAATTTTGACGCAAATAACTGACCAATTTTGACGCCAAAAACTGACCAATTTTGACGCAAATAACTGACCAATTTCAACACCAATAACTGACCAATTTTGACGCCAATAACTGACCAATTTCAACACCAATAACTGACCAATTTCAACACCAATAACTGACCAATTTCAACACCAATAACTGACCAATTTCAACACCAATAACTTACCAATTTCAACACCAATAACTGACCAATTTCAACACCAATAACTTACCAATTTCAACACCAATAACTGACCAATTTAACACCAATAACTGACCAATTTTGACGCCAATAACTGACCAATTTTAACACCAATAACTGACCAATTTTGACGCCAATAACTGACCAATTTCAACACCAATAACTGACCAATTTCAACACCAATAACTGAACAATTTCAACACAAATAACTGACCAATTTCAACACCAATAACTGACCAATTTCAACACCAATAACTGACCAGTTTAACACCAATAACTGACCAATTTTGACGCCAATAACTGACCAATTTCAACACCAATAACTTACCAATTTTGACGCCAATAACTGACCAATTTTGACGCCAATAACTGACCAATTTTGACGCCAATAACTGACCAATTTCAACACCAATAACTGACCAATTTCAACACCAATAACTGACCAATTTTGACGCCAATAACTGACCAATTTCAGCACCAATAACTGACCAATTTTGACGCCAATAACTGACCAATTTCAACACCAATAACTGACCAATTTCAACACTAATAACTGACCAATTTCAACACCAATAACTGACCAATTTCAACACCAATAACTGACCAATTTAACACCAATAACTGACCAATTTTGACGCCAATAACTGACCAATTTCAACACCAATAACTGACCAATTTTGATGCCAATAACTGACCAATTTTGACGCCAATAACTGACCAATTTTGACGCCAATAACTGACCAATTTCAACACCAATAACTGACCAATTTTGACGCCAATAACTGACCAATTTTGACGCCAATAACTGACCAATTTTGACGCCAATAACTGACCAATTTCAACACCAATAACTGACCAATTTTGACGCCAATAACTGACCAATTTCAACACCAATAACTGACCAATTTTGACGCCAATAACTGACCAATTTCAACACCGAAAACTGACCAATTTCAACACCAATAACTGACCAATTTCAACGCCAATAACTGACCAATTTCAACACCAATAACTGACCAATTTTGACGCCAATAACTGACCAATTTTGACGCCAATAACTGACCAATTTTGACGCCAATAACTGACCAATTTTGACGCCAATACAACTGACCAATTTTGACGCCAATAACTGACCAATTTTGACGCCAATAACTGACCAATTTTGACGCCAATAACTGACCAATTTCAACACCAATAACTGACCAATTTCAACACCAATAACTGACCAATTTTGACGCCAATAACTTACCAATTTCAGCACCAATAACTGACCAATTTCAGCACCAATAACTGACCAATTTTGACGCCAATAACTGACCAATTTCAACACCGAAAACTGACCAATTTCAACACCAATAACTGACCAATTTCAACACCAATAACTGACCAATTTTGACGCCAATAACTGACCAATTTTGACGCCAATAACTGACCAATTTTGACGCCAATAACTGACCAATTTTGACGCCAATAACTTACCAATTTCAGCACCAATAACTGACCAATTTTGACGCCAATAACTGACCAATTTTGACGCAAATAACTGACCAATTTTGACGCCAATAACTGACCAATTTTGACGCCAATAACTGACCAATTTCAACACCAATAACTGACCAATTTCAACACCGAAAACTGACCAATTTCAACACCAATAACTGACCAATTTCAACACCAATAACTGACTAATTTCAACGCCAATAACTGATCAATTTCAACACCAATAACTGACCAATTTCAACACCAATAACTGACCAATTTTGACGCCAATAACTGACCAATTTTGACGCCAATAACTGACCAATTTTGACGCCAATAACTGACCAATTTCGACGCCAATAACTGACTAATTTCAACACCAATAACTGACCAATTTTGACGCCAATAACTGACCAATTTCAACACCAATAACTGACCAATTTTGACGCCAATAACTGACCAATTTCGACGCCAATAACTGACTAATTTCAACACCAATAACTGACCAATTTTGACGCCAATAACTGACCAATTTCGAGGCCTTTTGCAAACTTAACTAACTAATCTTGCCGCAAACATCCCACAATACGAACAAATCTTTCTTAGCGGCCTCACGCCAACAACAAGAAAATCTGTCTGGATTTTGAACACGCCAATCACCTTTTTTCTCTCCGCAGCTGACAGTTTCTCTTTGTCAACTGTGACCGGCTGGCCACCCTCGCCGTGCTCCCGGCCGGCAGCCGAGGGCAGGCCAGACCACAGGGCGCGCACTTCCGGCGGCGGCGTCACAGCGAAGCCTTGGTCGGAGCCGGCAGCGCCAGCGGCTGCTAGAGGAGCTGCTCCTCCATTCCGCTGCGCCCTGCCGGCAACGGCCGCTGCAACGCTGTGCCGCCTGCCAAACAGCAGCTCGGCGCGCACCTCAGCAATGTTCTCCTCAACGCCCATGACAATTCCCGGCTGTAATTGTTGTCGCTGTCTGGCGCCAGCAGCTTCTAGCACCGCCCGCGGCAGCGGAGGTCGCAGAATTGGTGGCGGCGGCTGGTGTTTAGAACTGAATAAACTGCTGTTGAATCTGCTGCCAGTTGGGAGCAGAACCAGCATCAGCAGGGCGATGACTGCGCAGGAGCAACCAACCAGGATCCAGCGAGCTCGGCCTTTTAATCGCATTTAGGCAGAGGAGATTGAGGGGTTTTAGGCTGAATGTCAAGTCATATTCAATTTAAATCATATGATACCCACTAATGTAGCAGTTTATATCAATATACCTTTTTAGGCAAAAGAATTGAGAGTAGAATTTTTTTGGGAAGAATATCCAAAAGTTTTAATTTTTGCAGTTAAAATTTTTTGGTCAGTTTTTTTAACAAACATTATATATACATACAAATTTATAAAAAAAGATTTTTCCTTTGGCTTTAATTTAGTTTAATGCCAAATAAACATAGTTGAATGCCAACCTTAAGGCCTTGATAAAAAATGTGTTAGATAGTTATTGCATTATATACACTAATATACCTTTAAGACTCATGGTCATAGAATAAAATATTAGACTACTCAGAAGCTACCAGTAGACAAATACTAATATTTAGATATATATTTAATAGATTAAAAAAAATTTAAGGGCTTAAATTATTTAAAAACAGATTTTCTTAAAAAATTAACAATTCTTAAATTTAAAAAGCTAAAAAATTGTAAAATGACTATATGAGTTTGTCTAAATTGTTGAGTCTAGAAATTAGATTCAACAATTTTTTAAGCTTTAATCAACTTTAACTTCAATAAAGTTTAAAATAAACTTAATAATCTTTAATAAAATAAGCTTTTTCTAGCTTTAATAAACTCTAATTTCTAGACTCTACAATTTAGACAAACTCATATAGTCATTTTTTACCATTTTTGGCTTTTCAAAATTCAAGAATTGTTAGTATCTTTTAGGAAAATCTGTTTTTTTATAATTTATATGTATTAAATTATTTTTTAGTTCAATACTTGTTGGACTAGTTTCTAGTATATAGTTTCATTTTTTCTTTTAGTCTATATTTGATATTTTTATTTGAGAACTTAGCTTTTAAATTCTATTTCATAGAAACCTAAATTCTAAAATAATATTAAGCCTATAAAGGTGTGGTGTTAGACTAGTTATAGCATATAATAGGCCTTAAAATCACTTTAATTTCAAGTTAATAATGCCACACTTATAAAGCCATTAGAAAAAGTAGCAAAATCTTTTGCACTTTAAATCTTTGTCCCTTTTAATACCTATTCATCTGCTGATATTGCTTGCCAACTCATTTCAGTAAAGGACAAGGCACTTCCCTTTATCTTTACTTGTTATTGTTACTTATTTTGATTTAGAGAAGAGGCCTGGCAAGACCCAGAGATATCAGATAATCAGATTTGAGTAGGTATAAGACCTTAAGCAAGCTGCAATTCCCTGTCTGAAACTATTATTTTGTTGAACTTAAATTTAAAGTGCAAATGCAGCTGTTCAACTCTCGTCTAGTCGCAGGAAGTCACACGAAAAAACACACAAAATATTTAGATGTGCAACAAAAAGGCATCACATATTGTATCGCGTTGCCATGCCATTAATGTTGATGTGGACCGCGTTTCCTGTGAAGATTAACTCTCAAATGAGAGTTAAATACTCAGTGTGTTATAACAAATCAGTTAAATGCTTTTATCAGCTTTTTTAAGTAACTGAAAAGATCTAAAACTCAGCGATGTTTGTAAGTGCGCTAAACGGAGCTTTTGTGTTCCATTAATGAGTATTATAACCGATTTCCGGCATAAGCGCACAGGTAAAATTTGAGTCTGTCTGCAAAAGCCGCGCGCTTAAAAGCAACACCGGCAATACGAGCTAATTAAAAGCTCGTGTTGGTGGCATGCGCATGTAAATTTGTAGATTGATATCCAAAAATTAGGTAGCTAGCTCCTACCATGTATTGTCACTTTATTTTAGTTGTACATGCACAAATTTTGAACGTTAAAACGTTAAAAACGTTTACAGAAAGTTTAAAAATATTGCTAGTAGTAGCCCTGGAAGGTTGCTAGAACAGCGGCTACTCTGACCAACTCTATAGTCCTGGGACCCCTTTTCGGGAACAGACGCTCGACTCATTGTTGATATACCATACATGGAATTGATTAAACTAGAAAAAGTCAAATCGATATCTACTACACGATTAGCATGAAATCGTCAAATACGCTTTTGCCCGTAATCTTACATGCGTGCTTGTGCAAAGCGACGTTTTAATTAGTGGCCGAGTCACTAATGAGATGTTACAGACGTTGGTCTACGTCAACGCAAGTCGCGGAATACACTACTTCCTAACTTTCTTTCAAGTAATATGATGACTTAAGTAGTATATAGAGCTTCTTATTGTCATTGACTGTTTTGCTTTGTTTTGGTTTGTTCTTGATTTGCACTTGTCTATTCAAATTTGGCGCCACCCGAACGACCACACTACGGCGCCATTCGGACACCTACTTTGGCGCCATCCAGACTCCCAATATGCGCCATCCGGACACCTATTTCGGCGCCATCTAGCACTACCTAATTATAGCTATATTTTCTTGTCAAATGTATTTCCCTTCACTTTGGTGCAATCGCAGAGTTTATTACTGTAAAAAGCGTTTATTACTATAAAATAGATTTTAAAATCCTATTATTGCACCCATGCAGGTAGAGCTAACGCTTGTCGCTAATGGTTATTTTCTCTGCAAGTAACCCCTCCTCAACTGAAGGTCGCGAACTAAGCGCCCCCCCCCCCATTTATAAGCCCCCCCAAAAGCTCAAGCATGCGCTCTGTTCCCACTGCTTTTGAACACTGCACAATTTGCACCTGGACCAGCTGCAGTGCCGACCGCCCCCCCCCACACTCCGCTGCATTGCGCACCAAGCGCTGACAACTTCTTCATCTCTCACTCTCAGACCAAATCCGCATGAGCTGAGGGAAAACAATGGCAAGCGGAAGTGTTCCGCGGCCTATTATAATTGAGAGATGCGCAGTCTAAATCTGCTGTATAGCTGTATGCGAACTCCGCTCTTGCCACCCTCAACACACAAGTGTATAGAACCTGTTGTGCTTGGAGACGCGTCGCTGCCCACTCCACAATGCCCCCCCCGTCTCTCAAACTCTCCTCTCTTATCTCTGTAGCACATGCACTGCATGGCTGTTGTATAGCTCGCGTATACTCTTAAATGCGGTGGTGGCCTGCATGCTTTTCAACTGCACCATCTGCTTATGGAAATTGTGTCCGTTTCCTTCCGCTGCATTGGGCTCTCCAAAATCTTCAAGGATTTTGTGCAAGGCTCCCGCGGAGCATAGAGTTTGCTCTGCATGCTCTACAAAGTATTCTTAATTCTCGACTTAGCGTGTTGCATGCAGGAATGCAGAACTGAATTATTTTTATCTACGAGGCGCCATTTTAGATCTATGTTTAGTTTACGGGGGCAGTTTAAATCTTTGGGGCGCCAGTTTAATCTACGGGAGACGGTTTAATCTACTGGAGACGGTTTAATCTAAGGGCGCCGGTTTAATCTACAGGGCGCCGGTTTAACCTACAAGGCGCCGGTTTAACCTATGGGGCGCCAGATTACATTTACGGGGCGCTAGTTTAATCTACGGGGGCCAGTTTAATCTACGGGGCGCCAGTTTAATCTACGGGCGCCATGCAGTTTAAATCTTTGGGGCGCCAGTTTAATCTACGGGGCGCCAGTTTAATCTACGGGGCGCCAGTTTAATCTACGGGGCGCCAGTTTAATCTACGGGCGCCATGCAGTTTAAATCTTTGGGGCGCCAGTTTAATCTACGGGGCGCCAGTTTAATCTACGGGGCGCCAGTTTAATCTACGGGGCGCCAGTTTAATCTACGGGCGCCATGCAGTTTAAATCTTTGGGGCGCCAGTTTAATCTACGGGGCGCCAGTTTAATCTACGGGGCGCCAGTTTAATCTACGGGGCGCCAGTTTAATCTACGGGGCGCCAGTTTAATCTACGGGCGCCATGCAGTTTAAATCTTTGGGGCGCCAGTTTAATCTACGGGGCGCCAGTTTAATCTACGGGGCGCCAGTTTAATCTACGGGGCGCCAGTTTAATCTACGGGGCGCCGGTTTAATCTACGGGGCGCCAGTTTAATCTACGGGGCGCCGGTTTAATCTACGGGGCGCCAGTTTAATCTACGGGGCGCCGGTTTAACCTACTGGGTGCCAGATTACATCTACGGGGCGCCAGATTACATCTACGGGGCGCCGGTTTAACCTACTGGGCGCCAGATTACATCTACGGGGCGCCAGATTACATCTACGGGGCGCCAGATTACATCTACGGGGCGCCTGTTTACATCTGAGGGGGGGGGGGTAATTTGTCTTCTAATGGCGCCAGATTATCCTTCAAGGGGCCTATAAGTCAACATAAATGCCTTGGTAGTCACGCGGCAATGTCAGTCGATCCCAAATTTTTTTATCCTGCCTTGCGGCCTGTCATCAAAAGATTTAATGGGACGAAAGAAATCCAATGTAGCTCCATGCATCAGTTCAATAGCAGGATATTTAGACAATAACTGAGTTGATGGCTCTGTGTAGAATTTATGGCTTGCTAAATGCATCGCATCAGAAAACTCGTACTCATGGCCTTCACTTGCCGAATATATATATATAGCTTTGTCGCAATTTGCTTTTAAAAAGCTTCTGACAGAGTTCTCGTAGCAATCTGTTGTATTGAGTTAACGGTTTAGTTAAGTTAAGTAAAAGGGGAGCAGCATTATATATTGAGTGAGCATAGAGCTCAGAGCGGAACACGAATCCCCAGCAAACCTTATCTTATCTCTCGCACCCCTGCTTGCGGCAAGCCAGCTGCCCTCTCCCTCATCCTCCGTCAGGACCCACCCCGCCCGTCCGCAGATAAGCGAGGCAAACAGTCTGTCTGTCTGCATCTCTTGCCAATGTGCTCATTCAAGCTCCGTCCCCTTGCCTCTTCCTTCAGCCGTCAAATTCCTCTCTCTGCAGCTCCGCGCTCCCAAAGACTTGTCCCGTGCGATAAAACTGAGTCGGCTCCGATTCCTGCTCCGATTCCTCCCGCTTCGCTCTGCGCGTTCTGAAAAACTTTGAGGTTTTGTGGAGACAGCGAGGGGTGGGGGTAGAAATCCTTCCCCAATGGCTGCTGATTCTAAATCCTATCCCGCCCAGCTTCAGTCTTCATCCGAGTCTTCGCGGTCCACGGTCCGGAGGGAGGTAGGGAGGGTGCTCAAGCGGCCTCAGGCGGCCCCATCCGATGGGTGTAGCCCAGCCAATGACGAGGCTCCCCCAGCAAGCTCCAAAATTTCTGTCTCTCTGGAGGCCAGCACCGCCTGTGCCTCCCTGTCGGTTTTGAGCAGAGCAGAGGAGAAGAAGAGAGAAGCAGCGGAGCGGCGGAGCGGTGGAGGCTGAGGTGGGCGGCGGGCCAACCGGAGCAGCTCAACTGAGCCTGTCAGCTCCCCAGCCCGCCGCCTCCCCCCGCGGCCCCCCAGCCCCCCTACTGAGCGAGGGTTTAAAGTCAAGTGTAATCATTTCCCTATGCTTTAGTTGGGAATTTATTTTCCGAGCAATCAAAGTTGGCAAATTTGCCCAAGAAGAACTGACCGGCTGTCCGACTTCTCCTCCTGCCCCTCTCGCCCCAGATCGAGTTTTTGTTTGCTCAAACACCGAGGCGGCTTATTGTTTGCGAGAGTTAAACTCGGTGGCACTGCTACTCTCCTTGTGCTGGCATCGAAGGCGATAAGGAGCAGCTTGCGGTTTGATCAAAAAGGACGAGTAAGGAAATTGAAAGACAAGCAATATTAGCATAGCGGTGAAGACTTATATAGAAAAGTGCAGTCCCTGAGCCGCCATGTTGACAGGGAAAACATACGATCCCAGCAGCGTGTCCGCCTGCTACTCCGGCATGAGCAGCGGCTACGCAATGAGCTCGGCCATGTCACCCGGCTACAGTCCACAGATGGCCGGCCACATGATGGGCATGGGCCCCATGGCCGTGTACAATGGCGCCGCAGCCGCAGCAGCTGCTGGGATGCCGACAGCCGCCGGGCACATGGGCATGCCACCGTCGGCAATGCGGAGTGTCGACCTCAATAACGGCATCGGCGGAACCGGCGTCGGCGGCGGCGGCGGCCTGTCCACAAGCCGCAGCTCCAGCCCGACTGGACGCAGCGTCATCGGCGGTGGCGGCGGCGGCGGCCTCGCGGGAGTCGGCGGCATGAGCGGCGCGGTGAGCGGCTTGGACGGCGGCAAGGCGGCCGCGGCGGCGGCCTACAGGCGGACTTACACGCATTCCAAGCCTCCCTACAGCTACATCAGCCTCATCACCATGGCCATCCAGCAGTCGCCGCAGCACATGTGCACCCTGGCTGAGATCTACCAGTACATCATGGACAACTTCGCCTACTACAGGCAGAACCAGCAGCGCTGGCAGAATTCCATCAGGCACTCGCTGTCATTCAACGACTGCTTCTTGAAGGTGCCGCGCAGTCCGGACAAGCCGGGCAAAGGCTCCTACTGGACGCTGCACCCGGAGAGCGGCAACATGTTCGAGAACGGCTGCTACCTGCGCCGGCAGAAGCGCTTCAAGGACCCGAAGCGGGAGGCCACTCGGCGGGCGAATCGAGCCGCGGCCGCCAATGACGACTCGTCGAATCAGGACGACCGGGACGATGACGACGACGAAGACGACGACGGTTGCATGAAGGCGGAGCCAGGCAGCCCGTGTGGCAGCAGCCCGGCCTCCACGCCAAAGTCCAAGCTACAGGCAGCAACTCCGGAGGCTGCGGCGGCCGCTGCGGCGGCGGCGGCAGCGGCAGCAGCGGCGGCAGCGGCTTCCCAGTGCGGCCAGGAGCAGCAGGGCAGCAACCTCGAGCAAGCGCAGCATCCTTCATCACAGCAGCAGCAGCAGCAGCTTCACGATCCTCAGTCGAGCATGGCTGCTGCAGTATCTTCGTCGGCTCCAGTGGGGTGTCACGGCATGCCGGTGGGTCCCCACCTGGCGCCTCACCAAATGATGGGACCACCTTCTCACCATCAGCTCATGCAGATGCCGCATCAGCAGCACCAGTCGCATCAGGCTCTTCAGCATCAGCACCAGCACCAGCCGCACCAGCAGCTCCAGCAGCAGCAACAGCAGCATCTGCAACAGCAACAACAGCTTGGACAGCAGGAGCTCCAGGGCCTTCACAGCGGCCACCATGCCGGCATGATGGATGGGTCGCTAGCGCCGCCTCCTCACGGCTACTTCCTGTCAGCCGACATGATGGCCATGGACCCCAGTCTCATGGGCAACTTCAGCCATCCGTTCTCCATCAGCTCGCTGATGAACCACGGCGCCGCGGCTGCGGCAGACTTGAAGTACTACGACATGGCCAGCTACGGCTATGGGCCCATCAAGGCCGAGGACCCGGCTGCGCAGCACCAGTACTATTACAAATACCACAGCGGAGCCTTGTAGTCAGGTGTGTTTACAGTGTAATCATGCGAGTTACCCCCATGCCTACTGCATGCACATATAGGCTGTGAGTGAGTGCTGCCTGTCTGCCTGTCTGCCTGCATCCTCTTCCCGTGTCTGTTGCTGCACAGGCCCCCATATACTTTGATTGTGATACCAACTCCTCCTTGTTGAGTGCACTGGAACTCTTCTCATTGCAATTTGCAGCAACCAATTGAACTACTCAATGCACTTCTGTTTCTCTTGCTTGATTGCTGCTTGACATGTTTGTGCGGTACAAAATAAGTTAAATTAATTTATTGGGTATAATTATGCAGCCAGTGTGTGTACAGTTGAAGATGTCTCAGCTCTTTGCTTTGGCATGAATGTCTTGCATGCCAACTAAATCATCGCATTCTGTTCTGTTTGCTTTTTTGTTTGAAATCTCTTTGGGATCAGAGCTGCCAAGAAGCTCATTGGAGAAGCATTGTAAAACTGTTCTTTTGTTTTTGTTTTGTATTTTACTCATATATCTTTTGTGCAGAACCATTTTTCCTGGCAATGCCCCTGGCATCAATAGATTTCTGACCAAGGAAAATCAATCAATATCTCAGCCATTTTGTGCGTTCTGGGGTAAACTTTACTGTAGTTACTAAGCATGTTCTCTTCTAAAACATTGTCTTATTCACAGAACTTTTATTCTGTTCAATTTCATTGTGCAAGACTCGTGCATTATGCCAGTTATTTGCTGTTTAATTGACTAATTGGCTTGAGCAAGAGAACCGGCATCTCAAAATTGGAGAAATATTGTCCGTTTTCTGCTTTTAATTTCTCTGTATGGGGGGTTTTGGGGCGCTGTTTTTTCCGACAATTGTTCTGAGTCCGTATTTTGAGTTGCGGTTAACAATTAACTATATTTAATTCTTTAATAAGCGTGCAAAATATACAATATTATCTATCTCTGTTATGCATAAATTATATTTATTGCATATATTATCTTACAATGCTTAACAACATGCCTAAATGATTGAAACTTTCAAAAATTTAGTGTTCATTTTTCGAATTTTTTGAATTCTAAGTTTTCACAGGAAGGAACTTTTGAGGATCTGAGCGGGGTATTAGGATTAGGATATGTTGGACTGTTCTCTTTGCAGCTTAGCCGAGTATTGAGTAAAGTAAATTGAATGGTAAACATTTGGCATTGTGCGCGGGTGGCCGTTTGTGTATTATAGAATTTATAATCTCTTAAACTCTATATAGACGTTGCTATGCCGGGGGATTATTATGTCACCTGATCCTTTCGCTTGCGCGGGGGGTGGTTAAGACTTTGCCCATATATATATAAGAAGTCTTTGTTGTAGGTGGGGACGCTGAGCTATTCTCACACCTGTGCTCATGGAGACGGAAAGTGAGAACAAGAAAGCTTATTATATTTTGAATTGGCTGTGGCACTTCAGCGATTCTTCCATTATATCGCTAAATAATGGCAAAAGCGAGCCCCTGCACCCGTCCCAGTAACTCTGAGGATGGTTTCTTTGATTCAAGTGGCCCCGAATGCAGAGAAGTGAGAAGTGAGGCTGAAGACGAGTGGAAATTTGCCGAGAGATGGAGAAAGGTGTGAAACGATATTACTCGTATATACCAATGCGTATCATATATTAGAGTCCCGAATATAGATCATTTTATTGGCCACTCGAAGCCCAGGTGTTGTCTGATGATATATGGATGTTTGCCTTGAGAAGTTTGTGGCTGCACGGATGGATACTAATACCTTCGCGTTTGGGTTGTGCGGTGGGAAAGTCGAGTCACAAATAGATGGGATATGCTTGGGATTCAAGGGTGGGAATAGATATAGAGACGAGGCGTGCTGGTACCCTGCATGCATCTTCATCAAATTTTTTAGCACGCGCGCCTTCTGAACTCAACTGAGCTGAAGCTGTCTATTCTCACCGTGAATTAGCCAGCAGCTCCAGGCCTGTCAATCAAAGCCACGCGGCACTGCATGAGGAGATGCGGGAAGTCGAAATGCAGTGTGTTTGACTTCTGCCCATCAGTCAGCCGAGTGGCAAACAGTTTTGGCAATCAGGACTGCCATGGGCCAAGCTGCTGGGCCACTCGCCTTTCAGAGCCATCAATTGTCTTTAATTGATCAGTATATCCCCACCCACCTGATTTTAATCAACTGTTTTATAAGGGCTATCATAATAGAGTGGGGTCTGCTACTGACGCCCTCATTGTCTTATGGCCGCGGTCAATAGCAATCAAAGAGCCATTAGCTGCCAACTATATACCCCACGAGGCTTAATTGGGGCGAAAATATTGCTGCATTTTTTGACAAAACTGTCAAATGGAATGCGCTATGATATGCATTGACTGTAGATAATTGGCACCGCCCATCTCATGCTTAACCCATTGCAGCAGAATCCGCGGACTGATTGTTGGTCCCCATCTCTGCAGACTTTGCACGTGCGCAGCAGGTCTCATTCTCCTCAGCTCATTTGAACAATGCTTTCGGTTTAGTGCTGTCTTCTAAATAGCTAATTGCTGCACCAGCCGATTGACTGACAGGGGATAATGCCCGGTCCGAGTGGCCACTTCAGCTGGGCTGTGGCTGAAATTTATCGGGGGGGGGAATAGGTGGGGATGCGATGATGTCAAACTGCCCCTGAAACCATGGATTGCTAGGCCAGAACTCACTGACTGACTGACTGACAATGCAGCACTTTGAGTGCCCTCGTACCTGCATTGGGCTGGGGGCGGACGCGTTGGTCACCTTTTTAGGGGGGGGGAGATCTTCCTTATGCTAGATAGCTGTGTGACTGACAGCCTGGGAGAAATGAGAAATACATGTACGAGCGTGCGAACTCTAGCAGTTTACACACAGGGAGAATAAGAAAATTCGAAAGAAACAAGAAAGCGAAATTTTAAGGCTAAGAGAGGGTACGAGTGATGGGCGAGAGGGTAGAGTGATGGAAGAGAGGATAGAGTGATGGGAGAAAGGATAGAGTGATGGAAGAGAGGATAGAGTGATGGGAGAGAGGATAGAGTGATGGGAGAGAGGATAGAGTGATGGGAGAGAGGATAGAGTGATGGGAGAGAGGATAGAGTGATGGGAGAGAGGATAGACTGATGGGAGAGAGGATAGAGTGATGGGAGAGAGGATAGAGTGATGGGAGAGAGGATAGAGTGATAGGAGAGAGGATAGAGTGATGGGAGAGAGGATAGAGTGATGGGAGAGAGGATAGAGTGATGGGAGAGAGGATAGAGTTATGGGAGAGAAGATAGAGTGATGGAAGAGAGGATAGAGTGATGGGAGAGAGGATAGAGTGATGGAAGAGAGGATAGAGTGATGAGAGAGAGGATAGAGTATTGGGAGAGAGGATAGAGTGACGAGAAAGAGGATAGAGTGATGGGAGAGAGGATACAGTGATAGGATAGAGGATAGAGTGATGGGAGAGAGGATAGAGTGATGGGAGAGAGGATAGAGTGATGGGAGAGAGGATAGAGTGATGGGAGAGAGTAGAGTGATGGGAGAGAGGGTGGAGTGATGGAAGAGGGGGTAGAGTGATGGAAGAAGGGGTGGAGTGATGGAAGAGGGGGTAGAGTGATGGAAGAAGGGGTAGAGTGATGGAAGAAGGGGTGGAGTGATGGAAGAGGGGGTAGAGTGATAGGAGAGAGGGTAGAATGATGGGAGAGAGGATAGAGTGATGGGAGAGAGGATAGAGTGATGGGAGAGAGGATAGAGTGATGGGAGAGAGTAGAGTGATGGGAGAGAGGGTGGAGTGATGGAAGAGGGGGTAGAGTGATGGAAGAAGGGGTAGAGTGATGGAAGAAGGGGTGGAGTGATGGAAGAGGGGGTAGAGTGATGGGAGAGAGGGTAGAATGATGGGAGAGAGGATAGAGTGATGGGAGAGAGGATAGAGTGATGGGAGAGATGGTAGAGTGATGGGAGAGAGGGTGCAGTCTTAATGCCCTGACAATTTTTATTAGGTGTTTAATTTTCAGCAAATGTCATTATTTTGACTTTGATACTCCCAAGCCGCAGGAAGTAGGTGGAAGAAAATATTTAAAAAGTGTGTCGAATAAGAGACAGTCAGACAGAGCGAAGAAGTGCTATTTCTGCTGCCCCAGAGCATCCCTATTATCTGCTTCTCCCAAAGCCTGCGTTCGACTCGCATTTGAAAGTATTGGTAAAAGAAGCTCACAGTAAAGGCAAAGGCAGTGATGAGTTGATGAGGCTCCGCGGGATCCTAGATGATGGAGGAGAGTCTGGAATGGAAAAAAAACGGTAATTTGAGGAGGCCCCACGCGGGAAGGACAGTTGAGACGGACCCCACCCTCACTGAAGCCGTTCTCGAGGCCTTTAATGACATGTTTGCCCAGGCAGGCTGTGTGAATGGGGGGGGGGGGGGTTGGTGGGCATCTAATAGCGGCCGAATTGCTTCCAATAGTGGAGGCGCACCTTGCGGCAGACTTATATATTGTCTGCAGACAGAAGCAGATCCACTTCTATCCTCAGCTTTCTCCCTCTTCTTGCCTTTCTCATCCCCCCCGTGTGTTGTGTCCCTCTCGATATCGCCTCTTCCCCCAGATACGGGACTGAGCACAGGGATCCCCATCTATGCATGTTGGGCGCACGCACAATGGATGGCCGCGGCTGCAAGCGGGGTGGTGGACACTGTTGAGTAGGTCACTCAAGAAATGCTTTAAAATTCCCTCTCTCGGATAGTAAGGGAAGGCGTTTTTTAACATTTCCCACTGTCAGGCAAGTACTTCGTGAGTATTTTAATAAAACTATATTGCACCGGGGACGAGGTTCTGTATAATGGAAAATGTTCAATAAAGCATTACATAGTAAGAAGTCTCTTTACTGCAATCGATTGATCGACAACTGGAAAATATGGATGCCGCATGAGCACAGCACGGTCATCGATCTGTGCAGTTCTGCCCGCTGCGATTCAGCATGGATTACGTTTAATGTTCATCATACTGTTCTAGACTGTCGGGTCTTGGCTGATCTCGGCACCCCGTTTGTGAATCTCGGCGCCCTCCTTGTGAATCTCGGCGCCCTCCTTGTGAATCTTGGCGCCCTATTTGTGAATCTCGGCGCCCCATTTGTTAATCTGGGCGCCACATTTGTGAATCTCGGCGCCCCTTTATTGAATCTCGGCGCCCCGCTTGTGAATCTTGGCGCCCTATTTGTGAATCTCGGCGCCCCATTTGTGAATATCGGCGCCAAATTTGTGAATCTTGGCGCCCCATTTGTGAATCTCGGCGCCCCATTTGTTGAATCTAGGCGCCCCATTTGTGAATCTCGGCGCCAAATTTGTGAATCTCGGCGCCCTCCTTGTGAATCTTGGCGCCCTATTTGTGAATCTCAGCGCCCCATTTGTGAATATCGGCGCCAAATTTGTGAATCTCACCGCCCCATTTGTGAATATCGGCGCCAAATTTGTGAATCTTGGCGCCCATTTGTGAATCTCGGTGCCCCATTTGTGAATCTCGGCGCCCTATTTGTGAATCTCGGTGCCCCATTTGTGAATCTCGGTGCCCCATTTGTGAATCTCGGCGCCCTATTTGTGAATCTCGGTGCCCCATTTGTGAATCTCGGCGCCAAATTTGTGAATCTCAGCGCCCCATTTGTGAATATCGGCGCCAAATTTGTGAATCTTGGCGCCCATTTGTGAATCTCGGTGCCCCATTTGTGAATCTCGGCGCCCTATTTGTGAATCTCGGTGCCCCATTTGTGAATCTCGGTGCCCCATTTGTGAATCTCGGCGCCCTATTTGTGAATCTCGGTGCCCCATTTGTGAATCTCGGCGCCAAATTTGTGAATCTCGGCGCCCCATTTGTGAATATCGGCGCCAAATTTGTGAATCTTGGCGCCCCATTTGTGAATCTCGGCGCCCCATTTGTTGAATCTAGGCGCCCCATTTGTGAATCTCGGCGCCAAATTTGTGAATCTCGGCGCCCTCCTTGTGAATCTTGGCGCCCTATTTGTGAATCTCAGCGCCCCATTTGTGAATATCGGCGCCAAATTTGTGAATCTTGGCGCCCATTTGTGAATCTCGGTGCCCCATTTGTGAATCTCGGCGCCAAATTTGTGAATCTCAGCGCCCCATTTGTGAATATCGGCGCCAAATTTGTGAATCTTGGCGCCCATTTGTAAATCTTGGTGCCCCATTTGTGAATCTCGGCGCCAAATTTGTGAATCTCGGCGCCCATTTGTGAATCTCGGCGCCCATTTGTGAATCTCGGTGCCCCATTTGTGAATCTCGGCGCCAAATTTGTGAATCTTGGCGCCCATTTGTGAATCTCGGTGCCCCATTTGTGAATCTCGGCGCCCCGCTTGTGAATCTCGGCGCCCATTTAAGTGTCGGTGTAAGGGGTCTACTTAAAGCATTTAGATGTACTTATAAGTTATAAGTTAAAACCAAAGGCTCAGTAACAAAAATTGATTAGACTAATGGATCTAATTAAGTAGAATTAAGTAGACAACTTGAGTCACTAAAAATTGAAGAGCATAAATGCGTTATTAAACTACAAAAATGCGTCACTGCGTGTATTTGTACAACCTGCTGCAGGAGCCAAATTGAGATCGGCAAAAAAGACAACAATATTTAGTTACATATCAAAAAGACAAAATAGTCATAGGTCAATCTCGCGAGCCACTAGGTCACCGAGGCCTCTTCAAGTGTCTGCAATGTTCAAAGAAGAAGACCAATTTTAGTCAATATATTTATTAACTGTCATGAGCTAAGAGTATGTTGCTTATTGAAATAATTGGATTTAACAATTGAATGTTGCATCTTTTCAGAGAGGGTATCGCAAAACCAAAACTTTACAAACCCTGATGGGGACTTCACGAACCCTGAATGAACCTCACGAACCCTGAATGAACTTCACAAACCCTGAAATGAACTTCACAAACCCTGAATGAACTTCACAAACCCTGAAATGAACTTCACAAACCCCGAAGAAACTTCACAAACCCTGAAATGAACTTCACAAACCCCGAAGAAACTTCACAAACCCTGAAGAAACTTCACAAACCCTGAAATGAACTTCACAAACCCCGAAGAAACTTCACAAACCCTGAAGAAACTTCACAAACCCTGAATGAACTTTACAAACCCTGAAGAAACTTCACAAACCCTGAATTAACTTCGTAAACCCTGAAATGAACTTTACAAACCCTGGGTGAACTTCACAAACCCTGGGTGAACTTCACAAACCCTGGGTGAACTTCACAAACCCTGAGTGAACTTCACAAACCCTGAGTGAACTTCACAAACCCTGAGTGAACTTCACAAACCCTGAGTGAACTTCACAAACCCTAAGTGAACTTCACAAACCCTGGGTGAACTTCACAAACCCTGAGTGAACTTCACAAACCCTGAGTGAACTTCACAAACCCTGGGTGAACTTCACAAACCCTGGGTGAACTTCACAAACCCTGAGTGAACTTCACAAACCCTGAGTGAACTTCACAAACCCTGAGTGAACTTCACAAACCCTGAGTGAACTTCACAAACCCTGAGTGAACTTCACAAACCCTAAGTGAACTTCACAAACCCTGGGTGAACTTCACAAACCCTAAGTGAACTTCACAAACCCTGAGTGAACTTCACAAACCCTGAGTGAACTTCACAAACCCTAAACTGACTAAACTTCAAGGCATCCACCGTGTATTTTATACCACATGAAATTTTTGGTTGTTCAAGTTTTGAGTTTAAAATAGTGCTGGACCCTGCTGCACTTTTTAGCAGAGACCCTCTCAGATTTTTTCGTGTTTTCACAATGAGTCAGTGCTTCATCAACTCATACATTGAGAGCAGCTGTATCTCTATCTAAATACGAGCGTTTAATTATAGAATTAAACCTGCTGTCAAATTTAGCAACAAAAACGACGGCTCATAAATATATTAAACTTCAGGCGTGTAAAAATATGGGCGGTTCTGCGGCGCGCGGGCCATGCAGCCCCCGTGTGTGTTGCGCGCGGCCTCTGATGAGGGCGCAAGCGAGCGCTACTACCAAAACAACCTGCGGCAACGCAGCCTTGCCCATTGTGCGGGCGGCTGGGCTGCTTTCACTCCCCGAACTGGACAACAATAGACGGGTCCCCTGGCTTCAGTTCTGCGTGACGAAATGGACATCTCTCTCTCTCTCTCTCTCTCTCTCTCTCTCTCTCTCTCTCTCTCTCTCTCTCTCTCTCTCTCTCTCTCTCTCTCTCTCTCTCTCTCTCTCTCTCTCTCTCTATTAAACGGGTCTGACAGCCTCAGATACCGCAGAGGGGCTATGCTACAGAGTCTTAAACAAACAATGAACCGATCCAAAGGCGCTGGCTGAGCCTCTCAAAACCTGTGGGTGGTCGTCCCTTTTTCTTATCCCTCCCGCCGCTTCCCCAATCGAATTAAGGTTGTCGAAATCTCTTTTTTTGTCTAACCGTCTGTCCGCCTGCCACCCCCCCCCCCGCCACAACACAGCACTGTCTCTGCCACGCTCAATTGCTTTCAATGAAAACAAACAGGTATAAGGGTAGGTGGGGAGGCTTCGGTTTTAACGTCCATCGAAGAGACTCAAGAGAGCAACCTTTCTTACACTGGAATTTAAAGTATAGACTTAAGTATAACGAGCTCAAGATAAATGGCGCTCACGGACAAGCATCTGGGCAAGTCGGTTTTAAGGGAAAATACGAGAGAATTGAAGCACAGTCTTGCTCCGTCTTTGGGCCTAAGCCCTTCTTTTTACCTTTGCATCATCCGTTCCCGAAGCCCTTTACCCTGCACTCCAGTGGGGGCCGCCTGCGCATTTGTTTGCTCATTTCACCGCCAGCCCCCCCCTCACAGCGCGCTCCGCTATTCTAAGGAAATGATGAAAGTTTGTTCAACCCGGGGCCTCGCCAAGGCGGACTCACACGCGGGCAGGGCACTCCACAGCTCCCCCCGCCCGCCCCAACCCTCGGCAAACAACTTTGAGTTGTCGGCCGTGTCGGCGGGACAAGGGGCCCCGGGGTCGGGGCCGGGCCGGCGGTGAAAGTCTTGAGTCAACAACTCAAAAACCCGAGCTCCCATGGCGCATGAGACAGGCGGCAGGGGCTGAGATGAAGGAGAAAGTGTTTAAGCAAGCTGGCGAGCTCAGGTAAAAATAAAAGCGGGACAGACAGATGGCGGGGACCCCCCACGAAGTAAAGGGGATGTCAGACTGACATGAAGCCTGAAAGCATTTTTCTTTCGGAAGGCAATCTGAAGCAGTTAATTGCTCAAAATTGATAACATTTTTTGGCGCATTGGTACCGGGACCGGACAATCTGAAAATGCGTCTGAATCTCGTACCACGAACCCTGGTTCGGTTCTCTGCGCAAACGCATTAAATTGGGTCCATGAGGGCCAGCCCCCAAGGCACGGAGACTGTACATGCCTGACGATTGGAAAGTCAGGGCCGCTGTGCACCCTGTGTGAGCTGTGTGTGCCTGCGTACAGCATTGGTGCGCTTGCATGTGCTCAGGAGCCAGCGGAATGGGCAGAAGGCGTTGCGCCAGGGTGCCCGCAGCCCTCCTGGAGTTATTAATCCCACTTTCACATAATGCTAAGTCCATTCGCCTCATCTACCGGAAGAGTAACGTTTCCTCTCGATTCAGAGAGCAGAATTCTGAGCAGACATCCAGCTCACTGCAGTTTGCTGACTGAGGCATGCTATGCTGCATGAGCCAGATTTTCAGGCAGGCCATGGTACACGCGATAAACGTTTGCTTTCGCTGCTGCTATGGGAGACGGCGCGCGCTGCATGGGGTTCCGGACAAACAAATGGAGAAATGGGGGATGGAGGATGCAGCGCCTACCTACCTACTGTGTTTGCTCTCATCCTGAGCATCCTGCTAAGGCCTCATCTGTCAATTCAATATTCCCATAGAGAGCTGCTAGGCTCATGGGATCTGCACAACCGGCTTTCTGGTGCAGTTTGCGAAGTTCTGGGATAAATGACGAATATTGGGATTTTCGCCATAGACAAATTTCGGTCGAGAAACAATGCGCTGCAGAGACAGGGACAGCTGAACTCTCGCCGCAACTTTGCTTGCCTGCCGGTCTCCGGTAGCAGTTCATGAAAACAAATGGCTTGATGAAATTTTTCTGCTGCAGCTTTCTGCTTTTTCTGCAGTGGATTTCTGCTTTTTCTGCAGCGTCTCTCTCCCGCGTCAAAGTCAGTTTCGACTATGGGTGTGAAATTTGAGAACTCGATTTTTTTGCTTTTGGCTTCGGGTTGGGGAAGAGGATGAGGCACTGGTAGAAAGTGATGAAGCGTCCTTACGGTTTGCTTGATCTGTCCAGCATCCATACAGCTCAGCTTTAGCCAATTAACTAGATTAACTGATGGAGCAGCCCCCCCCCCCACTGTGTCACTTGGTTCGGTTTGATCTGTTTTCACGCTCAATTGAGTCATGCAAGCTTGCAAAGTACAAGAAATCTAAGCATTTCTGCGATTAAAACGTATCTGATATTGTATTTAGCTGGCTTTTCTCCAGATGACTGACTGACAGACAGACCGCCGGTCGCCGGTCGGTCTGGTGCCTGCATTGCCTCTTAGTTAAAGAAAATAACAGCATTCTTGATCTTGCACATGTACTGCATTAATATGTGGGCGTATATTTTATACAATCTGGCCGATTGCTGACTTTCATACCCACTCTCTGAGTCTCAATCTGTTCCTCCCACTCCACCACCCACTGAGCCTCTCGTATCGCACAGCCTTCAGCCACTCCCCCCCCCCACTCTGTACCATTTCTACGATAAGAAACCCCCAGCGCAAGGCCCCTGGCAGCAATGGCGCAATGGCGGAGGACTCATTGGGGGGGGGCTGCTTGAGCCGAGTTCACGATATAGACCATAAGCCCGGCTGATAAGGAGGTTGGAGTTGCTCATTGCTGGATCTGTCGTAACTTCCATCTTCTAAAAGACCTCCGAGAGCGTTCTATATATAATATATAATAAGATAGATAAGAAATATCCTTGAGTGTGCAGAATTTAAACTGCCTTGGTTCACTGAGCCAATTTGCGCGATACAATTCATTTGTTTTCATTTATATCGTAAATTGCAAAGGCTCTGGCTTATCTTACTTTGCGATGCCAATCTTTTGTTTCTTTGAAAATGACGACTTTTTTGCTTATCTACCAGAAATACGAATGCG
Source organism: Macrostomum lignano (assembly GCA_002269645.1). Taxonomy (NCBI): domain Eukaryota; kingdom Metazoa; phylum Platyhelminthes; family Macrostomidae; genus Macrostomum; species Macrostomum lignano. The sequence continues at coordinate 162,401 of NIVC01000132.1, forward strand.
ACCAGTTCTGCTCGGGCTTATTTGACGTGAACTCAGCTTCTGACACAGTGCTAAATTGTGATAACTGCATTTAGAGTTTTGACACTTTTTAGGATTTTATCAGCTTACGCCATTGTTGTTACATCTGTTTCACCAACTAGCGCCATTGTTGTCACATCTGTTTCACCAGCTAGCGCCATTGTTGTCACATCTGTCTCACCAGCTAGCGCCACTCCTGTCACACCTGTCTCACCAGCTAGCGCCATTGTTGTCATATCTGTCTCACCAGCTAGCGCCACTCTTGTCACACCTGTCTCACCAGCTAGCGCCATTCCTGTCACACCTGTCTCACCAGCTAGCGCCATTGTTGTCACATCTGTCTCACCAGCTAGCGCCATTGTTGTCACATCTGTCTCACCAGCTAGCGCCATTGTTGTCACATCTGTCTCACCAGCTAGCGCCATTGTTGTCACATCTGTCTCACCAGCTAGCGCCATTGTTGTCACATCTGTCTCACCAGCTAGCGCCATTGTTGTCACATCTGTCTCACCAGCTAGCGCTATTGTTGTCACATCTGTCTCACCAGCTAGCGCCATTGTTGTCACATCTGTCTCACCAGCTAGCGCCATTGTTGTCACATCTGTCTCACCAGCTAGCGCCATTGTTGTCACATGTCTCACCAGCTAGCGCCATTGTTGTCACATCTGTCTCACCAGCTAGCGCCATTGTTGTCACATCTGTCTCACCAGCTAGCGCCATTGTTGTCACATCTGTCTCACCAGCTAGCGCCATTGTTGTCACATCTGTCTCACCAGCTAGCGCCATTGTTGTCACATCTGTCTCACCAGCTAGCGCCACTCCTGTTGCAATCCTCAGCAAAGCCGGTGGCATCCAGTAATTTTTGAGTTTAAGTTTCCGCCCCACCCAGGAGCTGAACTCAATAATATATGGTGCACAGGGAATCGGGTCTGAGGTACTGCGTACTTCATACCATATGCATATGCGATTACTGTGTACCCTCTTTCTATTGCTAGTGCGTGAACCGACTTCAAGTAGCTTATTTATTTGAGCTGATATAATAGCAATCTTCTTGAAATGGCTGCTATATTATTTGGAAAAATGATATTTTACGAGGGAGAGCGAGGGAGAGAGGGGGAGAGGGGGAGATATAGGGAGAGAGGATGCGAAAGAGGGGGGAGAGAGGGGTGAGAGAGGGAGAGAGGGAGAGAGCGATGGAGAGAGTGAGGAAGAGGTCGAGTGAGAGAGGGGGAGAGGGCGAGGGAGAGGGCGATAGATGGGAGTAGGCTGCAAACAGAAGAGGACAGGTTAGTGAAAGTGGGGCTCTGTATATGAGGCTTGATTATTATTATAAGTCATCGAAAAAAAAGAAATGAGAAAATGAGTGTATTTTGGATAGCAATGACCGATGTAGATCTGTCACTCCGGACTGGAGCGGATGCTGGGTTCCCATCACTCGCTCACATGGGAGCGGACCACCCAGGCGACAGCTGGGAAAATTAGCTCGTATTAAGAGAGCGATGAGAAAGGGGCGAAAAGTTGTTAAAAAGGCCCATTTTTCACCATGCACTCCGCGCGGTTTCTATGCGGCTGGTTACGCGGTTTTTTCTCTCTATGGGAGGCAACAAAAACAAAAAAAACGACAAAGAGAAATTGAGAGCCAAATATTTACTATGCCAGTTGAACATATTGGGACCAAATTTGCTCCACGTTTATCCGTTTGATCCGTCTGTCCGTTTGATTATCCGTCCTCTGAGATTCGTCTCATCTGAGATTCGTCTCCTCTGAGATTTGTCTCCTTTGAGATTCGTCTCCTCTGAGATTCGTCTCCTCTGAGATTCGTCTCATGTGAGATTCGTCTCCTTTGAGATTCGTCTCCTCTGAGATTCGTCTCCTCTGAGATTCGTCTCATCTGAGATTCGTCTCCTCTGAGATTCGTCTCCTCTGAGATTCGTCTCCTCTGAGATTCGTCTCCTTTGAGATTCGTCTCCTCTGAGATTCGTCTCCTCTGAGATTCACCCTCCTGAGATTCGTCTCTTCTGAGATTCATCGCGTCTGAGATTTGTCTCCTCTGAGATTCGTCTCCTCTGAGATTCGTCTCCTCTGAGATTCGTCTCCTCTGAGATTCGTCTCCTCTGAGATTTGTTTCCTCTGAGATTTGTTTCCTCTGAGATTCATCGCGTCTGAGATTTGTTTCCTCTGAGATTCGTCTCCTCTGAGATTCGTCTCCTCTGAGATTCGTCTCCTCTGAGATTTGTCTCCTCTGAGATTCGTCTCATCTGAGATTCGTCTCCTCTGAGATTCGTCTCCTCTGAGATTTGTCTCCTTTGAGATTCGTCTCCTCTGAGATTCGTCTCCTTTGAGTCGTCTCATCTGAGATTCGTCTCCTCTGAGATTCGTCTCATCTGAGATTCGTCTCCTCTGTGATTCGTCTCCTCTGAGATTCGTCTCATCTGAGCTTCGTCTCCTCTGAGATTCGTCTCCTCTGAGATTCGTCTCATCTGAGATTCGTCTCATCTGAGATTCGTCTCCTCTGAGATTCGTCTCCTCTGAGATTCGTCTCCCCTGAGATTCATCTCCTCTGAGATTCGTCTCCTCTGAGATTCGTCTCCTGAGATTCGTACCTGAGATTCGCCCTCAAATTCGTTTCATCTGAGATTCCCTCCTGAGATTCCCCTGAGATTATCTCCTGATATTCCCCTGAGATTCCCTCCTGAGATTCCCCTGAGATTTCTTCCTGAGATTCCCTGCTGAGATTCCCTTCTGAAATTCCCTTCTGAGATTCCCTTGAGATTCATCTGTATTCATCTCCTGATCTTCGAGCTACAGGCGGCAATGTCATGCAGCAACAGAGCTCAACATGCCAATGGAGTATTGCCGAATACTGAGCCACATGCTCGATGTGTAGCGGGTCAAGGAGATAGGGACTGATTGAATCGCTGACGGGCTGGCTGGCATGCATAATTTGCCGTTAAGTTTCCCACCCGACCCGCCAGAGAGAGGAAGCTCGGAATTGAAAGCGAGATCGTATAAACAACAACCATTTCTCCCCCCTGCCCTGCAACCGATGATGAAGGAGTGAAGCTGGGCTCACCATAGGCTTCTGTGGCTGCCGGACTGCCGAGCTGGTTTCTCGGGGATTAACCGCTTCCCGAATGAGCCCTGTCTGGCCCCCAGTTTCCCGGCTCCTTCTCGCCATCTATATTAAATCCCGCCCCACCCTCCCTACTCATCCGTTGCGCCTCCAACTTAATCAAAACCTGCCCGCCCTTATGCCTGTTCTTATTAGATTACAAGGCCTCTTTGGTCGATGCATTGCAGTGAGTCCTGCTCAAGTTCAGCCACTGCTAGCAGCTGAATCTAGCGATGATGCATGGCCTCATTTCACTCGCTTTCGTTGCCAAACCCGCTTGGTCCCTGCTTGATGCCTGACTCCTGACTCTATCTATCTATCTATCAATCTATCTATCTATCTATCTATCTATCTATCTATCTATCTATCAATCAATCTATCTATCTATCTATCTATCTATCTATCTATCTATCTATCAATCTATCTATCTATCTATCTATCTATCTATCTATCTATCTATCTATCTATCTATCTATCTATCTATCTATCTATCTATCTATCTATCTATCTATCTATCTATCTATCTATCTATCTATCTATCTATCTATCTATCTATCTATCTATCTATCTATCTATCTATCTATCTATCTATCTATCTATCTATCTATCTATCTATCTATCTATCTATCTATCTATCTATCTATCTATCTATCTATCTATCTATCTATCTATCTATCTATCTATCTATCTATCTATCTATCTATCTATCTATCTATCTATCTATCTATCTATCTATCTGTCTATTTATCTATCTATCTATCTATCTATCTATCTATCTATCTATCTATCTATCTATCTATCTATCTATCTATCTATCTATCTATCTATCTATCTATCTATCTATCTATCTATCTATCTATCTATCTATCTATCTGTCTATTTATCTATCTATCTATCTATCTATCTATCTATCTATCTATCTATCTATCTATCTATCTATCTATCTATCTGTCTATTTATCTATCTATCTATCTATCTATCTATCTATCTATCTATCATAGAAATTCTATCCAATCTGAGCCTCCTTTCCTTAACAGCTATCTGTCCTGTGCTAGTAATAATAAATCCTGATTCAAGCGTCGCACCTGAGCCCTAGAGACAGGACAGAAAGGAAAAAAGCACCGAGCCTGAAAAAACCGGACAGGTGTCCCGGCCGACCCTTCACCCCCTCAAGAGCGTTTTCAATGCCTAGTAAAACCCCCTCTGGCCTTTCTCTCAATTTCTTCCGCGCTTTTTCACTGAGCGGATTAAGCTGGGAGGGAAAGTGAGTCGGGGTCTGGCTGGGGGGGTTGAGCTGCGGACTCACAGATAGGTGAGATTCGGACCGGACAGACAAAGCGGAACTCAGGGGCGGCCAGCGGAGACATTCAAGTTCAGTCGCAGCCTAGCAGCTTAGTTCGCTAAGCTATGGATTGCGAAAATATTTCGCCTGGCTCCCTCCCTCTCTCTCTCTCTCTCTCTCTCTCTCTCTCTCTCTCTCTCTCTCTCTCTCTCTCTCTCTCTCTCTGTCTCTCTGTGTGTGCTTTCCTAGAAATGCACCGACCGCGCTTCGCAACCTGCCAGGCAGGCAAAAGGGGGAAAAACAGCGGAAGAGAGCAACGGGGGGGGGGGCGACCGTCGGGGTCTCGCATCCACCCTTCCCCGCATTTAATCACATGTCGAGCGCGGCCCCGGCCGACTCTCCTTGGGCAAACAAGAGCCGCCGAGCGAGCTATGACTGGGCATTAAAAGTGGAAGAGCCTTGAGCAAACACACAATGGGACCGGGAGGTCCGGGGGGTCCGGGGGGGGGTCAGGGCCGGGGGTAGCCAAGGAGACCGAGAACCGAAGCCTCGATTGAAAACTTTTCCAAAATCTGTCACTTTTAGACAACTCGACAACTCTATAAAGGCTGATTTAAGCTTTGAACTGAGACCATAAGTTTAGTACAGCTGTCGGCCTACAGTTGTATATTGGCCTACAGCTGTCAGTCGGCCTATAGTTGTATATCGACCTACAGTTGTCACTCCAGACGCAGGTTCTAGGCCTCCTTGGGGGCGCAGCAAAAGCAGAATCGTTCGCTCGCTGGAAGCAAGTCGGTAAAAACTCCCCAGTCCCACCCTCTCCCTGCCCAGAAGTTGCTGCTCCTAAAAGCTGGGACAGGCGGCCCCGCACGGACTGCTCACGAAAAAATCGTGACAAAATCGTTGCGAAAAATTCCGGGAGAGAGAAAGTGTGTGTCATGTGTCGAAATGAATATTTTTCTTTTCATTTGAGTTTCCCCAACTTTTGGGACAATTTTTTCTTATTCCATAGAGAAAACTTTTTAAAATTATAATTTCCCTTTTCTCGGGTTTGCAATGGAACTGATAGAGGTGCGAAGGTGCCATATCAAACAAACTGAAACAATTGAAAGTCTTTATTTATTTGTCTGCCTGAAGTCCACTGAGACAGTTATTGCATAGTGTGAATTGCAAACCAGTTTTGTTCGAGATTGAATGCCTTGGATTTGCATCCTCACCTTCATATCACTTCGCATGCAGTTAAGGATTGAAAGATAAATAATTGACGTTCAAAAAATGTGTCAAAAGGCCAGTTTTGAAGGCTCGCATTTTTTAACACTCTGTTATGATCGGTCGGTACGAGTACTGAGGCTACAGAATCTTTTAAACAAATAGCGAAAATATAAATTTTACCTCATTCCTTCTACGATTGTTTTATTCGTTTAAAGAGTCGCCGCTTTCCCCTCCTGGTCCTTCTCTCTGGGCCGCCACAATCCCCTCCTGGTCCTTCTCTCTGGGCCGCCACTATCCCCTCCTGGTCCTTCTCTGGGCCGCCGCTATCCCCTCCTGGTCCTTCTCTCTGGGCCGCCACAATCCCCTCCTGGTCCTTCTCTCTGGGCCGCCACTATCCCCTCCTGGTCCTTCTCTGGGCCGCCACTATCCCCTTCTGGTCCTTCTCTGGGCCGCCACTATCTCCTTCTGGTCCTTCTCTGGGCCGCCACTATCCCCTCCTGGTCCTTCTCTGGGCCGCCACTATCCCCTTCTGGTCCTTCTCTGGGCCGCCACTATCACCTCCTGGTCTTCTCTGGGTTGCCGCTATCCTTTTCTGGTCCTTCCGAGAGCCTCTCAATTGCTTGTATGAATATTCTACGATAAACCGCCCTGGAATCAAAAAATTTATTTTTTTGCGAAGTCAAGGTTGGTTACTTTGATTGATTGAAAAATACTTAACAAATGAAATATACTACTTACTGGCTGAAAGTAGTCAGATTCAATTTTATATTCTCCCTAAATATCGACAAGCTAACAAAAGTAATATCAAACCGAGGCCACACCAAACCGCGAAGTCCTCAAACTTCCAATCTAAATGAGGCAAGGCAAGAATCACACTAAGGAACAGGGTCACACAACCTGTAAAGCCTAATGCAGTGACGCTGTCACAGATTTTACGGTGAAGAACTGAAATCACCGAAAATTTGACAAGATTCACGTGCACACAGCAATCCTATTGACCCTTCTTTGGCTTCCCTGCCGCAGGAAAGACTGCAACACGCGATAGCTAGTAGATCGCTCCAGGAAATTTTGGAAATCGTTTTGGAGCCACTGACACTCAATTCGGCATATCTGACTCTCAATTCGGCATGTCTGACTCTCAATTCGGCATCTCTGACACTCAATTCGGCATCTCTGACACTCAATTCGGCATGTCTGACTCTCAATTCGGCATCTCTGACTCTCAATTCGACACCCCTGACACTCAATTCGGCATGTCTGACACTCAATTCGGCATCTCTGACTCTCAATTCGACACCCCTGACACTCAATTCGGCATCTCTGACTCTCAATTCGACACCCCTGACACTCAATTCGGCATCTCTGACTCTCAATTCGGCATTTCTGACTCTCAATTCGACACCCCTGACACTCAATTCGGCATTTCTGACTCTCAATTCGACACCCCTGACACTCAATTCGGCATTTCTGACACTCAATTCACCCTGTCTGACACTCAATTGACACCTCTGACACTCAATTTGATACCCTCTGACACTCAATTTGATACCCTCTGACACTCAATTTGATACCCTCTGACACTCATTTGACACCCTCTGACATTCGTCCCTGGCGCTCATTGCAATAATTTGAAGGAAGGAATGAAGTAAGTCACACACCAATAACTCTTTACGGTCACCCAATAGAAAGTTTACAAAAAGGTCAACGAAGATAAGAATCGAAGCCTCTAATACGCTGCAGAGCAAAAGAGAAGACAACTTACTCCTGAACCAGCGGGTGTCTCAATGGCAGATTCGCGATGCATCTCAGCCAGGCCATTGTTCTCGAATCATTCTTGTTAAAAAATCTCTTAAACGCTCTTCTACGAAGCAGGATTTTTTTCAACGCTCGAGGTCGAATCCGATCGCCGGACCACCGCGAGCTGCCCGGGGGGACCCTTAAATACTTCCAACCAAGGGATCTCTTTATGTAGTTAGTAATGGAAAACTGAGCAAATTGCGCTTCTCTCAGCCAGGAGGGGAAGCTCCGTAGGAGGAGAATTTGCTTGGGGACGGGGGCCTCGCGGCTGCTCAAAGCACAAATATGTGCTCAGGGAGTTGAGCTCAGGGCCGCTGCAGCTTGGGCTTTGGTGGACCGATTTGCTCTCTCTCTCTCTTCTCTGTGTGTATCTTTGAGACGGAAGAGGAGAGAGAGAGGAGAGAGACGAGTTTCGTAGGAAGGGAAAACATTGAGCCGAAAGCCAAGCCAGGGGCCGTTCTGCAGTTGTTTATCGAAGCTCATTGAAGTCAAGTTCCAACAAAATCGAGCTCTTGTGCAGCTTAGCTGAAGAATCTGCTCTCTCTCTCTCTCTCTCTGTGTGTGTGCGCGCGCTAAGGACTACTAGGCTAGACCAGGGCTACTTAACTACCAGTGGTCCTTGGTGTGTGCGCTCCCGACACTGTTGAACTGCCAGAACTGGTTCTCAAGCTCAATACGATCATGGTCGGGTCATTTTCCTCGAATGAATTCCCGGATTGGCAGAAGGAAAATATGGCATGTGTGTTTGGGGGGACACGAATTTTTTTAGACTTCGCCTCCAACCCCCGCCCGGCCCCTTAGTCCAACAACTGGCTGGCGTGCTCGGCCCTGTGTGCCCAGGGCAAACATCCCGCCAGTGTGTGGCGGGCGGCCGCGGCTGCCTTTTCTTCTGTTCTGCGACAACTCCGTCCTGTTGGCGCTCTTTGCTGCGTCTGCCGACACCCTGCCGACAAGCTGTGCGCTCTCGAAACTCGGACTAGGCGTCAAGGATTTTGCACGGTTTTTATTCAACAACACGAGGCCTCGGTCTCTGACGCTGCGACGCTCCGAAAGTTGCACGTTCCGACACTCCGACACCCCCGACACTCATAAATTCAACGTTTTGACATTCCGACACTCTGACACATCGACACTCCGATACACGTTCAATCCAACGCTTCGACACATCGACACTCCGACCCTCATATGATCCAACGCTTCGAAATTCCGAAACCTCGACACTCTGACACACGTACAATCCAACGCTTCGACACATCGACACTCCGACCCTCATATTATCAAACGCTTCGAAATTCCGAAACCTCGACACTCCGACACTCTGACACACGTACAATCCAACGCTTCGACACATCGACACTCCGACCCTCATATTATCAAACGCTTCGAAATTCCGAAACCTCGACACTCCGACACTCTAACGCAGATACCCTAACAGTAATACCCGACACCCCGACACAATGATATTTTGGTACTTTTACTTTGGCTGTGATCTACGAGCGTATGATTTGGGAGTATGCAAGCGGCCATTTTTGCATGAAAAAAGTTTCGAAAAACAATAATACGAGTACTATACTTATTGATGAAGCCAGCTCGGTTCATTTCAAATCAGAGTTATCCGTCAGCAAAGTCGCACGCGCACGGGCGCAGCCGCACTTTGCAAGAAACCCCCGCTCCCAAACAAAAGAACGTAAAAGAGGAACGCGATGAGCAGAGCATAGAAAGTGCATAGAATAATCATACCACTCTCCCTAGGATTTAAAAGACGCAACAAATTGTATATGGCAAAAGTTCTCAGAAAGTCAAGAATTCACTTTGGAGGATAAAAATGTTGGAGGTCGTCGTTCTCTGGCCGTTCGTCTCGGCAGCTGAGCCTTTTGCTGATTGGTTTCGGTCGCTGTCTCACACCCGGGCCGTCGTCACCGTCGAACAGCTTGGGAGGAAGCTTCACCCGGGCATCGGGCGCCTGGAGCAGAGGATCGCCCAGTCCGTCATCAACTTCGACTGCGGTCGCCTGCAGGTTGTCACCGGGTCGTAAGGAGATGCACCGTTCCATGAATTTCAGGACCCGGGGCCGGCCCCACTCGGTAGTTGACCTCGCCAAGCTTCTTCCGGATGATGCTCGGCCCGGACCAGCGGTTACTGAGGTTTTTCGATCTGCCAGATTTCACCACCTTGCAGCTCAACATCACCAGCCTGCCCTCCTTGTACGGCCGGAGTCCCCATGTTGTACCGCTCGTTGCGACCAGCTGTCCAGCATAAGTGCGCGGCGGCTTTTCTGCATGCCGAGCCGCTGGCACAGGGACTGGAGCAGTTGGCTTTCGAATTGACGTCCTTGGTCGCTGTGGATTGCGTCTGGGACGCCCTGCCGAAGCGCTACCTGCCGGAACACAGCGTCGGCCACCCGCTCAGTCTCGATGCTTGGCAGAGCGCAGGTCTCCATCCACTTGGAGCAGCAGTCACAAATGCTCAGCACTTAGCTGTTGCCTCGTGGCGTCCTTGACAGCGAACCCTTGATATCGATCTGGACCATCTCCCATGGCCTCGACAGCAGTGGCGTCGCTTGCAGTGGTGCCCGCTGCGGCCGACTGTTATGGATCTTCTGCTGAAGACAGGCGGCGCAGTTCTTGACGTTGCTCTGCATGCCCGGCTACCAGCAGCGGTCGGCTAGATTGTCCAGTGTTCGGTGGCTGCTGCAGGCGGCGGCGGCTTGCCTTGTCGGACCAGCGCACCGTCTTGCCCGATCTCGACGTCGCCATTCGCTAAGACGTCTTCGATTCGCTGACGACAGCCCTGGGATAGGTGGACGAAACCTATCATCTAATCATCTCACTAATCATCTTGAAGACATTCTGCAGAAGGCTGTCACGGAGCTGCTCTGCCAGCAAGTCACAACTGTCCGACTGAGCACGTCGCGGACACCCACGTCCTCTCGCCCTGGCCAGTATCAGAGAGCGAAGCTGAACGACTGGATGGTTTCGAGCCAACGCGCCAGCCGACTCTCTGACTCCTTGGTCTGCAGCACAGCATGTCAATGAATCGTCGCACCTCCTCGGCACAACTTGGCGACTGAATCTTGAACCTTGACTGACTGGCCGATTTGAATTGTGGCTCAGGCAGTCCCGATGCAACTCAAGCGGCTTTCATCGATCGCAGTCGGGCAGCAGCTTTCATCAGACATCGGGCTCGAGCTGGAGGCCTCACGATCAGGGATGTCTGTGCGCCAGAATCGAGCAGGAAACTGACCTCCTTGCCTTGCAGAAGCGCGCGCACAAAGATGGAGAGTGCAGATTAGGCACGTAGTTGTCGGGTTGGAGCTGGCCCTTCGCCCGCTAACCCTCGATCAGAAGCTCCCGGCGGCTGAGCCTTTGATGGCCGGGCAGACAGCTTCGCTGTGGCCCCAGCCGGAGCAGTTGAAGCAGGGACCTCGGCCCTGAGATCCGCCGGCAGTACACCGGAGACAATAGGGCCTTCTTGCCACACCAAAAGCAGCTTGATGACCGATCTCTCGGCCTACCGCCACCGCGTTCTCTCGCGCTGCCGCCCCTCAACCACAGCCGACAGGGTCTCCAGCTGTCTGATTAAAAAAATAGCTGCAGGCTAGCCTTATCAGTCAATCGTCGCCTCGCCAAAGTGGGCGAGTTGCTTGGTTTGCCGTAGCTTGCGATTTACTCCAGCCTCATGGCCCGCTCAACCAGCTCCTCCAGCGTGCAGGAGTTCAGGTCTCTGTTCTTGAGCAGGGCGTCGCATCCGCAATCAATATCTACTATACTAAATGATTCAGAACTTCACTTTACGACCTCGCGGGTCGTCATGGCCACTGATAGCAGTACGCATAGCACGAATACTCTACATGTACGTGTACATGTACTGTATGTCAGAAATTTTTGAGAAAAGTAAGGAAGAAGGTCGATCTAATTTTGAGCATGTAACACTAACCAAGCATTTAACTTCTTAGTGGTCCTTCCCTAGACCCCTATTTACAGAAATTATGTATTAGATAGTTTAATTCACAATAAAGAAGTAAGCAAAAAATTTATGACTCTACCTCTAGTTTGGTCGTTGGTAACGCGATTTTATTCAACTCTCAACACTGTACAACAGTGCGATCACCAGAGGCGCGCGCAGCTTTAAGGGGCTGCGACCCTCCAATAGGGCTGGCACCTTTTTGTAAGCTGATATGGCACCGCTACCCCTTGCGCTCCTGGGTGCCGTTTCGAATAGAAATTGAAAGATTCGTCCATGAAGCATATCAGCTGATGTCAACACACCGTCATTAGTAGGGTTCTAATATTTTTATTTTTGTGCTCTTAGAACCCGTAACAAAATATTTAAGCAATTTTTAGCACCGTTTCAGTCCTTTTTTGAAAGGAAAACTTTTAATTAGGAAAGCAGAACAAAAATAATTGTTAGTTCAAGTTAAAAATTCAATATCGAACATCACGATTTAGCGTAATTTTTTCGCATTGTGCTTTTTATAGATTTTAAAACATATCCCGTCAATGGCCCTTTTCATATTATCAATTCCAGAACCAGAATCGGTTCGGAATTCCAAGAAAAACAGCAGTATAACTATTAAACTCTGTTAATATTTGACTGCCTTAACAACCTAACTTAGCAAAATTTTTCACTTTATTCTTGGCGATTGTCATTCAATAATAAAAACTTTATAGCACGTATCTCCCTCTAGTTATGGAGACAAAAAGTTATACTTCACTAATTGGTTCTGGTTCTGGAACCAGAGCAAGCAGTATGAAAAGGCCCAATGAAACATTATCCACTCACACACGACCACATTGACAATATGACATCGACATGGCTATCATAGCTGTAATGACTAACATAGTCCGCCCCGGTCTCCATCTAGAGTTTTTATTCATGGACGGGACACCAACGACATGTATTGTGTATAATATTAACTATCAGTCCCAGTGTAGGTCAAGCAATTAGCCTAGCTTAAATAAATGTATGGATGAAAATAAAACTATGGGATAAGCAAAACAAACAATGACCAGTATATCTGATCCATGTGGTAAATAGGAATTAGGTCTATTTTGAAAGCCATAGATATTAATAATAGGGCCACGGCCACTAGGGCCTAGGCCTAATTCAATATAGACAATAATATTGATTTGATAATCATTAGACATTAGGCCTGTTGCTATGGCCTGCTGAAAAAAGACATAAGTTACTTTATTGTAAATTATTATATGCCAAAAATGTAAAATTTCTAATTAAACATAATTTCACTAGTGGATAATAAATAATGTCACCAATCAATTTTGAATATTTTATTAGTTTGTCTATGTTTATAATGATATATCAGGGGTGTAGCCAGGAATTTCCTATGGGGGGATACACCAAGGTGAATTTTCTACAAGGGGATACACCAAGGTAAAAGTGCTATGACAAAAGTATATGGTAGTATGTATAGCAACAAAGGGCAACAAAAAAGTTTTGGTCAAGCTCTTCAACTTTGGCGGGGAAATCCCCTCTATCCCCCTTCCCTCATGCCTGGATAGTATTTTACTTATAAAAAAGAATATATCTCATTTTAAGTTTTAACCAATTAATTTTATATCCTAATTCCTAAGTGTAGAAACATTTCTATTAGTTATATTTAAGTTTTTTATTATTTATAATATACTTTGCCTGTCCGGAAGGTTGTGAGAATGTGTTAGTCAAGCACATACATGCGCAACCTCCAAAATTCGGTCGGCCATACGACTTAGTTTTAACAAAAATGCGACGTAGTTTTTGGCCAAAAATGCGACTTGCATGTAAAAAAACCCTAAAGCAAAATCAACGCAACTTTGGGTAAACGGCAGGAGTAACTATGACTGTCTTATTAAGTAAAAATGCCTCGTCATCTACTTAGTACTACTACTTTGGTATTTTTTTGGGTGGGCATTTTTGCGACTTTCTTGATTGGCCGCCAAATCGGTCAGCCGGATCGGCCGACTCGGCCGACTGTTGCGCATGTATGGTCAAGCAAGAAAGCAGCAAGCTGATGACATGTCACACATAAAATTTCAATAATAGACATATATCTATGGTGAAAATTCTTGTTATTCTAGCAGCAAAATTGGGGGCAGGGGCGAGCTCAGCCTGATTGCAGCGCATGGGCATTTTGGCGAACGGCGTCTGGCGCAGATCAGCCTGCACGGCGCAGCATTGGTGGTAGACCAGGGGTAAGTCGCAAAAATGCCACCCCATAAAATACGGGCGTAGTACTAATTAGATGCTGAGGCATTTAGGCTTGATAAGATAGTCATAGTTACTCCTGCCATTTACCCAAAACTGCGTTAATTTTGCTTTAGGGTTTCTTTCACAGGTAAGTCATTTCACAGCGTGGCGCAGGTTGTGTAGGCGTCTGGTGTACTTAAGCCATGCGCTGCAATAGGGGAGCTCAGCATAAAGTGCTCAATAACCAATGCAACGCGGTGATCAAGCTTAAAAAATTTAATAGTGAGTTCGTCAAAATGGAAGATTTCCAGACTTATGCCTACACTAGATACCATCTTGGAATCTCTGTTATTAGTTGTTATGATGAACTACTTAAAGTTTATGGAGATGCCGCACCAAGTCAGTCAACGGTTTACAGATGGCACTCAAAGTTCCATGATGAAGCATTTCCCCTGGCCTCAGCTCCTCGGACTAGCCGGCCACGGTCAACAAGGACAACAGAACTGATCAAAACCTGCCGAGCTCTCGTTGAAGAGGATTCAAAAGTTAGTGTCTGAGACCTCGCCAACTTTTTGGAAGTTGGTAAAACAACAGTGCACAAAATTTTGACCGAGGATTTGCACCTTCGAAACATTTCTGCCGTCTGGGTTCCTTATGCTCTATCTGAGGAGAACAAGACTGCTCGCATCAATTGTGCCAAGCAAATCCGCAGGCTTTTTTTAACGAGGGGGTGGAAAACTTTTGCGACAAGTACATGGTGGAAGATGAGACATGGGTGTACCTAAACAACACTGGAACAAAGCAAAACAACAGGTGCTGGCTTGGCCAAGGAGATCATCGGCCCCAGGTTGTCAGGCACTTAGTCGGGAATGCAAAGACAATGCTTCTGGTTGCTTTCACTCCAAGCAAGCGCTTCTCCATTAAATCCACAGCCCCAAAGCAAACTGTTGATGCAGATGGCATAGTTCAATTCATTCGGCACACGGGAGACCTATGGTATACTTTGAGGTCAAAGCCAATTCACCTGTCGGATGTTCTTTGGCAGTAGGACAATGCGCGACCTCACGTAGCCTGTTCTGTGCAGCAGTACATGGAGTCCCATGGAGTTCAGCTAGTATTTCAGAGTCCTTACAGCCCAGACTTCAATCTGTGCAACTGTTTTTTGTTCAGTTGGATGAAGAATGATTTCTCCAGGCGAGTATTCAGCGACACAGTTCGAGAAGCTGTGTTGCAGTGGGCAAGAGGCCTTGACGAAGATTGCTTAAAAAGAGAGGTTCAGCGACTCGTTGACCATTGCCAAGCTGTAATCAATGCAAGGGGAGATTACATTACCAACTAGTGCTGTTATCTTGTTTTTTGATAGTTCTGACTGGTTTTTTAAATACATTCTCGCGACTTTCCGGACAGCCGAAGTATAACTTTTAAAGAAATGTTAAATACCAAATTGAAATGTTTATATATAGACCATTTTGGTAATAACCCATTTTCTATATTGGAGATAATATATTGAAATATAAATTATAAGATATATGAGAAATTTCTAATAAATTATGATTTGGCAATTAAAAATGAAAAATAAGTATATAATTGGCTTAATTTTTATTATAATATTAGGCAATCTATTGGATAATGATTATCAAATAAAATTGCAATCACTTTAAAAATTTTTTTAATAAATAAAGTAGAAATGCTTTAAACAATATAACAAACTATTTCTGATATTAAAAATCTTAATTTTTTAGCATTCATAGACTATATTCCAGATCATGTAATATATGCCCAAAAATGGCCTTGCAATGCATGCCTAAAGTTGGCATGCATAACTCTTAAAAATAATGTACATACATACTTAGCATGCACTTCATAGAATCACATGGAAAAATTAGTGTTAAGTGGAAAAAAAATTGAAAATGTTCATATTTTAGCATAAATTTCAAATTTTCTAGCTTTTAAACTCATTAATAATGCATTTAAACAAAAGCTTATGCATATTAAATTTTTATTGTAAATGGTATAGACAAGAAAAATAAATAATCAACCAAATTATTAGACACAAAGAGTCTTATGCAATGCATTTTGGAAGATGATCATTTCAATTTTACTAGTACATGCAAATGGTTGTTAATCAAAAGTATAGTTCTTACTTTTGGGAAATATTCAGTAGGTACCTAACCCAATGTATAGTACCTTATGATGTTTATCAAATTAAGCTTTGAATTTTATAAAAATGTTCTTCTCCAAATTGAAATTTGCTTTTTGTGTGCATCACACCATGAAAAACCTTTGGAACATAATCATTCCTTTCTAAAAGTTGCATAGAAATGATTGCCTTCCAAAACTGATTATATATAGGCTGACTATTTAAATGACAATTTAACTTATTTAAACATTTTAGTTTCTTCCATTTGTATAGAGAATTGAGAAAAATGTCAATAGGGATTGATTGTTTACCAAATATTAAGTTAAGCAATGATCCTTATCCAAAAGATTGCTGTTTATTATTATTTGGATTACTTTTTTAATATCTTAGGCCCTTACCAAATGATAATGAAGCAATTCATATTTTAAATTTATCTATCCTATAGTCATTTTTAAATTTATGAGTTTTATAGCACAGTTAAATAAATAAGATATAAAGGAATTAGTTTTTAGGTATATTGATTATTAAAATTGAAAACAAGTTAGTTTGCAACCCTACAGAAAAAATTTGTAAAACTGCAGACAGTGTCCAGCACACTTTTGACATTTTTTAAGTGCATTGCATGCACAGGTGCATAATGCCTATACACGTACTACCCTTTCCTGTTGGCTGCTGCTTCAGCAAATAAATATACATGAAAAAGGGCCTAATACCTCTGTGGAAAGGGCCTATACGCTTGTCATTTATATTGCTTACAGATATTTCAAAATTTGATTTCAATTTTCTCAGAATTGGAATTTTTAAGAGCAAATTTGAATTTCAATGAAAAAATGGAAGTCAAAATTTTGTGTCTAAAAAGTGGCTAAAAAAGCTAATTTCTACTACATATACATGTATTTTGTTTTACATAAGGAGTATATTGAAAGTAAAAAAGTGAGTGTTGGTCATACTAAACTTTGTTTTTCTTAATTTTGATTTCAGAAAATTCAATTTTGATTTTAGAAAGTTAGCAAATTTTGATTTTGACAGAAAATGCTCTTTTGGAACATCTCTAATAATGCTAAAGCACAATAAAATAATTTGACTCCATTCTAAAGTGCACGTCTGTGGGTTTTTAACATTTATTCCAATAGGGGTATGCAAAGTAAGATGCAATGCTATAACCATTTGATTGCAAGTGCTTTATATTTATAGTTTTTCCATTGAATATTCTAGAATAATGAATTCTCTTGAAAGAGTTTGTGATAGAATTCAACTTACCATATAAGTTGATACATACAACTTACCATATAATTGGATAGATATTCTTAGATAAATTATATTATAATTATGAATTTTTATCTGGAAACATTAAAACCATTGTTTGTTAAACATTTAAACCAATATTAACATTAAAACAAAGTTAATGTTGGCCATAAAAGTAGAAATAAGATTGCATTTATAGTATTCAATACAAAACACTATTTAATGGTTAACAAACTTTTTTTATCCAGAGTGCTCATGCCTCATCCAGAGTGCTCATGTCTCATCCAGAGTGCTTATGCCTCATCCAGAGTGCTCATGTCTCATCCAGAGTGCTCATGTCTCATCCAGAGTGCTCATGTCTCATCCAGAGTGCTTATGCCTCATCCAGAGTGCTTATGCCTCATCCAGAGTGCTTATGCCTCATCCAGAGTGCTTATGCCTCATCCAGAGTGCTCATGCCTCATCCAGAGTGCTTATGCCTCATCCAGAGTGCTCATGTCTCATCCAGAGTGTCCCATCATCTCATTTGGCTTGTGTCCCATCAGTGAAGTAAATGAATGAATAAAAATTGATATTCCTTTGAATAGCGCAGCCACTTGACCCGAAAATTTGCTGCAAATTGTCTGCCCCATCGACCATAGCTAGGCCTGTACAACAGCCATGGATTTTGATGACACTGAAGAACTGGGCAGCGGCGCTCGGGCCGCCAGGCCAAGCTGGCCAAATCTATGAAGGCTAAAAATAAGATGGCCAATCAGGTGCAGATCACAGCCGAGCAGTTGCTGCGCGAGGCCAAAGAGCGCGAACTGGAAGTGCAGGCTGCTCCTCCGAAGCAGAAAATCAGCAGCATGGCCGAGCTGCGCGATTTCCAGCTCCGTAAACGCAAAGAATATGAGGATAATATACGAAAAAATCGGACTTCGCTGCACAATTGGATCAAATATGCCGCTTTCGAAGAGGACCAAGGCGAATTGTTCAAGGCTAGGAGTGTTTACGAGCGGGCGCTGGACGTTGATTATAGGAGTCCCAGTCTGTGGATTAAATACGCTGAGATGGAGATGAAGCACAAACAGGTTAGACTTGGATTTATATTAAACTTTGTGTCAGATAATTGCTAAAGAAAGTTCACTGCAGAAATGAGATAAAAAATCTATGGGCTAAAAGCCACTGAAGGATCACGGAGGGGGCTATGACAAGCCACTGAAGGATCAGGGAGGTGACTATGTGAAGCTACTGAAGGATCAGGGAGGGTGTTAGCAGCAGTCACTGGAGAATCATGGAGGGGGGCTAGGAGAAGCTACTCAAGGATCAGGGAGGGGGCTAGGAGAAGCTACTCAAGTATCAGGGAGGGGACTAGGAGAAGCTACTCAAGGATCAGGGAGGGGGCTAGGAGAAGCTACTCAAGTATCAGGGAGGGGACTAGGAGAAGCTACTCAAGGATCAGGGAGGGGGCTAGGAGAAGCTACTGAAGGATCAGGGAGGGTGTTAGCAGCAGCCACTGGAGAATCATGGAGGGGGGCTAGGAGAAGCTACTCAAGGATCAGGGAGGGGACTAGGAGAAGCTACTCAAGGATCAGAGAGGGGCTAGGAGAAGCTACTCAAGGATCAGAGAGGGGCTAGGAGAAGCTACTGAAGGATCAGAGAGGGTGATAGCAGCAGCCACTGGAGAATCATGGAGGGCGCTAGGAGAAGCTACTGAAGGATCAGGAAGGGGGCTAGGAGAAGTCACTGAAGGATCAGGGAGGGTGATAGCAACAGCCACTGGGGAATCATGGAGGGCGCTAGGAGAAACTACTGAAGGATCAGGAAGGGGGCTAGGAGAAGTCACTGAAGGATCAGGGAGGGTGATAGCAACAGCCACTGGGGAATCATGGAGGGTGATAGCAGCAGTCACTGGAGAATCATGGAAGGTGATAGCAGCAGTCACTCGAGAATCATGGAGGGTGATAGCAGCAGTCACTGGAGAATCATGGAAGGTGATAGCAGCAGTCACTCGAGAATCATGGAGGGTGATAGCAGCAGTCACTGGAGAATCATGGAGGGTGATACTGAAAAACACCAGAGTTCTAGAATATCACCACCACACCCCACCAATGCATCGGTCAGGTGAACCACGCCAGGAACATATTCGATCGGGCCGTGAGCATACTGCCCAGAGTGAACCAGTTCTGGTACAAATACGCCTATATGGAGGAGATGCTGGGCAATGTGGCCGGGGCCAGGCAGGTGTTCGAGAGATTCATGGAATGGGAGCCGGACGAGCAGGCCTGGCATTCTTACATTAACTTTGAGCTGCGCTACAAAGAGTTGGACAGGGCCAGGTATATCTACGAGAGGTTCGTGCTTGTCCACCCGGAGCCAAAGAATTGGATCAAATACGCCAAGTTTGAAGAACGGAACGGATATCTGGCTAGCGCTAGACAGGTAAGCTTTTTGCTTCTTTGTATGATGTACTTTATTGCGCTAGTTTTTGCTGCACGGTTTTTTTGGCTGTCCCCTTTTTTCTGTCCTCATTGACCCTCCTTTGGTCTGCTGACCTCTTTTCCTTTGCTTACTAACCCCTTGACCCTCTCCCTTATCTGCTGACCCCCTTATCTGCTGCCCCCCTTGTCCCTACCCCTTATCTGCTGACCCCCTTGACCCTCCCCCTTATCTGCTGACCCCCCTGACCCCCTTATCAGCTGCCCCCCTTGCCCCTACCCCTTATCTGCTGACCCCCTTGACCCTCCCCCTTATCTGCTGACCCCCTTGCCCTACCCCTTATCTGCTGGCCCCCTTATCTCTTAACACCCTTGCCCCTCCCCTTATCTGCTGCCCCCCTTGCCCCTTCCCCCCTTATCTGCTGATCCCCTTGCCCCTCCCCCTTATCTGCTGACCCCTTACCCCTCCCCCCTTATCTGCTGACCCCCTTACCCCTCTCCCCTTATCTGCTGACTCCTGGCGCACGTTTTGATTCCTTTATCTGACTTTCCTCAGAGACCTTGGCCTACTCTTTCGTTATACCTTACCCTTTTATCGCAAGAAGCCTATTCAAATAAACCTACATGTATAACCGGCGTCCCGCCCGTTCCCAACCCCAGGTGTTCGAACGTGGCGTAGAATTCTACGGCAACGAGAATCCCGACGCCCGTCTGCTAATAGAATTCGCCCGATTCGAAGAGCGCCAGAAGGAGCACGAGCGGGCCAGATTCATCTACCGGTTTGCATTGGACAATCTGCCCAAATCTGAGCAGGCCGACATCTACAAAGCCTACACTGTGCACGAGAAAAAGTACGGCGACCGGGGCGCAATCGAAAGCGTTGTTATTAGTAAGCGCCGGATAAAATACGAAGCCGAATTAGAAGACAATCCGCTTAATTACGACGCCTGGTTCGATTATATCCGCCTGGCCGAGGAGGAGCTGGCCAGCACCGGACAGGTGGACGATGTGCGACGAATCTACGAGCGAGCGATTGCCTGCCTGCCGCCCCTAGAGGAGAAGCAGCATTGGCGCCGGTACATCTACCTGTGGATCTACTATGCCCTATTCGAGGAGCTGGTTGCCGGTGATATTCCGCGCACTAGAGAAGTCTACCAGACCTGCCTGACAGTGCTACCGCATAAGAAGTTCACCTTTGCTAAAATTTGGCTACTATTTGCTAAATTTGAAATCAGACAACGCGACGTTACGGCTGCGAGGCGGTTGCTAGGCCAGGCGCTCGGCCGCTGTCCCAAGGAGCGACTGTTTCGCGGCTACATTGAATTGGAAATTCAACTGCGAGAATTCGATCGTTGCCGCCGATTATACGAGAAGTTTCTAGAATTTTCGCCAGAGAACTGTCAGACCTGGATGCGATTCGCCGAATTCGAGACTGTACTGGGCGACCTGGACCGGGCCAGGGCGATCTACCGGTTGGCAGTGGGCCAGCCCCGCCTGGACCTGCCCGAGCTGCTGTGGAAAGGTTTCATTGATTTTGAAATCGAAGCTGAAGAATTCGCCAAAGCCAGGTCGCTCTATAGGGAGCTGCTCGAACGGACTCAGCACGTGAAGGTGTGGCTGAGCTTCGCCAGCTTCGAGGAGGCCCACGGCGACGGTGCTGACGCTGCCAGGCAGATTTACTCCGAGGCCGATGCCGCTATGCGGTTTGGCCGCGACCCGCAGCAGCGGCTCACCCTGCTGGAGGCCTGGCTGGAGTTCGAGAAGCGACAGGCCGGCGGCGACGACCCCGACGCCGTGGACCGGGATCCCCGGTGCGCCGGGTCGCCGGCCTCATGCCCGAACGGGCCACTCGGCGTCGCCGTACAGACGACGGCGGCTGGGAAGAATTCGAAGAGCTGCTGTTCCCGGACGAGCAGCAGCAGCCAAATCTTCGGCTGCTCAGCCTGGCCAGACGCTGGCGTCGGCGTCAGCAGGGCGACGGTGTCGATTTGGACGACGATGATGACGACGACGATGAGCAGGCTGAGGGCGAAGATGCCGATGATGATGTCGAAGAGGATTCTGATGATGAGGAAGATGATACGTAGTCGCCTCCTCGTCCGGCAGCTGGTGGCGTGGATGCGGACTCGCCTTGACGACTAACGAACTCGTTTGGGGTGCCCGCGTGGTTTTCGGATTCTCTGTTTTCTACTTCTAGGGGGAGCCAGGAGAGTGCTGCTAGTGCGCTGATCAGATAATATTTAAGTGTAAAATATTTCTACAATTTCAGCCTTCTAAACTGATGAGTTAGTATTCTAATATTTAATGAAAATTGTTCCCTTAATTGTTGAAAAACCGGTTCTATTTATAATCTAACTGAAGTTTGTGGGAATCCAAATCTATCTGAAGTCTGCAGGGATCTCAACCTATCAGAAGTCTGTGGGAATCTCAACCTATCTGGCCTCTTAGGGAATCCCAACCTATCGAGTATAGGGGAATCCCAAACTATCTGGAGTCTAAGGGAATTCCATTTATTCCTATCTATCTGGAGTCTAAGGGAATCCCAATCTATCTGAAGTCTAAGGGAATCCCAATCTATCTGAAGTCTAAGGGAATCCCAATCTATCTAAGTCCAAGGGAATCCCAATCTATCTGAAGTCTAAGGGAATCCCAATCTATCTGAAAGTCTAAGGGAATCCCAATCTATCTAAGTCTAAGGGAATCCCAACCAATCTGAAGTCTATGGGAATCCCAATCTATCTAAGTCTAAGGGAATCCCAATCTATCTAAGTCCAAGGGAATCCCAATCTATCTAAGTCCAAGGGAATCCCAATCTATCTGAAGTCTATGGGAATCCCAATCTATCTGAAAGTCTAAGGGAATCCCAATCTATCTACAGTCTATGGGAATCCCAATCTATCTACAGTCTATGGGAATCCCAATCTATCTGAAGTCTATGGGAATCCCAATCTATCTGCAGTCTAAGGGAATCCCAATCTATCTGAAAGTCTAAGGGAATCCCAATCTATCTACAGTCTATGGGAATCCCAATCTATCTACAGTCTATGGGAATCCCAATCTATCTGCAGTCTAAGGGAATCCCAATCTATTTACAGTCTAAAAGGAATCCCAATCTCAAAACCTACATAAATATGTACTTTTATTGCGCTGCATATTTATCGAATACAACAATGCGCTAAGTCGCAATGCTAACATCTTTCCTTCTATTAATTGCATTACATTGCTCCGGTTTACAATGTCATATATCTGTAAAAACAATCTTTGCTTTAAATAAGTGTTTATGTTGTCGCGTGTGTTGCATTAAACAAATTAACGCACCCAATAAAATGTTTGTAGCATTTTTGTCATAAACTATGTGCATGTAAATAGTAAATGTGCGTGAGAAGGTGCGTCTGATTCTTTCCCTGCAATCATTTAAGTTTTATTTAAATCTTCAAGTTTAGATAGATGTTGAAAAAGATAAATTAAGACTTATGCTTGTAAATTCTTGGTGTTGTTTGTATCTAAGGACATTAAAGTTTTATTAATTATAGTTAATAATTTTCCATTTCAGCGCTTTCCAGTTTAGCGACTTTGATTAACTGAGAATCATGTCTTCCGCAAAGGTAAGCGAGTGAGTTGTTATTTTAAAACATCGCTTTCTAATGTACTGCTTTAAGAGATTGTAAGTACAAGTCTTCCTATCTGTTACCCCACACTCCGCAGCCCGTGCTCTACTCCTATTTTCGTTCCTCCTGCTCTTGGCGAGTTCGCATCGCTCTGCTACTCAAAGGTCTGGAGTTCGAGACCCGGCCAATCAACCTATTAAAAGGAGAGAACCGATCCGACGAGTATTTAGCAATTTGTCCGATGGGCCAGGTACCAACTCTGGTGATTGACGGGCACACAATGACCCAGTCTGTGGCCATTATCGAGTACCTGGAGGAGGCTTATAAAGAGCGGGGCACCCGGCTCCTACCTGACCTGCCTGTGGAACGGGCGGTGGTTCGCGAGCTGACGGAGATGATCTCGTCCGGGATGCAGCCGCTGCAGAATCCTTCGGTTAGTGTCTAGGGTGTTTATGGGGTCATTACCCCCCTCAGGGTGTTTATGCGGTCAGTGCCCCCCTCAGGGTGTTTATGCGGTCAGTGCCCCCCTCAGGGTGTTTATGCGGTCAGTGCCCCCCTCAGGGTGTTTATGCGGTCAGGGCCTTTTCAAGACTATTTAATCGGTCATTCCCCCCCCCCCCAAGACTGTTCAGTCGGTCATTCCCCCCCCCCCCAAGACTGTTCAGTCGGTCATTCCCCCCCCCCCCAAGACTGTTCAGTCGGTCATTCCCCCCCCCAAGACTGTTCAGTCGGTCATTCCCCCCCCCAAGACTGTTCAGTCGGTCATTCCCCCCCCCCAAGACTGTTCAGTCGGTCATTCCCCCCCCCCAAGACTGTTCAGTCGGTCATTCCCCCCCCAAGACTGTTCAGTCGGTCATTCCCCCCCCCAAGACTGTTCAGTCGGTCATTCCCCCCCCCAAGACTGTTCAGTCGGTCATTCCCCCCCCCAAGACTGTTCAGTCGGTCATTCCCCCCCCCCAAGACTGTTCAGTCGGTCATTCCCCCCCCCCAAGACTGTTCAGTCGGTCATTCCCCCCCCCAAGACTGTTCAGTCGGTCATTCCCCCCCCCCAAGACTGTTCAGTCGGTCATTCCCCCCCCCCCAAGACTGTTCAGTCGGTCATTCCCCCCCCCCCAAGACTGTTTAGTCGGTCATTCCCCCCCCCCCCAAGACTGTTTAGTCGGTCATTCCCCCCCCCCCAAGACTGTTCAGTCGGTCATCCCCCCCCCCAAGTCGGTCATTCCCCCCCCAAGACTGTTCAGTCGGTCATTCCCCCCCCCCAAGACTGTTTAGTCGGTCATTCCCCCCCCCAAGACTGTTCAGTCGGTCATTCCCCCCCCCAAGACTGTTCAGTCGGTCATTCCCCCCCCCCCCAAGACTGTTCAGTCGGTCATTCCCCCCCCAAGACTGTTCAGTCGGTCATTCCCCCCCCCCAAGACTGTTCAGTCGGTCATTCCCCCCCCCAAGACTGTTTAGTCGGTCATTCCCCCCCCAAGACTGTTTAGTCGGTCATTCCCCCCCCAAGACTGTTCAGTCGGTCATCCCCCCCCCCCAAGTCGGTCATTCCCCCCCAAGACTGTTCAGTCGGTCATTCCCCCCCCCAAGACTGTTTAGTCGGTCATTCCCCCCCCCCAAGACTGTTCAGTCGGTCATTCCCCCCCCCCAAGACTGTTCAGTCGGTCATTCCCCCCCAAGTCGGTCATTTCCCCCCCCCCCCCAAGACTGTTCAGTCGGTCATTCCCCCCCCCCCAAGACTGTTCAGTCGGTCATTCCCCCCCAAGACTGTTTAGTCGGTCATTCCCCCCCCCCAAGACTGTTTAGTCGGTCATTCCCCCCCCAAGACTGTTCAGTCGGTCATTCCCCCCCCCCAAGACTGTTTAGTCGGTCATTCCCCCCCCAAGACTGTTCAGTCGGTCATTCCCCCCCCCCCCAAGACTGTTTAGTCGGTCTCCCCCCCCCCAAGACTGTTTAGTCGGTCATTCCCCCCCTAAGACTGTTTAGTCGGTCTCCCCCCCCAAGACTGTTCAGTCGGTCATCCCCCCCCAAGACGGTTCAGTCGGTCATTCCCCCCCCAAGACTGTTCAGTCGGTCATTCCCCCCCAAGACTGTTCAGTCGGTCATTCCCCCCCCCCCAAGTCGGTCATTCCCCCCCCAAGACTGTTCAGTCGGTCATTCCCCCCCAAGACTGTTCAGTCGGTCATTCCCCCCCCCAAGACTGTTCAGTCGGTCATTCCCCCCCCCAAGACTGTTCAGTCGGTCATTCCCCCCCCAAGACTGTTTAGTCGGTCATTACCCCTCAAGGCTATTAAATCGGTCATTACCCCTTCAAGGCTATTAAATCGGTCATTTACCTCTTCAAGGCTATAAACCCCTTAGTCATTCCATGTTCATGTTTATTTTCCAAGCGTAAATATTAGCAATTACTAATCCTCACTTTCTAAAACCCTCTAATCTATAACTCATTAATCCTCACAAAATGCCAGGTATGCGCCAGAGTCGGCGCTGACAGGAAGACTGAGTGGGGCCACTACTACATCGATCGCGGCTTTCAAGCCCTGGAGAAGCGTCTATTAGAAACGTCGGGCAAATACTGCTTCAAGAATAGCATTAGCATTGCCGACGTGTGCCTAGTGCCGCAGGTTTATAACGCCGGCCGGTTCAATGTTGATATGACTAAATATCCTACTATCAGTCGGATCAACCAGGCACTCTTGGAGCAGCAGGCGTTTATTGATGCCAGGCCGGATAAGCAGGCTGATTGTCCTGACGAATTGCGAATGCAATAATTTTTATTCACATATATAGGTTTGATCAGTCTTCTACTGTGCTTACCTGCCCAACAGGGATAGTTGCTTGCTTCTGTTTTAACATTTGCAACAGGCCACTCTATCCTGTCTCTCCATTTCTCCTGTCTCTCTCCTGTCTCTCCCTCTCCCCTGTCTCCCTCTCCCCTGTCTCTCCCTCTCTCCTGTCTCTCCCTCTCCCCTGTCTCTCCCTCTCCCCTGTCTCCCTGTCCCCTGTCTCTCCCTCTCCTGTCTCTCCCTCTCTCCTGTCTCTCCCTCTCTCCTGTCTCTCCCTCTCTCCTGTCTCTCCCTCTCTCCTGTCTCTCCCTCTCCCCTGTTTCCCTCTCCCCTGTCTCTCCCTCTCCCCTGTCTCCCTCTCCCCTGTCTCTCCCTCTCCCCTGTCTCTCCCTCTCCCCTGTCTCTCCATTTCTCCTGTCTCTCCCTCTCCCCTGTCTCCCTCTCCCCTGTCTCTCCCTCTCCTGTCTCTCCCTCTCCTGTCTCTCCCTCCTGTCTCTCCCTCTCTCCTGTCTCTCCCTCTCCCCTGTCTCTCCCTCTCCCCTGTCTCTCCTCCCCTGTCTCTCCCTCTCCCTGTCTCTCCCACTCCCTTTCTCTCTCTTTCGTGTCTTTCCCTCTTTTCTGTCTTTCCCTCTTTTCTGTCCCTCTTTTCTGTCTTTCCCTCCTGTCTGTCTTCCTCTCCCACCCAATCTCCCTATCTCTATCTCTATTCTCTCTTTCTTCCGCCCTTCTATCTGTCTTCTAGGAATTAATCTCCTATCCCTGTCTTGCCTGTCCTACGAACGCAATTACACAGTCGTAGTTTGGATAACAATATAGCTCGCTTTAACATTAAACTAAAATGCAACACATAGAGTAGTACTAATAGTAGTACCGAAAAGAATGCGTTTTGAGCTCGGTATTTTATGGTTTGCGTGCCAATCCTAGCTCCATTACTGCAAAGCGTCGTGTGCTTGCGTCTGATGCAAGCCGATTAGTGCTTATCATTATTACATTTAGTATCCAGTATATTTATATATAACAAAACGACAGTTCGCTCCTTGAATCAATTTGAATGCTTTCAATGCTCATTTAATATGGACTATGT
Source organism: Macrostomum lignano (assembly GCA_002269645.1). Classification (NCBI taxonomy): domain Eukaryota; kingdom Metazoa; phylum Platyhelminthes; family Macrostomidae; genus Macrostomum; species Macrostomum lignano. The sequence goes on from NIVC01000132.1 coordinate 189,282, forward strand.
CGCCACTGTTTTATCTTGATTAATCTTTATTACCAGATATCACGTAGCTATTTTCTAAGCGCAGCTTTACACCGTTAATTAATTACTTTAAATTAGAATTAATTTTGTTTCAATTTTCAAATACAAGAAAAGCAGCTATTGAGTCATGTTTTATATTCCGGTATCTTTTTTGTTTCATTTTTTAAAGCTGTAAAAATCACCACTCTCTACTTGTCAGTAGTTTTTAGTAGTATTTATAGCATCGCCCGATGTTGCTTATTTTAAAACTTTTACAATCCAACAATCTGCCTTGCAGCCGCAGGTTGACGAGTTGGGCTATCGGCCCCAGCCGCCGGATCCCATGCTTTAAAATCCGCCCGCATTGCGTCCAGCACTTGCTCTCCCTGCTCACTGAACTTACTTTCTTTCCAATCGATCTGTGTCGTCTGTCAACTCTCGGCCTACAATCGCCAGTCGCGATTGCTGGACACGAGAGCCGTAGCGCAGGAGGGCGGAGGTTCAAGCCTTCAAAAAGCCCGCTAAATGTCTTTCACCGATCTGTTGTCGAGCTCGCGAAGCTTGCCGTCGCTGTCGCTGGTGTTGAATAGCCCGGATGTTGGCTTCTCGCTGGTGTTCGCCTGTCCCCGGCCCGAGGACAATTTCACTCACTGCTACTCGTACGAGGAGGATGACGGCCTGCTGGAATTGATGGAGCTGGGCTACCTGCCCACCTACCTGCTCGATTATCTGCGCGGCTATCCCGACATCTTCCAGACTGACGTTGGCGACGGCGGCGGCGCCGGTGTCGCTTTGGATGTGGTCGACGTTCGCCAATCGAAGACTAATCCAACTAGACGGCGGCTGGCTCTGAGACCGACTCACGAGTTCCTGTGGGACCAGATTCGACAGCAGGTCGGCGGCGGCGGCCCGGGCCGTCGGCATTTAACACCGCTAGAGGCCGAAGCTGAGGCAATCAATGCGGCCGAATCAGCTACGCCGCTCGACCTTCAGCCGCCGATGCCGACAGACCAAGCCGGTAGCAACGAGTGCCCCCGCCTGCTGGCCTATCTGCAGAGCCGCCTGGACGAGCGCAGCGTCGGTCGGCAGCGTCGACGAGCGAAGCGTCAATTATTAGCCGATTATTCGCACGAGGCCCAGCGCCGGCAGGCGTTGAACTTGCCGGCCCCGCCGTCGCCGAGCCAGGTGGAGGAGGATCCGAGCTTGTCAGCTGCGTTCCAGCGGCCGACACTGCGACCGGCTAGGCCGTCCGTGCGCGACCTACTTGGCAGTCGGCGCGGCAATCAATCAGTCGATTTTTGGCGACCAACCTACCAGTTGGCTGAGGAGGAGCAAAGGCGGCACGAGTCTGGGTTGCGCCAGCCTCCCCTGAATCCGCAGGTGTTCCCGCCGGATCGAAGTGTGCCAAGTAGCGCCGCCGCAGCGTCTGCTGCCGGTCAACCGCCGCAGATCGGCGACGTCGAATTTTCCGACACCGTTGTTGAAGAGGTGGAAGTCAGAGTCCAGCCGGGTCACCGGTGTCCCTACCTGCACCGGCTTAAGGTGTTGAAACGCCGACCCGATGGCAGACATTTCGGTCACTTCACCGTTGAGAAACTGGCGCCAGGCGCCGGTCTGCCCGGCCAGCGTCCAGAAGAGCCAGTCCGTTACTCGGCTGAGCTTGGCCGGGCCGCCTCAGTTCGAGTGTTTCTTCGACAATACGCCGACCTGCTCACCGACCGAGGCCGGCATCAGGCTGAGGTTGTCCGCCGGCAGCCCGGCCTGCCGCCCCAGAAGATTAACACTCCGCAGCTGTTGATGCCGCAGCACGCCGCTGTACTTCAAGCCTCTTCTATGCCGCCGCCGCCGCCTCCACCACCGCCGCCTTCTGCACATCCGCCTGCGCCTGCGCCGCCGCAACCTCAGCCTCAGCCTACGCCGTCTCAATCACAGGCGCCTCTGCTAACGGCCTCGCTGTCGCAGACTGTGGTTGCCGCTCCGCTAGCCAAACCGCTGCCGCCGCCGTCTCGATTTCCTGTGCAGACTGCGGTTGCTGGCTCCGCTTCTCCGCTGCAGATTGTAACTGGCGGCGGCGCCACCTCCAACGCGTCTGTGGTTCCAGTGAAGACTATGCCGCACAATAGGGCAGCTCACCTGTTGCCTAATGGCACCGCGGCTATGGCAGCCACCTCTCTTATGCAGCCGCCGCCGCAGCCGCCGCAGCATCCCCGGCGTCAGCAGCAGCATCAGTTACATCAGCAACAGCAGCAGCAACAGTTGAATTTGGTGCCAACCACAGCAATATTCCAAGGCTCAACAGTTCCAACTGGCAGTCTGGTTTCCGTATCACCAGCCGGTTCAGTTCGATTCCAGGGTTCCACCGCTGCGCAGGCAGCTGTGGGTGCCGCAGCCGGCGCCGCGCAGCACTCAACGCAGGCCTTGACGACGGTGGCCTTCGGCGGGCAGCAGGCTGGCCAGGCCCTGACTGCGGTCACCTACGGAGCGCCACATCAGATGGCGGCGGTGGTGGCAACGCAGCCGTTTTATCGGCCAGGTCCGCCTCCACCTCACCAACAACAGGTGCACCAGATTCAACAGGTGCCGCATGTGCAACAGGTTCAACATGTTCAGCATGTGCAGCAAGTGCATCACCTTCAGCATCATCATCAGCAGCAGCAGCAGAACAGAATTCGCCTGTCAGCTCAGCTGTTGCATAACCGGCCGCGAATACAGGTGCTTACTGGGCAGAGGCTGCCAGTAACGGTGGCGCAGCAGCAGCAGCATCAGCAGCAGCTGGACCCGCAGCAACAACAGCAGTTCGCTCAGCTGCACTATCACAATAATCATCATCACAGTCAACAACAGCAGCAGCATCAGCAGCAACAGCACCTGCAGCCCGGCATGCTGGGTGCGCCGCCAGGCGCTAAACCGGCTGTACATAGCCTGGGCCATCATCCGCCACCAATGCAGCTGCATCTTCAGCAGCCGCCCTAGGGTTAGGATAAGTGCAAACAAACACAGCCTGTGATGCCCCACCCGCTGCAGAATTAACCGCCCGTGTGCTTTTGGATCGTCGTAAATTAGATATGGCTACTGCTATAACTGACTAATTTTGTGCATAGTTTTTTATTCCCGTTCGCTACTACTTCAAGCAGTGGGGTACGAGTAGTCAATTGATCAGATTAAACAATAACTGTAACATACTATTTATTAGTAAGGAGATTTCTGGGCTGTTTTTCTCTG